>CM031238.1:289206352-289806352 GCA_018340775.1 Taxus wallichiana var. yunnanensis
CAAGATCAAAACAGGTATGGGATAGTTTGCAAACAACATACCAAGGCAGAAGCAAGGTAAAAAAAATGAAATTACAAATCCTCAAAAGGTATTTTGAAAATGATTCAGATTCTATAGATTTATTCTTCACTCATGCAATGAAAATAGTAAATTAGATTAGATCCTATGGATAAACCATTGACGATCAAAAAGTTGTAGAGAAAATACTTAGAAGCTTTCCTATAAAGTTCGACTCAGTTGTTGTAGCTATTAAGGAATCCAAAGATCTTACCCAACTATCAGTAGATGAATTAATAGGATTACTCTTAGCACATGAGAAAAGATTAAATCGATCAGAGACATCATCATTGGAGAATGCATTCAAATCTCATCTTCCATTTGGCAGAATAAGAGGGAGATCAAATTATAGCAGAGGTAGAGGGCATTTTACACTAAGAGGAGGAAGAGAAACTACACAATTTGAAAGTAGAATATGTAATGCTCCGTAAAACAACCCACTTTAGACCCATGAACAACCTAGGTTTAGTTAGAAAATTATGGAATAAATATTTTCTAAAGTGTTAACAACAAAAGTCTCAAGGACAATTAAATTCAAATGATGACTTTTACCATTATAATAATTACTAATTCCACATTATAAAGCAAAAAGTGTAATAAGTCCACACCTAGCTCAAATCTCCTTAGGGATTAATTTAATCACTGATTACATTGACATTTTAGCTAAAAATTCCCTAATTAAAATTTTAGGGTTAAGGGAAAAAAAAACTAAATACCCAAGGTATTTAATTCCACAAGATCTAAGACAAGAGAAAGGTTTAATTACAGTGGGGAAAATAATACATATTTAAAATCATCAGAGTAAATTCTTACTCACCCACTCCAAAAACTCGGTTAAATATTAAATTTGATTTCTCCCATCATTAACACAATTAAAAATTCTTGAGAACATTCCCATAAGGTAGGTAATTTTCTCACCTTTTCGGTGATATAAAGAAGTCCTCCTAACTCCTCACATTTCTCAAGTTATGGACAAAGTGGAACTTAGGGTGAAAATTTTCCCAAGTCTTGGGTCTCATGCGGGTCCTGAGGAAAAAGTTTCCCCAACTCGGGCCTGCGAGACTTTGGAGAGAAAATTTTCCTAGAGGAGAAAAGCAAACCAACGGAGTGGGGAAGAAAATTTTTCCCAGATGCGGGCCGGTGGAGCGGGGAAGACATTTAGCGCTTTTGCCCTTTTGGGACAAAAGGCGTAATTTGCCTCCACGCTCCCACGAGTTCGTAAGGGAACACATGTCGAAATTTCCAAATTTTGGTGGAAAGTTGGGCCACTGGAGAATTTTAAGGCTTTTATCCTTTTTTTTCGATGCCCAACGAAGGCACGTGTCGATCAATGATTGGCTGCGGGGTGGCGGGGCCACGGAGGCAAAATTGCCAAATTAACTTTTTGGACTTAGATCATTTTTAGACAAAATGAAGGCTTACGGATTAGCGGGGTGGCGGGAAAATTAATGAATTTGCATGTTTTGGGAAAAAAAAAAAAGATGAAATTTTTAGCCTGCGTGTCCGCCTTTAAGAATATTTTATTCATTTGAAATTTGACAGTTAAATTATTTTGTGCCCAAAATGAGGTAAACGCTTCAGAACGCCATAACTTTTGATTGGGAAATCAGTTTTTTGAAAACAAGGACTTTCTGGAAATATCTTGACATCCTCTTTACACAGAGATCATTAATTTTTGATTTTGATAAATTTTAAGGGGTCAATTTTAAGAAAACGGCTTACAAGACTTTTATAGTGCGAACTCGTAAATTTTAACTTGTGAGATTTATTCAATTTGATCTTCTTCCTCTCTCAACATGTCAAATAGACATGGAGAGTTGTTCTTAGGAGGAATTAGGATAAGTTTGTGAGGTAGATCTATTTGATTGAATTCCAATTTGAAATTTACAAATTTTGACAACAAAACGACTGTAAAACAGTTGAGCCCGATTTTGCTAAGTTTTGAAATATTTCCTTTAAGTGTTTTTGTATAATTAAACTCATTTAGGGCCTACTAATTCAATTTAATAATTTGATTTTTTATTTTATTGTTGTAGGTTTGAACTATGCATTTTTGGTTTAGATAATTACCAGTTTGAAATTACAAAAATAGGGATCAAATTTTAATGGTTCTATTTGCCACTTTCTTCTTCCAAGTATCTAAAATACATTCCAATTCCAATATAATACATTAGTTGATTTAATCAAACCATTCAAAAGCCAAAATACAATTCTGATTTCCAGTCTTAACATTTTTCAAGGAAAACAAAGCATTATATTTTTCCTCACACGCATTTCTTCTTTTCAACAGTGATTTCAAACTCCATAGATGATCAATTTCAATACAACAATACAGATTGAAAAAGGTAATAAAATCCTTTATTGATTCCAAAATACAACATTACAACCTTTCTTCTTTTATTCCTTCTAAAACATATGTTATATATAGAATAGAATAATACATTATCCTCTCACGTTTTTCACTTTATTAGTTTTCAAAAAGGATTTCATACTAAATTCTAAACATAGATTTCCAATGGAATAACAACATATGGACAAGACAAAACCCATTCCATTAATTTAAATTAACTCTTACAACTTCCTTTCCCTTTGGTGTTAAAATGCAACATACAAAAACACGTATCTTTCTTTCACATTATTTCCAAAACAGAAAATAGCATATAACTCTTTTACATTTCAATATAAAAGTTGCAATCAGTATAACGTCTTTCCATTACAACCATTTACAAGTTCATCCACTTCAAGTGGGAAATTTTACAATGAGATTTCATTTCACAAGGGACTGTTAACTATTTTATTTCATTTTCCTTTGCTCCAAAACAACAACATGTAGATTTATCATTCTTCCAATTCTGATCACAACAAGAGTAGGGGAAAGGCAACACTCTCCACCCAACCAAGACATCCAATGACAAGGAGAATCCATCCTTCTTCATTGGTCCTTAAGCCCCAACCACAAAGCAATGGAAGATGTGATTCCACTCATGGCAACAACAGGCTTCCAAAAACACACACATGCAAATTTCACATTCAAAACACAAGTCTAAAATAAAACTGTAGTTTTGCAAACCACAGAACAAAACAAAAAACAACACTCAGGCTTCATCATGCAAGCCAAAGGAGTAAGAAATTATGGGGGATGTTGCTTATGCCTCCCAAAGGGGAAATGGGTATCACCACCTGAGAACAAACCACCAAAATATATATCATTTCAAATCCTGACATGCCCTTATGCCTCCCCCAAGTACCCCTTATTCCTCACATTTCCTTATGCCTCCCTAACCTCTTATGGCACCCCATAATGAGTAAAGAAATGCAAGCTATTTATTTGTAAGGTGGAATACAAATCCCAACTCCCTCAACACTTCTACAGTTGTATATATCTCCCTCCCGGGTAAATATGGACAAATAGAAGAATATGGAAATCAAAGAAACTCAAGATGTTGACATGAAAAAGGTTGCACCCTAGTGCAGGTTGGAAGGTGCAGGTAAAAATATTTCAACATAAAAAAGGATGCACCCTGGCACAGGTTGGAAGGCACACGTAAAATTATGTTGACATGAAAAAGGATGCGCCCTGGCACAGGTTGGAAGGCACAAGTAAAAATATGTTGACATGAAAAAGGATGCGCTCTGGCGTAGGTTGGAAGGCATAGGTAAAAAGATGTCGACATGAAAAAGGATGCGCCCTAGCGCAGGTTGGAAGGCACAGTTAAAAGATGTCGACATGTAAAAGGATGTGCCCTCACGCAGTTGGAAGGCTTAGGTAAAAATATGTCGACATGAAAATGGATGCGCCCTGGCGTAGGTTAGAAGGCACAGTTAAAAGATTTCGACATGAAAAAGGATGCACCCTTGCGCAGGTAAAAAGATGTCAACATGAAAAAGGATGCGCCCTGGTGCAGGTTGGAAGGCATGGGTAAAAATATGTTGACATGTAAAAGGATGCACCCTGGCGTAGGTTGGAAGGCACAGGTAAAAAGATGTTGACATGAAAAAGGATGTGCCCTGGCATAGGTTGGAAGGCACAGGTAAAAGATGTCGACATGAAAAGGATGCACCTTGGTGCAGGTTGGAAGGCACAAGTAAAAATATGTCGACATGAAAAAGGATGCACCCTGGCGCAGGTTGGAAGGTGCAAGTTAAAAGATGTCGACATGAAAAAGGATGCGCCCTAGCGCAGGATGGAAGGCATAGGTAAAAAGATGTCGACATGAAATTTTTAGCGCCTATGGCACACTTAAAAGTATGTTGACATGAGGATGGATGCGCCGAGGTGCATCTTCAGGAGGTGCAACATTTTGAGCATTGACACCCCGAACCCGACAGAAAGCAAACCCTGACCCAGATATTCAAATGGCCATAACTTTTCACAGGGACTCAGATTAATGCAAGGTTTGACTTTTGAAAAGATTACAAGGTCCTCCACCCAACTACAACTATATTTCTTTAATTAGGTGAGATAAACTTCATTAAAAATTCAAAATATTGTTCACCATTTTTTTGGTTTTGCTCTTGTTTCACCTCACCTCCATAATGAGATGAATTAAATACAACCTAGACGTGGTTGGGGTAGATTTGGATTTCCTCTCTCTTCCCTTTCTCATTATTTCTATAAATTCTTCTTTCTAAAGGTTGGAAATTCTTGTTTTCCCCCTTCCTTCTTCTCTTTGTGCAGACGAATTTGTGGAGTTCAAACCTCCCATCTAAAACCGTAATGCAACTTTGTCTCTTAGCATTATGTAGTGTATTGTATCAATATTTGGAGCAAATAATGCATTTTTGTGGATGATTCTCAACCCTCTCTATGTTCATTTGCATCCTCCTTATCTTTCACTACAAATTTGGTCATCTGTGCATGATCTTGCATTACATTTTAATGGTTTGTGTTTATTGGCAAGATAGGTGTTCTTCATTTCTCGATGCATCACCTTTGTTAGTTTAGGTTTATTTTTATGCATCTTCTTACCTTGTCTCCTTGGTAAGTTAGATTAGGTTTTTGAGTATACCCTCTACATTTTTATGTGTGCATCTGAACAAAGGAATAGGAACTGGCCTTCATCCGGAGAGCTTTCCCAATTCCCAAGGTCCCACACTGGGAAAGGCTCCATGTTATGCAATCACACCGAGAGTATCAACCCATCGAATTTCAGAGATTCATGGGTGTTGTGATTCACCATGAACATATACCTCTCTAAAACACATATGCCTCCCAAAAAATTCCCCATAGTCTTCTTCTACACCATCCTTAGGCAATTGACCCAACCACCAACAAATAAAACAACACATTCAAACATTCAACCATTCACTTATGCACACAAATAAAAGGAGATTATTTCTAAGAGCTAAGCTCTTCCCTCTCCATGATGGAGTTTGTTCCAAGTTCAAAACAACATGCTCTCCAATGCTACACAAACCAAGAGATCAACAATCAACAACTATGCAACAATCTCCAAAAACCCAATGCAAGTCGCTAAAAATGAAGTGATAAAAGTGAAGCAAAAAAAAATCCCCAAAAACAAGCCAAGGAATTCGAATATGTAGAAGAGGAAAGATAAGAGGATGAGGTGGATCCACCTGGGATGCCACATCACACATCCTAAACTCCAACTCATAAGTCAACTTCAATCTCCAAGGCACAATAAATAAGTAGGTGAATAAATGAAAATTTTATTTACACGCTAAAATCAAACCCACACCTCATAAGAACTGAAATTGAAAGCATGTAAGAAAGTGTATTTAAAGCATACAACTTGACTTAAAAAAATTCACAATGAAGGCTATATTTAAACCCTCCAATTATAGCTAAGGTTGGCATGCAAATTTAAGAGATATGGGACAAGTTTAACTTGTCCCGTAAGCTTCCAAAATCATCCTCCAAGGACAAATTCGAATTTCAAAAGGAGGTGGAGTGTTTCATACTCCAAAATTAATTTACACATCACTTACACATTTCTTACAACACTTTAATTTTAGGCCAACAACTCTAATAATTACTTCCTTATGTCCCAATTTGATTAATTAATTTTAACAACATGTTTACTCACATTAATTTACCATAATTAATAAATAATGAAAGGGGTAAACACATCATTAATAAACACATACAAAAACAATTAAACAAAAGAGACCAAATAAATAAAACACATAAAATCCTTAGTCATATTTAAAGGTGATCCCCCATGGGAATCTCTAACAATAAACACACACACATAACAAAACTAGTTTCCATGTTGACCTTGTTGAAATCATCTAGAATTCCAATGTGGTTGGTCTTCAATCCCCCGATGTTTGTTGTGATATTTTAACCTGCAAAACACAAATACCTTCTTCAGCCTCGTGGCCATATCAGAACATCCAAATGAATATAATATAATTTCAAAATCATCAATATATATATGAATCACAACATCCAGAAATCAATAATATCACTTACAATTTCATCAACAACTATATAATCATCAATTTTAAATTCAATTTTCTCGGTCTACTCAATATATCCAAATATCACATGTCCTAACAACATCCATACAACATACATACATATATATATATATATATATATATATATATATATATATATATATATATATATATATATATATATATAACCATGTCCAACAGCATGTCAACATCTATATAAAATGTCTCTAACAATCATCATGCATCATATATAAATCAGAGTCAACAATAATCCATGATTTGACATCTAACACCATACTAAATCAAAACTATAATAATATCCATAATATAGTTAGCAGTATCATGATCAATATCAAAAGTGTCGAAGGAAATGGGCACTACATCCCCCTCCCCTTAGACTCGAATTCCTCCTGGAAGTCACTGGAAAGAGAGATAGGAAAAATGCAATAGAAAAAGGATTACTCCATTATGGTATTGTTTGCTTCAAACAAGTGTGGGTCTATAGAACCTAATTTTTGTCCAATGCAATTCAACAAGAAGAAGGGAGATTGCAAGGGATGAGTTCTAAAATTTCTACATGCAAGGCTACAAACACTTAAATCTAGAGAGTAAATTTATGCTATCAACCAAGATACCACACATAACAATATAACATGAAGAGTTCAAAAGAGTCTTAAGAGTAACCACCAAGTAGAGGAATAATAAGGAGAATTCCATGAGTTTGAGAATGACCACATATTTTCCCAAGGAATACAACATACTACATTAATAAAAGTTAAGGTTTCTACATGTTTAAGCCATGATTTCAAGGTTCATTGTCTAGAAAAGGCTAGCAAAAATCAACTATGACCAAATTTGCACGAGGAACAAGTCTACTCAAGGTCCCACAATTTGAGGATCACACAGGATGAGGTGAATCAACAAGGACACCTAAATTAGAAAACATTTAAAATCAAGGAACTATTCCAGAAAGCACTTCTATAACTCGAGAGGGTACAATTAACTTTTCATGGTAATAAAAGTGAAAGTCAAGACCACAAGTTTTCCTATAGTCTGATTTTTACACTTTTGTTTTAAGAATCGAACACACCATACCAACCAAATCTAAAGAAGTCAACCGTTTAGCAAAATAAATAAATATATATATATATATATATATATATATCTCCCTAGCAACTAACATATCAATACAAGTACCATACATTATAGCACAATGGGATTTATTTATCTTATTTCCTACTCAAGCTTGGAATAACCATAAAGAGAGCACAAGAAACACCAAGGACCACTCAAGGTCACTAGGGAGAAGAACAAGTAACATGGGGTCCAATTACAATCCAAGGGTGCATTGTATCAAAAGTGAATAACATCATCTTGCACTTTCCATCCTAATGGAAAAGGGGAAAAACAACAAGGTGACCCAAGAAAATATGAAGAAAAGAATACTTCCTGAATTTATTTTATATCCTTAACATATGTTTCCTTAAAATTACAAAACTTAGGTCTCCAAGGACAAGACAACACGCAAGGAGGTTGCTTTTCAAACAACAGATAAGTCTCAATCCAAAAGGACCACAACTCACATTCGTCGAGCTACGGGATGATAAGGGTATGATGACCCAAAACTCCCACAAGAAAGGCACATACATCTATGAAAAAGAAGTACTAAGAAACTAGAACACATTACTATCCACAAGGTGTTTCACAATTTCAGGTAGGCGAAAAAACTACAGGTTCAACTATACATTACACTCAATACACATAAATCTTACTTATTTTATAACTCAACTAATTAAGTCAAAAGTTGTAGTTTCATTTTTCTAGCACATTCCTTTATGATTTTTCTTAATTAAAATATTCCTTTTTATTCTGATATCACATGTTTGTATTATAAGGATCACCACTAAGGTGGCCATGATATCTCGCCATTCTATATAGGCGGACAAACAAAATATTTATTCTACTCCTAGGGGAGGTAGATGGAAAATGTTTTTCCTTTTCTATTCTTCTACATGGTTTTTATTCCTATTTTTTTCTCTTTCTATGTTCTAGTTTATTTGTTAAGCTTCAAGGAAAAATCTCCTCAATTACAGTTTTATGATGTTTGGGTGAGTCAATTTGTCAATTAAAAAAATTAATGAGAAGGAATGATAAACATATCACACTATTACTTTTATGGGAGAGAGAGGTAATTCAACACATCACATTTTTAATTCTAAGGAAACAAGGGACATTCAACATAGAAAGCACATTATTAATTTGGTAAGAACTAGGAAACAATCAACCAACATGGATCACAACAATATTTTGAGATTTTTCCACTAATTACAAGTATCATAAAACATTCCTAGTGGGTTTCTACAAGTTCTCAAAAGAAGTTACGAGGAAGACCCATTAAGGAAGCATAATTACTTTTACTGATCTACTAGGGTTTAACATTGTTTGTTGTTTTGGCGAAAATATTTTACTCACCTGATAAGACAAGGAAAATTTTCAAATCTACACCCATATTACCACATGATACCACCAACCAAGCAATCAAAATGACAAGGAAATATTTTAACTATAAGAACACCACATACTCATTAGAAGCGTCAAATGTAAGCAAACAATCAACCATCTTATTCAACATGGCTTTATGACTAAGAGTTACAGTTTCACAAGAGAATCACATTATAAAATACCACCGAGATTAAATTATCAATGTATAATTACACTATCATCACCAACGTCATGGTCCAAAAGACTCAAAGCATCCATAAGTGTCTCCATGTAATCCAAAATTAATAGGTCATAGAGTATTATTCATAGTAACTAAAAAAAAGTTAAGGAAAGGGTAGACTTATTTATAGGTCAAGAGGGAAAACAGACACACTTAATTTACACACAATACTTGAATGGGATTAAATCTAACCATAATTACCAAGATGCATACAATCCTCAAGTCACTACTTAATATAATGAAATGAGGAACTCTTGATAAAACTTAGCATGCCATCGAAGAGAAGCCACTACCAGACAAACACTTTTCCACTAACATCCACAACCAGCCAAAAGCAAACCAATCCCACCATAATTCATCAACCCACAATTAAACACCTCTACTCCGACAAGGTTCAAGCTCTTATTGGATTGTAAGAGAATCACCACCACCGCTAACAGGCTGCCAACTAGAATGCACAACACAACGAACTCTCTTCCCAACAAGGTCGAGTAATGAAAAGGTCACTCTAAGATCCTAGATACACTCAAGGTTTTCATGCATCTAAAACTAAGACATAACTTTAAGCACCTAAGAGGACATTCAAGACACCTACGATGTACCCCCATATGACAAAATGTATGAATACAAGTAGCATAGAACCACCTCATCATCATGCAAGAAGAAATCCATATAACATTTAGCTAAGTAGCTAACAACATAATGAGCTCTGAGTCACCAATCAAAATAAATTCCAAGAAATATCACCAATCGAGGAAAGTGGCTAAGTAGCCGCATTGCAAAGTCTGAAAATTCTCACAAAAATATAAATAACTAGAAGAGCCTCAGAGCTTCTCAATCCAATCATAAAATAAGATGTTGGTCCTTGATAAAATGACACAAGTTTACGAATGTAAAATATAAAATGTTAACACCACATTCACTTCGCAGCCCTTCATGGCTGCCAATAGGGGTACTCTACCTCGAGGTCAGTTCCAAGGACACATGTGCAGGATTGGGTCATAAAATACACCCAGACTTAATGTCCACTCTCCCATACAGGTAACAAAATGAAAAAATGACAACCAGACCAACTTTCCTAACTCTGAAGGAAGGAAGCTCAAGCATCTTCTAATTAAGGAAGCTCTAATCTTCTAATTAACTCTTCTTGACCCTAGGACAAACCACTATTTTAACCACAAATGAAGGCTTGCCAACCACAAGATTCACACCATACAATTTATCATTCCAACAACTCTAAAGAGGAAGGTTCTTAATAAAGGGATTAACACATCATACATTAATTTTATATTTTTTAAATTTTAAGGGGTCATTTTAAGAAAATTCAAATACTTATTTTTACAAAGTCGAAATAAGGTAAATTTTAACTTGTGATATTTATTCAATTTGATCTTCCTCCTCTCTCAACATGTCAAATAGACTTTTTGAAGAGTTTTCTTAGGAGGAATTAGGATAATTTTTTAGGTAGATATGTTTGATTGAATTCCAATTCAAACTTTAAAGGTTAAATTTTGACAACAAATTGACTATAAAAGAAAGTTGAGCCCGATTTTTAAGTTTTAAATATTTCATTTAAGTGTTTTTGTATAATTAAAGTCATTTAGGGCCTACTAATTCAATTTAATCATTTGATTTGTTATTTTATTTTTACAATGGTTAAATTTTTTTATTGCATTTTGGTTTAGATAATTGCTAGTTTGAAATTACAAAAATAGGGATCAAATTTTAATGGTTCTATTTGAAAATTTTCTTCCAAGTATCTAGAATATGTTTGATCCAATATAATACATAATTTTTGTATTTAATCAAACCATTCAAAATCCAAAATACAATTCTAATTTCCAATTTAACATTTTTAAGGAAAACAGAGATTATATTTTTCCTCACACGCATTTCTTTTTTTAACTTTTCAAACTAAATAGATGATCAATTTCAATACAATACAATATACATTTAAAAATGGAATCCTTTACTGATTCAAAAATACAACATTACAACCTTTCTTATTTTATTCCTTCCAAAACATATATTATATATAGAACGAGAATAATACATTATCTTCTAACATGTTTCACTTTATCACTTTTCAAACAAGGATTTCATATACAATGCTAAACATAGATTTCAAATGGAATAACAACATATGGACAAGAAAAAATACCACTCATTAATTTCCTAAATTAACTCTTACAACTTCTTTAATTACGTACATTTTCAAATTTTTTTGGTTTCAAAATGCAACATACAAAAACATGTATCTTTCTTTCACATTCTTTCCAAAACAGAAAATAGAGTATAACTCTTTTACATTTCAATATATAACTTACAATCAGTAAAACATATTTCCATTACAACCATTTACAAGTTCATCCACCTCAAGTGGGAAAGGTTACAATGATATTTCATTTCAACTAGGGACTGTCAACTATTTTATTTCATTTTCCTTTTCTCCAAAACAACATGTAGATTTATCATTCTTCTAATTATGATCACAACAAGAGCAGGGGAAAGGCAATGCTCTCCACCAAACAAAGGCATCCAATGTCAAGGAGAATCCATCCTTCTTCATTGGGCCCCAAGCCCCAACCAAAAAACAATGGAAGATGTGATTCAACTCATGGCAAAAAAAGGCTTCCACAAACACACATGCATATTTCACATTCAAAACACAGTCCAAAACACAATCCAAAACAAAACTATAGTTTTCCACCACAGAACAAAACAACAAACACCACTCAGGCTTCATCATGCAAGCCAAAGGAGCAAGAAACTATGGGGGATGTTGCTTATGCCTCCCAAATGGGAAATGGGTATCACCACCTGAGAACAAACTACCAAAATATATATCATTTCAAATCCCTAACATGCCCTTATACCTCCCCCAAGTACCCCTTATTCCTCACATTTCCTTATGCCTCCCCAACCTCTTATGGCACCCCATAACGAGTAAAGAAATGCAAGCTATTTCTTTGTAAGGTGAAACTCAAATCCAAACTCCCTCCATGCTTATACCTCCCCAAAACACTTATGTCTCCCAAAAAATGCCTCATTGTCTTATTCTACACCATCCCTAGGCCATCTACCCATCCATCCAATAGATAAAACAACACATTCAAACTTTCAACCATTCACATATGCATACAAATAAAAGGAGAATATTTCCAAGAGCTAAGCTCTTACCCCTCCATAATGGAGTTTTTTCCAAGTTCGAAACAACAAGCTCTCCAATGCTACACAACTAAGAGGTCAACAATCAACAAGTATGCAAAATCTTCAAATTTCTCCCAATTTGCAGAGCTCCAAAACCCAAAGCAAGTCGCCAAAAATAAAGTGATAAAAGTGATGCAAAAAAAAAACCCAAAAAAAAGCCAATGAATTCAATATATAAGAGGAAAGAGAAGAGGATGAGGTGGATCCATGTGGGATGCCACATCACACATCCTCAACTCCAACTCATAAGTCAACTTCAATCTCCAAGGCATAATAAATAAGCAGGTAAATAAATGACAGTTTTACTTACACACTCAAATCAAACCCACACCTCATAAGGACTGAAATTGAAAGCATGTAAGAAAGTGTAATTAAAGCATACAACTTGACTTACAAAAATGCATAATGAAGGCTATATTTAAACCCTCCAACCATAGGTAAGGTTGGCATGCAAATTTAAGAGGTATGGGACAAGTTTAACTTGTCCCAAGCTTCCAAAATCATCCTCCAAGGACAAATTCGAATTTCAAAAGGAGGTGGAGTGTTTCATACTCCAAAATTAATTTACACATTTCTTACAACACTTTAATTTTAGGCCAACAACTCTAATAATTACTTTCTTATGTCCCAATTTGATTAATTAATTTTAACAACATGTTTACTCACATTAATTTACCACAATTAATAAATAATGAAAGGGGTAAGTGCACCACATAAAACACATGCAAAAATCAATTAAACAAAAGGGACCAAATAAAAGAAAAACATAAAATCCCTTAGTCATATTTAAAGGTGATCCCCCATGGGAATCCTAACACTAACAAACACACACAACAAAACTAGTTGCCATGTTGACCTTGTTGAAATCATCTAGAATTCCAATGTGGTTGGTCTTCAATCCCCGATGTTTGTTGTGATATTTTAACCTGCAAAACACAAATACCTTCTTCAGCCTTGTGGCCATATCAGAACATCCAAATGAATATAATATAATTTCAAAATCATCATATATATATATATGAATCACAACAACATCCAGACAATCAATAATATCACTTACAATTTCATCAACAACTATATAATCATCAATTTTAAATTCAATTTTCTCGGTCTACTCAATATATCCAAATATCACATGTCTTAAAAACATCCATATATATATATATATATATATATATCCATGTACAACAACATGTCAACATCTATATAAAATGTCTCTAATAATCATCATGCATCATATATGAATCAGAGTCAACAATAATCCATGATCTGACATCTAACACCATACTAAATCAAAACTATAATAATGTCCATAATATAGTCAACAATATCATGATCAATATCAAAAGTTTCGAAGGGAGGTGGGCACTATAAAAGACCAACATCAAGCCCACATACTCATTCTACACCAACAAGAGGAAGAGCCAACAAGTATTCTCATAACAAACATCAAGGAGAAAGGTATGATAAATCTAACATCCAATGTCATTATTGCAATAAATTTGGGCATTTTGCATCTGAATGTAGAAAAAGACAATATGATATGAATAAGAAAAAGGCACACTTTACAAATGAAAACCAACCCAACACTAGTGAAAAAAACACAATGTTGATAACATGTAATGTTGCACAACAGAGCTCAAAGGAGGTATGGTTTTTAGATAGCGGATGTAGCAATCACATGAGTGGGAGTAAGGAGTTGTTTGCAACATTAGATGATTCATTGAAATCAGAAGTAAAATTGGGGAATGATCACCGAGTATCAGTCATGGGAAAAGGGTCAATTAATATAAGAACTAAGCAAGGTGAGAAGAAGCATATCCCTGATGTATATTGTGTTCCTAGATTAAAACACAATCTCATATGTATTAGGAAACTAGTGCAAAAAGGGTATAGAATATAATTTGAAAATGGTGAATGTGTGATTCTAGACAAGAAACCAAGCAATAGGCTGATTGCAAAAGTTGAAATGACAAAAAATAGGATGTTTCCACTTAGAATCCAAAGTGAACTATTCTTAGAGCCACAAGAATTGCAAAAGGTTGCTGAATTAGCTTTCAAAGCTTCATACAAAAATGAATCTTGGCTATGACATTTAAGATTGGGGCATTTAAACTTCAAAGGATTATAGCTGCTATATAAGAAAAAAATGGTATATGGATTGTCACCAATAGAGCCCCTTAAGACAACATGCAAGAGTTACATATTGGCAAAACAACATTAACAAAAATTTCCAAGTGGGAAGTCTTATAGAGCTAAGAATCCTCTTGAGATAGTTCATTAAGATCTTTGTGAACCGAGGAAAACACCATCCATAAGTGGAAGTCTTTATTTCTTGACATTTATTGATGATTTCAGTAGGAAAGTTTGGGTTTATTTCTTAAAATATAAATCAGATGTATTTTTTGTTTTTAAAGAGTTCAAGGAAAAATTTGAAAAGGAAAGTGGACATTATATCAAAATATTGAGAACCGATAGAGGTGGTGAATATATATCAAATGATTTTCATAATTTTTGTAAGGAAAATGGCATAAAGAAACAACTTACAACAAGATATACTCCTCAACAAAATGGAGTAGCTGAGAGAAAAAATAGAACAATTATGGAAATGGCACGAAGTATGATAAAAGAAAAACACCTACCAAATGAGTATTGGGATGAAGAAGTTGTATGTTCGGTATACATATTAAATAGATGTCCAATGAAAGAAGTGATAAATAAAACACCAAAAGAAGCTTGGAGAAAATGATGGCGCTTCAAGCAATGTTTTATTGATTGCTATCTCAAAATAATACATAGAGCAAGCCTTTATATAGGCTACGAGAGAGGGAGGACGGGAGAAACAGCTTACATAACCTGTTTATCAACAAATACTAACAATAATGTATTAATGCGCTAACATTCCCCCCCTTAATACATTTCTCTTACAAATGTACCCCCTAAACAAATCAAACTTCACATTGTGGAGAGGCTTGGTGAGAATATCTCACAAAAAATCGGTAGCGAAGAATGGAGCTGAATTTGGTGGTTCAAGACCTGTTCATGAATGTAGTGACATTCGACCTCAATATGCTTTTTTTGTTCATGGAAAATAGGATTCTTCACAAGCTTCAACACACCTTGATTGTCGCAGTGAATGATGGGAGGTTTCTCTTCAGGAATCCCTATATCTGCAAGAATGTGACGTAACCAAATTGCTTCGCACACAGCTCCTCATGCGGCACGGTATTCAGCCTCAGTGGATGAGAGAGCAACAACAGTTTGCTTCTTGCTAATCCATGAGATAGGTCCAGATCCAAGATGAAAAACATATCCTGAAGTGGATTTCCTGTCATCAACGGATCCTGCATAGTCCGAGTCTGTATATCCCTGTAAGAAGAACTGAGTGTTCTTCTGATACTCCAAACCAAAGTCAACTGTACCTCAGAAATATCTCAACACATGCTTTACTGCTATCCAATGACATTTCTTCGGATCCTGCATAAATCTGGAGAGATAGCTCACTACAAAGCAAAGATCTGGTCTGGTATAAGTCAAGTAAATGAGACTCCCCACAAGTTGCTTGTAGTGAGTGCCATCTACCTATGGTGAATCCTGGAATCTAGATAATTGCAAACCTTTTTCCATAGGTGTGGACATTGGTTTACAATCTGACATTCCATACTTTTCCAAGAGTGTCTTGGCATATTTCATCTGGGAGACGAAGATATGATTCTTCTTCTGCCATATCTCTAAGCCAAGACAATAGTGAAGTAGCCCCAAATCAGTCATGTCGAAGGATTTCTTCAGATCATTCTTTACATCATCTACAAGATTGTCAAAACTTCCTGTGATCACAAGATCATCTACGTACAAAACCAGAATGACAATCTCTGTTCCTACCTTCTTGATATACAAATTTGTATCTGAGGGGCTACGAGTGAATCCATGCTGCAATAGGTGATCATCAATTTTTATATACCATGCCCTAGGTGCTTGTTTGAGTCCATAAAGAGACTTTATCAGATGACATACCTTGTGTGGTTGATGCTCATCTACAAACCCTTCAGGTTGGGCCATGTACACTTCTTCTTGTAGATCAACATTTAGAAAAGCCCTCTTGACATCCATCTGCTGAAGTTTCCATCCATTTTGTCTTTGCAAGCCTGCACAAACAACTCTGATGGTTTTGATCTTCACAGTAGGTGCAAAGGTCTCGTCATAGTCAATTCCTTCTTGTTAAGCATAACCCTTTGCAACAAGTCGTGCTTTGTGTTTGTCGATTGAACCATCTGCCTTATATTTTGTTTTGAAAATCCATTTGCAGCCAATGGATTTCTTACGGAGGCAGATCGACAAGTTCCCACGTCGATTCTCAAAATCGGGAATCATATTCAACATCCATAGCCTGTTTCCACTATGGTTGGTCTAATGCCTCAAAAACAGTGTCAGGTTCGGTGCTCTCAACAACTGAACTCATGAGTGTAAAATTTACCTCATGTCTAGCTTGACTTCGTGTTCTAACTCCCGTAGAAGTACCAGGAAGTGAGTTCAGGTGAGCATCCCTGATAGTACTCTGGACCCATTTCAGACGTTGGTGCTGCTGATGTGAAGATGTGTTTTCCAGTGTGCCAAGATCAACGAACAAGTCTCCACTCAGCTCTTCTTCTCTCTGAGAAGAATCATCTTGCTCATCATCTGGATGTGTGAGCAATCTATGTGATGAGGTCGGTACTGGATCTCCATTGTGTGGCAGGGAGTCAAAGGATGACTCATCACATACCACATCTCGACTCTCGTAGATATTCTTCGTCTCAGGATCCATGAGATGATATGCCTTTGAGGTAGTACTATACCCCAAGAAAATACATGGCAGTGTCTTTGGATCGATCTTCTTCCTTCTCTTATCCGGAACATGTATATATGCAAAGACTGACCAAAAACTCTCAAATGATGAATAGAAGGTTTACGACCAGTCCATACCTCTTCCTGTCTTCTTGTTCTCGCAAGATCTTCATGGGTGCCTGGTTGAGTAGATACACTGCTGTTCTAGACTGCTTTTGCCCAAAACTGATCCTCTAACTTGGCAATCAAGCATACAACGAGCCATCTCCATGATAGTCCTGTTGTGGCGCTCGAAAATCCCGTTCTGTTGGGGCGTGTAGGGTGCAGTCAAATGTTGTTGAATGCCATGCTGCTTTAGGTATGCTAAGAACTTCTTTGACACAAATTCCCCCTCGATCTGAGTGGAGGAGAAGAAGAGGCTTCCCAGATTTCCTGGTGGCTTGCTGGTAGAAGGTTTGAAAATTTGCAAATGCCTCACTCTTCTTCTGAGGAAATATACCCACATTTTCCGTGAGTAATCATCAATGATAAGATGGAAGTACTCAAAACCTTGGAAGCTAGCTGGCAAGGGTCCACACAGATCGGTGTGAACGACCTGAAGATGCTCTGTAGAATGATAAGAGCTCTGTTTGAATGGACCTCTATGTTGTTTTCCCGCAAGACATCCCGAGCAAATAGGTAAGGAATGGGAGAGTGGAGGAAGCCCTACCATTTCCTTCACTTCTGAGCCGATGCAGCCCCGGAGAAGATGACCATATCGAAAGTGCCAAAGTGCGGTGGACTCCGCCGTTGATGTCGAGAGAGCAACGCTGGATGAAGTGACATCCGGTGCAAATAGACAACCCTTCGTAAATGCTTGAGCAATGAACTCTCCACTGGGAAATGATGCGGGACTTGACCCCTCTCTCAACAAAGAATTCAACTTTGCATTCAATGGTTAAGAAGTTGACTTACAGACAAAAGATTTGAAGTCAAACCTGGAACATATAGCACCTTTGTGAGTGTACATCTTCATGTTCCAAGAGGAATGATGACATCACCAATCCCTGCCGCAATATACTCTTGATTGTCTGCAATGGTGATCCGATCTCCAGTGGGCTGGTCACTCAGAGTATGGAACAACTTCTTGTTACCAGTCATGTGTTTGCTTGGCACTTGAATCAATCAACCAGACATCTTCTGATGGCTGCGAAGTCTGTGAGACTAGAACAATGTCGAATGAGTCGTATCTGGTACCTCTTCATCGGAGGTGGCATCCTACTGAGCAGCTATGTGGCCCTTCTGCCTCTGATTACGAGCATGCCATCGAGATTTATTGGAATATCCTCGCCCAGAAGTGCTCTCTTCACCAGAGTTTCCATACTTGCGACCGTTGTAATAATAGTTCGCAGTCGTGTGCATATCCGTGGAGCAAATGTGGCACCACCGATCCGCCTTGTGATTATCTTTGCTTCTAGGGGGTGGCCATTTGTGAAGATGGCTATTGAGGATGCTGCTTTTGATTCTGGGGGGCTGATTGCCCTTCCAAGGCTTATATTTTTACCTCGTGATGAGAGCCTTGTCTTCGAAGGCTTCTTGTACATTTTGCATGGCTTCTTCCTGTTGGAGATAATTCACCAGGGTGGCAAAACTCACCTCCTGTTGAGTGATTGTCAACGTGGTGATCAGTGTCTGAAACCGGGAAGGAAGAGCTCGCAAGGTGAGCGGGACTAGCAACTTGTCGTCCACTGGTTCACCGAGAGCAGAGAGTTCTGCACGTAACTCAGCCACACGCCGCAAGAAGGCTTCTACTGATTCGCCATCATGCATACTCATTGTATGAAGCTTTTTCTGAAGATGCAACTTTGTCATCAGATTCTTAGCTTCGTAGATGGTACACAATGCGCTCCATGCCTGAGAAGAAGCGGTTGCTTCCCGAATGTATGGCTGCACCTCATCAGAAAGACTCAGGGTGATGAGCATTAGCGCTTTTGCATCAGCCTTTTCATATTTTTCCAACAGATCAGCGTCTGTGGGAGGGGCGTCTTTGCCAGAAACGATCCCCCAAAGATCTTCGAATTGAAGAATCATCCGCATTTTGGTTTTCCATGTGGCGAAATTTGGCCCTTTCAAGAGTTGGGCATCGGATAGCAATATTTTTGGAGCAGACATTTTCAAAAACTCAAAAATGTATTTTATTTATTTATTTATTTTTCAAAAATGGCTACAATGCTTACTGAAGGAATCTGTCCCAAAGATGGGCTCTATAGGCTCATGTAGTGAGACGCCGACGCTCCTGTGGGCGTTCTATTTCGCATTCGTCATCTACATCATAACCACGTTCAAGTTCTGCATGAATCCGCCATGCTTGACATCGAACGTCAAACAAAAAAATATTCCAACAGTCCTCGGTGCACAATCTCGTCAAAGAGAATGTTCCCAGTGTTGTGTAGCTCGTTGACCAAGGCAAAGAACAACCCAGTGGTGTCTTCATTGTCACTCAATGCCCAAATATTTGGTGCATTGCTCGCGGTGCTTTGTGCATCAGAAATTTGCGACATACACGCACACACTGTTTCGAAATTTGTAGGCTTTCTCCACTTGCATAGTTTAATGGAGCAAAGAAGAACAAAACAGTCACTGAGGGCTCCTTGAGGGCTCCTACCACGCACAATTTTTCTCTTCTTCTTGTCTTCCACTCTGCAAATGATGGCAATGGCTAGAGATGGCACTGGCTTGAGCCAACAATGTCTCCTTCCATGCAGGTATGTCTCCTTCCACGCAGGTAGAGGACAGACAGTTGGTTTGGGCTCCTTCCACGCACACTTACAGCAACCAAACTACAAACTAATATCTCACAGGAAGAGTACAGACAGGGACAGAGCATAGCCACGCACTCTTCTCCTTCCACGCACACTGTTCCTCCATGCCAGCAAGTTCACACGGTTCCTTGGATGCCTCTCCACGCTAGCAAGTTCACACAGTTCCTTGGGTGCCTCTTCCAGCGCTCAGGTCATGAATTACAGGACTTCCTTGGTCGTTCTAGCACACAGCAAACAAAGAATTTACTCCCCACATTTCTCCAAAGTAGGAAGAGGATGGTTTCAGGCTTCCATGCAGCAAGAAGAAGGTTTCGGGCTCTTCTAGGCGTTACAATCTCCGCAGGCCGTTTTGGTCGCTCCTCCCATGCATGACAAAACCCGCTCGATACCAATGGGAAGCATAATAGAGAAAATTGAGAGTCTTTGGATGTGTGGCATACTCCTTGATACCTCAAGAGTTGAGAAAGAAACTAGATGATAGAGGAGAGAAGTGCATATTTGTGGGATATAGTGAACAATCCAAGGCATATAAGCTATACAATCCTATCACAAAGAAGGTCATAATAAGCCGTGATGTTGATTTTGTTGAAGAAGAAGCATGGGATGACAGAATAGACAAAACAACTACAATTGCAGCTAGTGTTCCACAAGAGAATGAAATTCAAGTTGTGAATCTTACTACATAAGAAAATTTTCCTACAACTCATTATAAATCACCTACCACTCCAAATCCATCTACTCCAGTAAGTAATAACAACAATGAGTCTTCTAATCCAACACTTGCATCACTAAGATCAAGGTCTATAAACACTTCAAAGAAGTCACGTAGTCTAAGAGAGATTTATGATGAAATACAAGAGGCTGAAAATGATGATTTATGCTCTAATTTTGCATTCTTAACACAAGTTGATCCAATTTATTTTGAGGATGCCATTAAAGATGACAATTGGATTGCAGCCATGAATGAAGAAATTCAATCAATTGAAAAAAATCAAACTTGGGATCTAGTAGAGCTTCCTAAAGGCAAGGATGTGATTGGAGTTAAGTGGGTTTACAAGACAAAGTATAATGCTGATGGAAAAGTAGAAAAATACAAGGCAAGACTAGTAGCTAAAGGCTTCACACAACATCTTTGCATAGACTACAATGAAACATTCCCACCTATGGAAATATTGGATACCATTAGAATGGTCTTATCAATAACAGCTCAAAATAATTTTGAAGGTTTACCAAATGGATGTCAAATCAACATTCTTGAGTGGAGTTTTAGAAGAAGTGTATATAAAATAGCCACTTGGTTATGAATTTTTGGGAGAAGAACATAAGGTATACAAACTGAAAAAGGCACTATATGGTTTGAAGCAAGCTCCTAGAGCTTGGTACAATGGGATAGACTCTTACTTTGTAAACAATGGGTTTAGCAAGAGTGGCAATGAACCAACTTTATATGTCAAAGTGAATGATGAAGGAGAAATCTTGATAGTTTGCTTGTATGTAGATGATTTGATATTCACAGGTAACATGTCAATTAAATCATTCAAGGAAGCCATGGAAAGTGAATTTGATATGACTGATTTGGGGATCATGAGATACTTTCTTGGAATAGAGGTAAGTCAAAGTGATCAAGGCATTTTTATATGTCAAAGTAAATATGCTAGTGACTTGTTGAAAAGATTCAAGATGACAAATGTGAATGCAGCCCCTACACCAGTTGCATTGGGTTTAAAACTTAGCAAGGATGACAAAAGTCCTAGTGTTGATGCAACTTTATTCAAAAGACTAGTTGGCAGCCTTATGTATCTAATTGCCACAAGACCGAATATAATGTATGGGGTTAGTATCATTTCTAGATTCATGCACAAACCAAAGGAATCACATTGGAAAGATGGAAAAATAATTTTAAGGTATATAGCTGGAACAAAGAGCTTTGGGATTTTGTATACATCTTTAGATGATTACAAACTGATTGGATATATGGATAGTGATTGGGGAGGTAGCATGGATGATATAAAAATCACTTTTGGGTATATATTTAATATAGGATCGGGTGTTATTTCTTGGGCATCAAAGAAACAACCAATTGTGACACTCTCGTTAGCTGAAGCGGAATATGTTGCAGCCACATCAACAGCTTGCCAAGCAGTATGGATGAGAAGAGTACTTTCAGATTTGAGGCATCCACAAGAAGAACCTACGGAGTTTTTTTGTGATGATAATTCAGCAATTGCTTTGTCTAAAAATAATGTATTTCATAAACAAAGTAAGCATATTGATACAAGATATCATTTTATTCAAGAATTGGTGAACAATGGTGACATTCATCTTGAGTTTTGCAGGTCCAAAGAGCAACTAGCAGACATCTTCACAAAACCACTTGCAAAGAATGTCTTTGAGCATCTCTGGGAAGGAATTGGAATAGCAGACATATATAGTAGTGAAGATTAAGGGGGAGTGTTGGCGGACGTGGATTTCTAGCTATACTTGAGTAATCTCCCCTACCACATCACATCATTCTCCAACCACCACATTTAATTAACTCACCCATTTACCTATCTTCCTCTGCATGTATCTAGTCTCTTATCTTTTAATATGGAAACTTTTGTCTCTTATCTAGCTCTGTTTGTATTGTATTGCAAAGAGGATACTCTATTTTTATAGAAAAGTAAAGGGGCGTGTAAAAAGAGAAAACGAAGCTCTAACTATATCTAAATTTCAAATACCTAATACAAATATGTTCTTATTTGCTATATCTTGTTTTTCTATTTTACTATATTTTTTTCTCTCCTCTTACAACTACATCTCTAACATTAACTCATGAACTCCAATACTTAGTTCTTGCTATTTTATCTATAGCAGTTCTATTAAATCCTCTCAAAATGGTTGGAAATTTAATATATGTTAAGTCTACTCAGGGAAACCATAAAAACCACATGCAGAAATAGAGTACAATAGTTGTTCCAAGAATGTTTCATTCTAGTGATCGAGGTTCTTAGCAACTTTGTATTACCACTGAGTCTAGGAGGGAAAATATCATTAGGGAAATAGAATCAAATGGTTTGTGAGGTTATTTATGAAGAGACAAGACTTCTACTTTGTTTGCGACAAGTTTTGAGAAAGGATATCAATACATTTACTTTTATATACAAAACTTGTCAAATGTCTAAAAAGTGGAAAATAAGCATTTCTTAAAAATGAGCATACAAACCTAACATAAAAATGCTATATTTTTATTCCATAATCATACCTAAATACATGCATAATTTAAATTGAAAAATCAATCACCACTAAACTCATTTCTTTCTATGGCCATCAACCACCCCTACTATTAGCACTTTTAATTTTTAAAATAAATTAATTATGACAACTATATTTACTTAGTCCACATCATCCTTCACTTTTTTTGAAATTTCTAGATTGTAATTTAGTTGATTCTAATTTTTTCAACTTAATGAAATCCTCTTTTGAGATCCAAGTGTTATCAAAACCAAGTAAGCATTTCAATTTTAAAAAATACATCTTATATTTCTTAGGCCTTATAACAATAATTATTCAAATGTCTTCTGACAATGAGGGTTAGGCCTCTACTGGGTACTCCCCAAGCCTTTATTTTTCGATTCCAACAGATTATATGAAACACAAAACTTTATTTATATTTATTTAAAGGCCTTTACAACATTTACAATCATCTTGCCTCTAAGGGATATTACAATTGTTGGTGCCTCCTTGGGCTAACCCAAATCTCTTCGGCTTTGTGGACAATCTTGACCTCTCTTCTCAGTCCCGTTGGCCAATCAACTCTCCTCATAACTTTGTGCCTTAACCACCACTCTTTGGCCCCTTCGATCCCCTCAGTAGCATCTCTTAGCCTTAACCACCTCAATAACCTCATCTTAGGTGTTTCGTCTTCTATTTATAATCACACAGTCAAATCTTTCTCGTTTCTCTCTCCTTTGTGTTGGTTCCTCCACTTTACCCGATCAAACTTCAAATTTGAATATGGCTTCTTTATTTACCTTATCCATGTAATCTTCTCTCAAATTATCCCATTGCACCATGTCTCTTGTTGGTTGGGTCCTCCTTATACATTGTTCCATCATCTAGTCACCATCAACCATATAACCCATAGATCCATTCATTCCATCTTGTCTTCTACTAGCTTTCACATGTCCTTATCTTCTCAGGCCTCATTCTTTGCACTTATGTTATGTCTTCCCCTACAATCTCCTCCAAATTCCATATGTGCTTCCTTTTCTTTGCACCTTTAGTTCATCTTTAAATACTTAAGCCCCTTTGTCATTGGCAACTCCCTTTTTCTCTCCATTTTCTCTTCACTAAGTCTTTTTACCTTCTTTCTACTCTACTCACCCCATCTTGCATGCCATCTTCAACCATTGCACCATTATTTCCAACATGTCTTCATCACTTTAGATGACTTCTCCCATATACCTCGATCACTTGTCTCCACGAAAATATTCTTTCCTTGTTGTCATCTAGACAATCTTCTCACTCGCTTGCATTCTCTAAACATTTATCATAGTGAAGAAAAAATATTCCATGTAAGCTACCTCACTACCTCACATTCGATGATCTGTCATCCCTTCACCATTCTTCACAACTGTTGCACTCCCAAACATTTTTATGTGTCATGTACCCATATTCACTCATGATGGAGAACACGATGCCTTTGCTAACTTCCTCAAGTTCAACTATTTACTTCATTAGCTTAGTTTATATTACTTTGCCAAACATTCCCCTTATTACTAGCCTTTTAACAAACTTTGGGGCAAGGTCCCTACCATGTACTCCCTAAGCTTGTCATTTTCTATGGTACAACTTAATAGATAAAACACAAAGGTTTATTGGCACTGGTTAGGGATAACCATATTCTCTTCCATTGCGTGGTCAATCCCGACCTCTTTATGTGGTCTCACTATCCAACTAACTCTCTTTGGCCCTTTTTTTGTCTTAACCACCACTCTTCTCCTATTTTATTCCTTTCACTAGCCTCTCTTAGCCTCTAATTCCAAGCCTCAACATGGCAATTTCTCATAATCACACGTTGAATCTTTCTCATTTATCTTTCCTACATGTCCTCAACTTTTCATGCTTGTATTTCAAATTTATATTTCTTTATTTCACATTATCACAAATTTTCTCTTACCAATGCTCTTGCCCTCTAATTTGGTTCTCTCAAATGTTCATGCACCTATCTTTTTTTAATGTTGGTAACATCTTTTCCATTATCTACTGATTTTCATGCTTTCAATTGTTCCACGGGATCATAGGATTTCTACTTTCTCTGGACCAATCCCCTTAAGCCACGTCTCTGGGTGATTAGCATTCTTCATTTATCCATTTGACCTAGCAAATTTATTTTTGTGTTTTATCTTCTTCTAGCTTTCACCATGTCCTTATCTTCTTTGGCCTCATTCCTCATGATTTTATTACGTCTTCGCATATGGTCTCTTCTAAAATCCCCATGTGCTCATTTTTTCACACCTTTAGTTTCCCATTTTACACTTATGCACCATTATCGAGAAACTCCTTTCTCTCTCACATTTCTCTTGACCAAGTATTTTGGCCTTCTTTCTACTCTATGTGCCCCATCCTATGCATCATCTTTGACTTGTGCACATTTATGTCATGTATGTCTTCATGGATTCAAACCACTTCTCCCATTTTCCTTGGTTTCTTGTCTTTATGACTATCTTTATCTTTATAAATTTCTTTTTTTTCCTCTTCACCAAATTCTTGCTTCTCTGCAAAGATAATGGCATATTTGAGATCTTAGCCTTTGCATCATTATCTGGATTCCTGGTTGATATTTATTGTTAGGGAAAACTCCTTCCTTATATGAATCTATGTTGTAATTTTTCTCTGTGCAGGATGACCTTCCATACAACTCTTTCTTTTGTGTTCGCAACTTTAGATTTGTGTTTCCCGTGATTTCTCCCATTTTTGTTAGGTACAAATCCTTCACAAATTCATCCTTGTATGATCTTGATTGCATTTAGTGATTTTTTCCCTTCTCCCACAAGCAGAGCCGCGCCGGTCCCAAAATTCTGGCACTTCTTTTTTTTCTGCGTGCACCCTATTTCATAAGTTTCTCAGGTTTGCATTTCTGTGACTCTGATTGTTTTCTTTCACTTTTTGGTCACCAAGACTTGCAAATATGTTGCCATAGTTCATATGCAGGTCTTTGATCTTCCTATTCCAATATTTCTCATAGAAATAAAGATTTGTACACATTTCAAATATTGATTTCAAGGAATGACCCGACATCAAGCAGGTCTTCATTTATTTAAGTCCACTTTTGAAATACACAAACTTTTCTGCATTCTCCCACGCTTTACATGCTCTGATTATTCCACTATTAGGAGAGAAAATCTATAAATGTAATTGAATATTATATATAATACTTAAATGGAGCTTCTATAAATTTGTGTTCTCATTAATCTATTTGATAAACTTAAAGAACACATTTTTAGTTTATTCAAAAGTGCATATAGAAAGTCTTTTTTATGTGTGTAATTAAACCATGATTATCTCACCTATAGAAATACCTTATCTCTTTAAAGTAATTCTACTAGACTATTATATTGCTTGTTTCTCTCTATTTGCATATTTTGCCTAATTTGTCTTACACTTCTTGTATATGCTTCACAAATTCCTTAGCATCTTGTTATACTTTTTCCTATTATGAAGATCAATATATGCAATTATTCTTTTGGATTTTCGATATGTTGATCAAGTATTGAATGAAAACTCTATTTAGAACTATACAGATAACATTATTTTGGGCTATCTCAACCATTAAACCTCTTAGCTGTATTTGACTTTATTTATACTACATTTATTTTTCCCATCTATTGAGGATGATATCCATGATTTTCTTTCTCCACAAACATGTGCATTATTTGAGGATTGATATGAAATAGACGGGTAATGTCTTCTCCACAAACTTGTCTAAAGTGACTCTTTGGAAGCCTCTTCTTTGCAGGAGTATAACCACACTCTTAAAATCCTAGGTTTCTTGCCGCTGGAGCTCATTATGATATAAAAACTTTAATAGAAATTTCCTTGGACTTTGAATTAGACTCCAAGAAAGCGTCCGCCAACAAATTTCTGTGTGTAAATGCAAATTTTGTAAGGTGTTCTACATGATCTTTTCTGCCAACATAAAAGTAAGTTTTTCAAAAATTCTTGAAAATATTCTTTGTCTTTCCCTCTAAAATCCTTATTAGAGTTCACTAGATGGAATGAGGGCCTTTTAAGACTCTTTATCCCTCTTATTGGAATTTTGGAAAATTTGTACAAAATTTCTATTGTCTGATCCCCTCTTCATGAGCAAATTTATGTAGGAATCCTGGAGCCTCTCCATAGGATGCCTCCTTTAGATCCATGTCGATCTCTTCTCCTCCTTGTGCGCTTCTTTCCATTCACACTTCAACAACTTCTCTTAGTTTCTCTACACTTTTTTCTTTTGGAATAACTTGTCAACTTCACAAAAATTAGGAAACTTGGTTCAGACTATTTCTCTGACACATCTCGATCAACATCATCTCCATATTCTCCTGCAATTTCTCCAAACTTCCATCACCTAATGCTTTGGCTCAGGTTTCTTTCTCCTGGACACACTCTTCCCTTGTGGGTATGCAGGATTTATGCACATGTACAAACACCAAGTACTACCATTTTTCCTATAATCTTGCATCTACATTGTGCATTCCATTTATAGATGCAAAAGGGCCTCGAATCTGAAAGCTTCTCTTCAATCCATGCATGAATACTTCTCGTTTTAACACCAATGTCACATCCACACATTATACATACTCCGCATGAGATGAGAAAACCTACGGTTTCTTCATGATGCCCTCTCATCACACACACACACACATAGTATTATGTTTTTGCATCTTTCATTATGTATGCCTTATTTCCTCCGTCTTCCATCATGTAAACCTGGGTCTTAGCAAAGCTCTTCCCATACATATCCATGAATGTATGGTCTTCATTGTCCATCTCTCTTTATTCCTTAACATCCTCCACTAGCATAATACTCTCATACGTTTTTGTCTGATGTGCCTCCACATACACATCTTTTTGTATGTATATCATAGTATATACACTCTATCTATTATATATGTATATGGGTATATATCTATATCCATTTACTACCTCTTTTTCCCTCATTTTCGTCACTGTGTTTATATCTACACCTTCTTTACCTCTCAAGCATCCTTTGTGCTATTCCACTGGTTCACGTCTTCAACTATGCTTGAAATCCTTAAATTCATGGAATTAAACATCCTCTCAATCTCAAGTTCATACAGACCTTTCATTCATAAACCTTATATGCTTCCAGTAAATTGCACATTACTCTAAGTAAAGAATCACATTTAGTTTCCTTTAATTTTCTTCATGATTGTAGATAGCAATTTCCAATTTCCTTGCTTGTTGTCATCTAGACAATCTTCTCACTCGTTTGCATCATTTATTATAGTGAAGAAAAAATATTCCATGTAAGCTACCTCACTACCTCACATTCGGTGATCTTGTATCCCTTAATCCACATGTGTCTTCACAATCTATTTGCATCATGAGAATTTTATTTTAAAACATCTCTACCCATATCCACCATATGGAGAATGAATTTATTATAGGAATAATGAACAATTTAGGGGACAACATTCTTCATTTTAGGGGAGGTTCTTTTATTCAAATAAAACTAGGGGCTATAGAATATTTACAAATATACATTCTAATAAGTTCTATTGGGGATGTTGGTTTCATGAGTATTTCAATAATTGAAAAAATGAGAAAAGAACAAGCTCTTTAGAAGGATGAATAAATGCCATCAAGGTAATATTCTCTAAGATTGACTAACTATCCGACTAACTCTCTTTGAAAATTTTTCAATCAAGGACACAAATCTTCTTGTTTTTATACCTTTCAAAGATCTCATACCTCAAAATAAAAACCTCAACATGGAGAGATAGAGTTTTTGATTAAGAAGGATATAGAACTTATTCTATTCCTCCATAATATAAGAACTTAAATTCTCACATATAATGAAATTTTCTGAACTTACTCTTAAATCAAAGTCCTCAATTATTTCAGGCACATCAGTAAGACCACAAATTTTAATTTGATCATCTTTTTACATAAAGTGTATCTAGAATGAAGAAACATTTAACAAGATAGAGATCCCCTTAGAGAAGGGATCTTCTTATGTGGTTAAATTAATTTCCTTTACATCCAAACTCTCAAACACCAACGCTTTTACAATATAAAATCAAACCTTTTATAGGGAAGAGAGGAGGAAATTTTCCGTAACTACCCACATACTAACTTCTTTGATTAAGTTAAATAATCACATGATTAGTTAAGTCATTCCTTAAAATGACTCTTCACATATGGTATCCTTTGAAATCCCCATGTGCTCCTTTTTTCAATGCCTTTAGTTTCCCCTTTCACACTTATGCACCATTATCAAACCTTTCTTTCTCCATTTTCTCTTAACCAAGTATTTTGGCCTTCTTTCTACACTACGTGCCCCATCCTATGTCATCTTCGACTATGCACATTTATGTCATGTATGTCTTCATGGATTCAAATTTTAACCACTTCTCCCATTTTCCTTGGTTGAATTGTCTTTAAACTATCTTCACTCTTTAGGAAGTTAAATCATAAAAATCCCTCATTGGTGAATTCCTCTTCTAATGGATCACCTTTTGAGATCTACTTGGATATTGTTCTCCTCTAGATCTTTCCATAATATTCTTACAAGTGAAGAAAAATTGTGTTTTTTCCTGATTTATGTTAGGGAAAAATCCTTCCTTATGCGAATCTATGTTGTAATTTTTCTCCTTTGTGATTTCTTCTACATGCCATGTTCCCATAGACCTTCCATCAAACTCTTCTTTCTTTTGGTGCACCCTATTTCATGTGTACTCTAGCAACATTTCCTGTGATTTCTCTACATTGTTTTCTTTGAGACAACACCTTCACCAAATTGCAATGTTGATCCCATCACTACACTCATCTCCTTGTGCTCTCCTTCCCTTTCTCCACACATTATTTTCTTTGAGTTGCATGCAATTTTCTTGTTCTTATCAAAAGTTACATTTGAAGTTAGATAGGACTTGTACCTATACTTCCAACTTGTCTTGAGTTTGCTTTCCTTTCTCAAATTTTCAAATACCTTAGAAAAAAATTTCTAAAGTCCACCTTGTCCTCAAGGGTGATTCATCATCTTGAATCTTATTTATTTAAGTTCACTTTTTCTTTTGCAAATATTTGGTCTAGTCTCTATTTCATCTTGAACTTATTCCAATATTTCTTGATAGAAATAAAGATTTGTAACATTGAATATTGATGTCAAATTCTTAAAGCAATTCTATCAAATTTGTGTTCTCATTAATCTATTTGATAAACTTACAAGCACCACATTTTTGTCTTTAATTCATTGAAAGTGCATATAGAAAGTCTTTATGTGTGTAATTAAACCATGATTATCTCACCCTATAGAGATACCTTATCTCTTTAAAGTAATTCTACAAGACTATTATATTGCTCTTTTTCTATTTGCATATTTTGCCTAATTTGTTGTTACACTTCTTGTATATGCTTCACAAATTCCTTAGCATCTTGTTATACTTTTTCCTATTAGGAAGATCAATAATATGCAATTATTCTTTTGGATTGTCGATATGTTGATGCAAGTATTGAATGAAAACTCTATTTGCAACAATACCAAATAACATTATTTTGGGCTATCTCCAATTAAACCTCTTAGAAAATATTTGACTTTATTGTATACTACATTTATTTTTCCCATCTATTTGAGGATGATATGATAGACCATAATGTAATTGATTTTCATTATTTCTCCACAAACTTGTCTGAAATTGACTAAAAACTTTGGATTCTCATCTCAATAAAGGAATTGGCTATCCTAAAATCCCTAGATTTGTTAATGGAGCCATTATGAGATAAAAACCTTAATAGAAATAGACAAAAAGGACTTTGAATTAGACTAGAGAGGAAAGCATGTCCAAATGAGTAGCTTTTGAGAGTGTAAATGCAAATTTTGTAAGGTGATTATACATGATCATTGTCTTGTAGTAAGTACAAAAATGGTGAAAATATTACTTTGTCACATCCCAAAATAAAATCCTTATTAGAGTTCCTAGATGGAAATGTAGGGAAAATTTTAAGACCCTTTACAAAAATCCAACTTGGATTTTTTATCAAAATTTTAAAAAAATTTTTTTGTGTTGATGTCGAATAAGAGAAAAATGTATATAGTGATAAAGATTAACATTTTATCTAAAAAATGCGTATTCAAATGGTAATAATGGATCGACTAATAAAATAAGCTGCAGATTGTTAACTATATAGAAAATTAGGAAAAAAAGTGTCTGTATGGGTAGACTATTCATTTCTATGGACACATCAGTCAACATACATTTTCATATGCATATGAACCAAAATAAAAGTGGTGCAACTACTAATGCTCTTTGGAGGTAACCATATGTAGACACTCGCCTACATGGGCAAACAGATGACTACATGTACAAACACCTGACTACCCATATATCTTGACATCTACATATGCAGCTTCCTATTTATAGATGCAAAAGGGCCTCGACTTGAAAGCTTCAATCCATGCATGAATATAGGAATTTATGCATGTAAACAACCAGTTACATGCACATCCACACATTAATACATACATCCGCATAGATGATTTTATAACCACCTGACACCATGTGCCCTCCCTCACATATACACACACACACATAGAAGCTTGACTCTCATACATCCTGACATTTGATATGCAAAACTTCTTAAGAGTGAATAAATGGGTGTTAACTTCAATAAAGCATCTTTATTATCAAAGCTAGGCATCTTCATGTAATAACCTTGCATAGTACATCCACATGTCAAAAATGCATCCTCATTGTGAAGGAAAATCCACCTAATGCCTTGTGCCCTCCTTGCAATAATTGATAAAACATATAATAAATAGGAACACATTTATGGTTTCACTTGGTATTACAAATCACACACAAATTCTATACCTATATATATGTATATATATATGTATCATGTATGAATATATGTATGTATGTATGTATACATATCTATATATACTTGGGACCTCTTTTTCCCTCATTTTCGTCACTTGTTCCTCTATTCAAGGAGCTAGTCTTTACCTCAAAGCAAGCTTATATGGCTATTAGACTAGACCCATTACCAGTCCAGAATATGTTTCGAATCCAAATTTCATGAAATTAAACATTATCAAGGATTCAAGTTCAACACAAAATTTAATTCATAAACCTTATATGCTTGTAAATTGCCACATTACTCAAACTAAAGAACACATTTATTGATTAGGTAGATAATAGGTTTTCAGGGATAATTTACATGCCTCAATATCATATTATTTATGGTTAGCTACAATTTCTTTTATCCAATTATGAATAATCCACATGTGTCTTCACAATCAATTTTCGATCATGAGAATTTTATTTTAAAACATCTCTAGAAGATATCCACCTATTGGTTGAATGAATTTATTATAGGAATAATGAACAATTTAGGGGACAACATTCTTCTTTATTGGGGAGGTTCTTTTATTCAAACCAAAACTAGAAGCTATAGAATATTTACAAATATACATTCTAATAAGTTCTATTGGGGATGTTGGTTTCAGTGAGTATTTCCATAATTGAAATAATGAGAAAAGAACAAGCTCAGGTAAGAAGGATGAATAAATGCATCAAGGTAAGTATTCCGCAAGATTGACTAACTTCGGACACACAGCTATGAAAATTTATCAATCAAGGACACAAATTTCCTTCTTTGTTTTGTAAGATCACCATACTTATAAAATAAAAAATAAAGAGAGATAGAACATCAATTTTGATTAAGAAGGATATAGAACTTATTCTATTCCTCCACGTCAATAGAATATAAGAACTTAAATTCTTGCATATAATGAAATTTACCAATGAACAACAATTTTTAATTAAATCAAAGTTCAATTATTCGAGGCACATGAGTAAGACCACAAATTTTTGATATATAGATCATGCAAAAAATACATAAAGTGAAAGAATGAAGAAACATTTAACAAGATAGAGAAAGGAGAGAAGGGATCTTCTTATGTATTTTAAATTAATTTCCTTTACATCCAAACTCTCAAACATCCAACGCTTTTACAATATAAAATCAAACCTTTTATAGGGAAGAGAGGAGGAAAAATTCCGTAACTACCCACATACTAACTAATTGTTGATTAAGTTAAATAATCACATGATTAGTTAAGTCATTATTAAAATGAATTACATTAATATCCTTTTTACAAAAATAAAAGTCAATGTGAAAACACAACAACTAGATGCTATAAGGTAGAGAAAAGACAACAAAGGAAAGAAATTTTAACTAGCACATGTATTCCGAGAATATGAATTATTTGAAAATGTCACATATAGAGGAAAAATCTAAAAAAGATCATACTTGAGAGAAATTCACTCTTATCAATATGGAATTTTGTAATTCAGTAGAAGATTACTCAAGGACCTTCACCTTGCATTACAATAAATGTACAAGTGAGAGAAAAATTGTATTTAGATTCATAAAAAATATTCTCCCAGAGAAGGATTTACTCATCTGTGAGAGAATTATCACAGAGGTCATAGATAATATCTTCCCAAATATTTACCTCTTTCTCAATGGTCTTAACACCTGAAGTGATTTTCTTTTGTGTTAAATTATATTTTCATAGGTTTTGCATGCTTCTTAAATGAATTCTAAACTAGTTAGGATATTTTTCTCCACTCATGCTTTTAGTGATTTTCTTTGAGTTGCATGCTTGAGATTTTCTATAATTTCTTTTAAGTCAATATCAAAAGTTACATTTGAAGTTAGATAGGTTTATAAGACTCCAATTGTCTTAATCTACTTTCCTTTCTCAACTTTTTCAAATACCTTAAATTTTTTTTATCTAAGGTTATGACCTCACCAAAATAAAGGAAAGATTCTCAAAACCAAAATGCTTTATTCAAAATGTGTACCAACATCTCACATTCATTTTTATCTCCTTTGGGTTTAGTAATTTCAATAAATTTCTTCCATGTGGCATCTGAAACAAGACATGAAACATTCATTGGAATTTATTTGAGGAGTGGTGCCTAGAGTGTGCAGAAAAACATCATATTTAGGAATTTCAACCTTGGACTTAGGTTTCCTCTTCTTGTTGTCAACCATAGGTTATACCCAAGTAAATGAAATCCAAATGTAATCGAGGTTATTGTGAGTTCCACAAGGATCCCTTATTTTATCCCAAAATAGATAGAAACATCCAACTACCATAGGAGAGGATGAGGGTCTTTTCATATCTAAATTGGTTCTAGAAGTGCTACTTTCCCAATGTTTGAAATGTGATCCTTCCACCACTTGTCATCTTCATTTTGTAATCATCATCATGTAAATTTTTCTCATGTTCATCTTTAAATTTTTCTCGTTTTCCTTCTTTTGGTTCTTTTAAGGTATGAAATTCAAGTGTTTGATTTCTCCCATATTATACACATCTCAATTTTTTATTATCTTCTTTTTTGGGTATCTCGGCCTTCTTTTGAGCTTATTTCTATTTATCTTTATTTATATAAACCTTAGTTCAAAAATATTACTGAGAGGGAGAAGTTTGGTGAGAATGAGTATGTTTTTAAAAAATTAACCCACAAGGATAAGATGAAAACATGTGATGCACATCATGGAAACTTTTTTTCTTATCACAAGACACAACATAACGACTCAATCTTTAAAGTATACACTTTTAGGGTCTTCCCAATGATCTACGATTTTTATAATTTCACTTTTTTTACAATGATGATTAAATATTTAACTTAAGTTATAGAAAGGATGATAATATGTGAATCATACATTCCATTTCCTGTTGCTAGATTTCCTTTTATATTGTTTAACATTTAACTTACAATGTAACTCAATAAATAAGGATCATCTACATTATGTTAATTACTTTTTTAATTCATTCATTCGTTAATAGGATATTTATTTACATAAAAGGCTATATATATACCCACAAGGATACTTGGTATTATTCCAAGGACTCACTCCTAAGGGCATGGATTTTGATCTTATATCATACCTCCATTACACAACGAAACAAGTATAAGTCCAAAGGAGGTGAAGTTAACATTTTTGTTTAAGGATTTAGTTCATGTTTCTTACATTCATTTATAAATTGATAATTGAGTTTGTAAAAAAGAAGGTATACAGGAAATAGGTGTTTTATCCATAGCAAGAGAGCTTAATCATGTTACAAGGAAGATCATGTTTTACTTTTCATGTGGAATAACATCCCATGATTTCACTTCACAAGGTCAAGGGTCTATTATAATTTTATTATTTTTATACTCCAACAATTAATTAGGGATTTGAAGGAACTTAAAATGGCAACATACTTACTTATTTTTGTTTCTAGATTAGGTTCCATGACCATCATTTTCAACCAATTGAAGAAGGTTTTTCCCTAAAAAGGTTCATATGAATTTTGTAATGAATTGTGTGGCCTATTTGTTAATAGGAACATTTTATGCCCATGAGACTACTAGTCCTTTTTCTAGGGTGTCATGTCAAGAATATGATTACATGATTTCACATAATACATTCACTACAAAAAATAGGACAAGGGGGATAATAAGAGAGAATAGTCCTTAATTTAAAAGGTTAAGAATCACATTAAAGTTTATACGACGTGGATACTGTTACTCACCACAAGATGGTTTAAACACGTTAAAACAAAGATATAAATTTCACCTTTCTCCAAACACATCATATTATGGTTACATTTTCCCAAACTAATCATAAATTAAAATTTTGTTAAATTTCACAATTAACTCTTAGTATTGCATCATAGAACCCAAATTACAATTGAGATTATGTATCGAGTTAATTTATAATCCCAACTCTTAAGGTTAGTTGGTGATCTTTGCCACTCAAAATTAGTGTCGGTCCAAGAAGGTTTTAGACTATGTTTAATGTTAGTTTCCCACGGAGTACTACCTTTAGATAACAAATTCTCCTTAGTACACACACGATTGCCAATCCTAGGAGTGAATCATATACTCAAGTCAAATTTTAACCATGTCATTCCTAACCATTGGGTTTGCGATGATTTTGCTAAGCATACAAGCTATGATGATAAAATCAAGCTTGGGATATTATTTACCTAAGCTATAAGATGTTATCAAGTGTAAAGATTTAAGTTCATTCCAAGGTTTTAGTTTCTTCCGTGATAAGAAAAATTGTGCGACAAAGGTAGATACACACAAGTTTTAAACTAAGGTTGACTATTTTATTAGATTTGTTTTCTACTTTTTCAAGGTAATTAACACATCACACAAGAGATCACATCATAAATTTCACATCAAGAAAGAATTATAATATGTCAAATCTAATTTCATTTAAGAGAGATATCCAACTTTTACAATACAAAGTTTGAAATCAAAATAGTAACCATGTTTAGATGCACATTTCCACTAAACACTAGCATATGAAAATATTACAAAACTTCAATGAAAAAAACCTTTTAATACTTCACAAAATGTTGAATTATCCTCTAATGTATTATATAACATGTATATCCAACTCCCTTTTTATTTAACATATGTAAATATGAATCAAAATGACACCTATGATTAAATGCACATTTCCCAAAGCACTCCTAAAACTAACAACTCATACACATTACCAAATTTCAATAATAAAATTTATTTTAAAAGAGAAATACATATATATTTTTTTCATTAACATACATACATTAAAATAATACACAATGAATTACAATCATACCATCGTACTTGCATCCTGCAAAACCATGTAAGCATGAAATCAACGATAAATCACATGTATGGTATCCACCTAAATTTAGCATTATTGACATTTTTAGTTTTCCATTTACATCATAATAATAATTTACACTTGAAAAGAGAGGGTTAGAAACATATATTTCATTTCATTTCACTTCATTTCTTAGCTAAGGAGAGAGAGAGGGGGAAGAGAGTGAAACACTATTTTGCCAAAAGACCAATTTCACACAAGTCAAAAAATAGAGTTCAAAATAATTATTTACAAGTGTTAATAAGTTTCCATGATGGTTTGCTAACTTGACTAGGGTCCTACAACTCCTTTTTACATTTTTCCCGCTAGTTGCAAAAACTCCTAATTTAGGCTCAGATGCTAAGAACCTCATTCAAAAGTTGCTTTTGTTAGGTGATGCACCATAGGTAAATTATTATGTGTCCTCATATATACCAGGAATTCAAAAGAACTGACGAAATTTGAAATGGTTGAATAGTTTTCAATTAGCAGTTAGGTTTTCGCAGCCACTGGTCATAATCAGTCTAAGTTAACTTAGTCAAAATGACCTGAGGCCTACAAAATCCCCTCGCCAAACTAGCCAGAATGTGTTTTACCCCAAATTTAAGCTTCCAGAAATTGTCTAGTAAAAATAGTAGAGGGTTGCAAAGGTAGAAACACATTTCATTTCTCAGGGTCCAAATGGCAAGCCGAAACAAAACCCAACTTTTCAGTTTTAGTAGCTCCCTAACACTTCAAAACGGAAAAGTAGTGCTCCTCGGTAAAGTGAGTGCAAACTATAAAATGAGGTAGAGCTACTTTTTGATGCAACTATCTACATAACAAGGAAAACATACGACACTTGACATCTCTTTTACGAGGCTCAAAGTGGTGTTTTGCAAGTCTCTAGAAATTGCTTTTTCTAACTTTGCAAGGTGGAAAAAATGGTTGTTTTAGTTAACATATCTAGTTCCCACAAAAACCAATGGACACGAGCACCTAGTTTTGTCACCCTCGGTTTAGAAATGCATTAGGTTTTGGTCATGACATAGATAAGATTCAAACTATAAGTCAGTAACAAATATCACGAGGCATTGTTTTACTGATTACACTAACCATCAAGTTAAAATATCCAATTGTTTGAGCATCTAATAGTTTAATGTTTTTATTTTATTGGAAATGAATAACCAAATTTTATGAAAATTATAAGATATAAAGGTAAGGAGACCATTCTTGACAATATTAATGTCCATAGTGCAAGAGGTGTTTTATGTGGTTTGGAATCATGATGTGTTGAGTCCACTACTCGACCATATGTCTACAATTTCTACTCTCTCCTATGCTTGTGGATTCTTGCACCCAATACTAAATATCCTGGGTATTTGTAACTATAGCATGTGACAACATTCCTCTATCTTTTATTCTTTGATGGATGTCCATACCCTACTCCAGAGCTTGCAATTTTGCATAGGCTGGGAATACATCGAAAATGTAAACTGATCAGGTTGGAGACCTATTTATTGTGTAGGTGAAACAACGTGATTGTCTTGTGAGGAAAATCCATGTTTTTGTGAAATGTTCCCCCGATTTCTTACATCTAACTGAGAGAACTTTTGAAAATCTTATTTCACTTAAAACCCTTTTTATAATACACTTTAAGAGGTGTCAATACCCCATTCCAAATCTCTTATATTGGTATATACAAGGAAAATGCTAAGGAAGGTAGTTGAATCTTGAAGGTAGAGATGTCAATAGCAGCTACAAAAGATTTTCTACCCTATTCCATAAACTAATTGAGCATACCTTGTAACCATTGCTATTTTGTTTTATTTTTTCCTCCAGATTCCTCCATTCTTGGATGCCCGATTGTAACTAACCAACTACCACTAAAATTACAACATTATCTGGGTTTTCAACATTTTTTTGGCCCTCTAGATCTGAAATAAAGTGTTTGTATTATCTGTAACGAAAAAATACAAGTCCCAAAACATCCATATCGTTGTTAGTCAGGAGAGAATGTTGGTCAAGGGTTGTGGTGGTGTATGGATTTAGTACTTCCAACTGCATTTGCTAGAAGGCTTCCAAAGTCTTTTCATAATAAATCTTGTGTAGACAATTAAATAACTCAACCCACACACTGTGAAGCTCACCTTCTCCTCACACAATTGGATTTTGGGTAAGTGCACAAAGTTGGGGGGCCAAAAAGTAGAAAAAAATTATGAAAAAAAGAAAAACATGTACGCATTCTATTATAACATGATCGGTTTTAAATTTTCAGGTTTTGATTTACCGAGGCATAATGCGTATGCGTTATGCCTACTATAAAGAAAAAAAAGAGGCCCGATCCTCGATCATTTTATCTCCCTCAAACTCGAGTTTCAGAGCTTAACCATGCCCTCACATTTTTTCATTCAGTTGGATCTCAAGCTCAAAGGACTATTTCTGGATCAGTGGGAAGATCTGAATTGAAAATGGCACCATGGAGAAGAGGTAAGCACAATTATTTTCTCAAAATTGCATTGAAATATGATAATTATAGATTAAAATTTGAATTGAAAACAAATTTTTTATTGTTACAGTTAGAGGTCAAGGGAATTAACCACAACCAAACCCTTCTATTCTTGTCATCCCTCCTGACACTTCCCATAATTACTCAATATCCCCCAGGTAGTCAGGAAGATTTAGCAGCCCACATAGTTGAAAAAAAAATTGAAATTGAGGATTTAATAAAAATAATGAGGGATTCACAATCTACAAACCCCCACTGCGTCTCTCTTATAAACACATTGGAAGCATTACTTTTTCAAGTTGACATGGAAATAGGGGCAAATTGATCATTGGACAACTTACAAAGATGGTTGTAGGGTTTATTATTCCAAAAACTTGTCATATGTGGATGTAAAGAAAAAAGAAATTTCAAAAGACCTCATATGTGCCTTATTCACGGACCCCCGCACTAATTTTCATGTTCCATTGTCATGTAAATGGTTTCCCATCCATTGGTTCAATAATAATTGGATTAAAAATAATTTTTGCGACCGATGGTGGATGGTGTTTTATTTTCCACCTTGTAATAACAATGAGGTGCCATTATGATTTTTGAGGAAACTCTATTACAAGTTTATCCTCAACGAGATCCTAAATTATTTTGATTTCTAAGATTTCCAGTGCCAAGGAAAAGGATCTACATAGGATCAACCAAGTGCACAACATACACCTATTCAGTAGGGTAGATTTCCCACACAGAAGCCCCCTCACCCTGATATCATCAAGCAAGGAAGGACACAATAGAGATTGATACACTCCACGTGCTTCAGAGGCTATCTGCGACCCTTATTCGACATACGAGGGATATTTTTGAACCAGATGCTTGGGAGGTACACAAAGTATTCCCTTAGGAAGTACTAACATGATGCCACATCTTTTCTTGTCATGTGGTAGCATATGTTTAGGGCCTGAGGAGGACCATACTTTCATGCTTACTGATTTTGGTGCACCTGGTGCTAGGGGCACATGATAATGCCACTATGGTAGATGTCCTTTTGAGTGATACATTTGGATTACATTCATCAACATTATCTTCACAGGTAAATTTGTTTATGTTTTGTTATGTGTGTTACAAAAAGTTTGGAGTACTTGATTTACTTATATATGTTAAATTTTTGAAATAATTATATTTGTACATGTATATGCATTGATATTACAGTGCGTAGGAGGCACATCTTCATCCCGACCACGGCGGTGAGAACCATGCATACACATACATTCATAGAGGGAATTTATAATGTTAATTATGTAAAAATTTCACATACATGTGTGTGTATATATATATATATATATATATTAGTTTTGAAGTCAAATCTATGTATGTTCTTGTATGTCCATCTAAATCACGTGATATACATGTTTGATATAGATGTTGACTTCACTAGACACCCCACCATCTCTACGACAAGTAGATAAAGGTATTGCCACTTCTTTATTTCATCTACGTAACAACTCATTGAGGTATTTAAACAACACGTAAATTTTGTTAAATTTCTCGTAATTCATATTATGTTAAATTACATGTTAGTAATGTATTTCATTGTAGAAATATTAAATTATGTTAATAATGTCATTCATTGTCCTTATAACCCAAACCTTTCTTATCAATATGATCATGAATATGAGTGTTATGCTATTCAATATCAAGGTTATGTAGAGGGTTATGTTTATTATACACAACAAGAATATCTTAGAATCAAGTTTAATTGTTTGAAGCAACAATATTTAACTATCAAGGAACAAATTGAGAAATCAAAATAGTGAAGATTGATAGGCATCAGTTTAAGGAACCCTATCAAAGGGATGTTCCCACTTACCTTCCCTATCAAAATCCAGTTCCTATAAATCCTCCTTGTCAACCAATGCAACCTACTCCTTGGTTTCCTAATTATCAAGCTACTGTAATTCATGATTTTTCTAGACTAGAATCATATACTAAAGTCAAAATCAAGTTCCTTTAAATTCTCCTTTTCCAATTTGTCATTCAGATGTTGTTATAAAATCAGATCTTATACCCCTACCTCTTGTCAAAAATTTTCCAATAAAAACTGAAATTATGCCCACTCCTCCTCCTTTACTTGTACTTCTAGTTCGGGCAAGAGAGAACCAAGATATCATCAAGGAGGAGAAGCCAATAGAAGACAACAATAGGCTGGAATTTTTGTAGAATTTACATGGATGGGTGTCAAAGTTTCAATTTGATTTCATTCTAGAGTTGGAGGAAGAAACCATGCAAAAGATTCAATCTATTTTTCCATCAGATCAAGAGAAGTTGGAAGATGATCAACAATCTACATATTCTAAGTGTAGCGTGCACAAAGGCACCATACTCACACAACTTATAGTATTATCAAAAGAGGATGGATCAGTTTCAAATAAAAAGGAGGTTGAAATTCAAGGAAAGTATGATGCATATTTACAACTTGAAGAGGTTGATTTCTTGTCAAATTTGGAAAATTGCATAGGTTAAAAACAACCTATAGAACTCACTTGATTTTTAGTTTCTTCATTCAAAGAGTCTTTGGTTACTAAGGTTCCCCTTGTACTTGAAAAAGAGAAAGAAGTGTTATTAGATGCAAATATTTATCATCCCCTCCTGGAAAAACCATTTTTGGAGAAGAATATGTCAGAAAAGTAAGTTGCCCAGATCAGATCTTATGTAGGAAAACGATACAAATTTGATCTTATTGATTTTGTGTCAAACCAACATAATTAAGAGGAAAGATAAATTTTGGTACAACAGTTTGAAAGAGCTGAAATATGTTTAGATCAACTTCAGAATGTCCTAAAAGAGGATAAAGAACAACATTTTCATAATTGTTGATGAAGAAGAAGATGATCTTGATTTTTTGAATGTACCATGTATATGGATAGTGCCTGCGAATAAGAAGACAAACTTGAGTTTTCAAACTACATGGAGGATCTGAGCATGTAGAAGAATTCGATATTACTACTGAAAAATCATTCATATTAGTCATAGAACAACAAATTGTAGAGCAAAAACAGATCTCAAATTAGTTTCCATGAGCTACAATAGTTGGGAAACACAAAACAATTTTCAAGACAACTTCATAATGGGATTATGGTTGAAGATGGTGTTCACAATTCAGATCAAATCAAAATAGTCATCTTAATTGCTACTAGGAGGCCTTGTCCTATCCCATATTTGAATGATTCTTACCCAACTACAACATTGCTAGACTTTCATGCTTGTCTTAGAGCACAAAAGTGAGTTTCATGTTCTCAACGGAAAGCCCCAAATCATGTGAGAATAGATTATAGATCAGATAGAGGTGTTTCTAGCTCTTGGACTGATTTGATTAACAAAATAAAAGTACATATCTTGTTTTCATCTATGTCACTTTACTAGTTTCTAGAGCTGAATTCATGGCCTCGGTTTTGGAGGAAGGGGATCTAATTTTCACTACATGTTTCAGGTTTTTTTAGCTTCAATTTTTGTTGGTTAGAGTAGGGTAGATTAGGATTTCCTTTCAATAAGTGCAGTTCATGCACATTGTAATATTTTTCAATTCAATAAGGTGCATTTATGCACGTGATCTGGTTTCCAGATCCTTTCCCAGCTTTAGTTTGTTTTCAGAATGGAAGTTTTTGGTTATATGCTTTGACTCCATGCCCAATGGAGAAGATAAAGAAAATGGTTTACAAACTAGAAGGAAGCTTTCCCCGTAGGATGGCTAGAAACGTTGACATTTTTAGCACCTTGTAGAAAAGGTCAACTCGAAACTTTTAAGTTTCTCAAAAGGGTTGAGTTAGAAATTTGACTATGTTTTGGGCAGCCATCTTGGAAGGGGGTACAATCTAATAATTTTTTAAGGACAAAATTAGAATGTCATGCATCAAATTAACAATTGAAAGTGTTTCCCTAGAAGGAAACACTCTGCATATACCACCTCTCTAGTTTATTGTCTTCAGTAAGATAATGTAATAGCCTAGGAAGACAACTACAAGGCCTTGGTGAAGGCGGGAAAGATGGCATATGCAGGGTTTCACTTTCTGAAGCAACAGAGCCTCAGTTGTAGGTTTGAAGCATGGAAAGGTGTAGTGTTATAAGTAGTTTGCATTCTCAATGAGCATCAAAAGGTACACTTGATTTTAATTTATTTCTATGATTAAGTGAATTACTTAAGTTTTCTAAGTTGTATAAGTTCATTTATTATCCATACAAATGAATAAGGTTCAGAAAATAAAATACATACATCTCATTACATGAAAATAGTTCATTTATTCATGAGGAATAATAGTACAATAAACCCACATAGGCCATGGGAATAACTTTGAAAAATAAGTACATAAATGAAAGTGCATATACGTAAAGTTGTGAACAAAGAAAGAATGGAATCCATCATTTCTTGGATTTCCATCAATTTGGGTTGAGTTGTTGTCCTTGCTTGCTCCTCTCCACCATCTTCACCAATTGATGACATTGTACCTGAAAGAGAAAAGAGATTTTGTTAGAGCTCCGGATTTTGATCTTGTTGTATTCAAAACTTTAAGTAGATGAACTTTCAAAATGAACTTGAAATCATAATGTAGAAAATAATTAAAGAACAAAGTGTCTTTCTCAGATCATGACAAAAAGAAGAAAGAGGAAAACTATGAAATAAAAGAGAGGCCAAAAATCCTAATTTTTTCTAATTGGTTTATCTAAATGTGCAGATACAGGTAAGAAGAAAGAAGTGATACATTTTGTAAATCAAATTAGGAAAGTACATTTATTTGAGTTCAAATAAAGGTTGAAATTCACTAAAATGAGATAATATTACAAATGAAACGGAATGAAAAAGGAAATCTGAGAAAATTTTGATAGGGCTTCGCCATGTAAAATGTACATTTTACATCTTTCCATCATGCTATTTTAAAATAATACATGCTTTAAAGTTTGTATATAAATCAAAATAGTAATGCAGGGAGTAGACAATGCCTGATAATAGTTACCAAAATTTAGCTTTCAACAACAAGCCATAATTAAATAGATGAAGGATACAGTTACCAAGCTCAAAGAAAAGAAGTTTTACATCTTAATCAAATACCATATTCACATTTCCAAAGTAATCTTTCCAAATTTTATCAAGAAAATTCAATAATACTTAAGTAATGCTCAGACATCAACTCAAAATGGAGTATAAACAAACAAGTTGTTAACATGGAAAAGAGCTCTCAGAAACGAGTAGATTGATGTCATCTATACAATATTATAGAAAGTGTAGGATTACAGTATCAAGAAAAGTAGTATTTATATTTTGATTGTAAAGGAAACAACACAGTAGATCTAAAAGTCATAACAACCATGCAATCAAAGGAAGATTCAAGATACAAAGTTGATACAAGGTCTACATGGTTGCAGAACAAGTAAAGCACCCAGTAACAATTTTAGGAGGGCATATCATAAAGCTTCATGATTTACAATTGGCCATTCCAATCAAGTGCACCTATTTAATTGATCATTTCAAACTTCAAGTCTTCATGAATTCAACTCAAGCAAGTGCTTCTAGTTTCAACACACAAGTGAATGGAGTAAAGAGAAATAGAGTATCAGAATCACATAAAGAAATGCATAATATCAACTTCAAAAGCATGATAGAAAGAGATCAACCAGATGATAAAAGAAAATCCTATGGCTTTCATATTTTCTAACAGATTGATAAGTGCACATGTACAGTTTACAAAAGATCACATATAACAGTGGAAAAATCATCAAACTTGCAAAATAGAAGTTATTTTTAGCAATGGTATAGTCAAAAAATTAATAGTAGACATCAACCGTTATAGGAATCCACTACCATTTCATGCAAATAAGATCAAGTATAGACTGAAGAAAAATAGTATTTGCACTTGAGGACAAAAAATTAATACTCTTCACTCATATCTTGGAGGGTCATTGAATAAAATATGTAGTCACATAATAGAAATATGTGTCAAATATTTTAAGCTCAAAGCATCATTCAAGTACATCCCAATTGGCAAGGAAAATATTAGGATACATATTTCTAGCAAAATAAAGATGCAACGAGATACAATATTACAATCCCAACAAGCTCACAGGCCAATAACTAATGTACAAGTGAACTTGATGCACTAGAAACTAAGTTCAAATCTATAACAACAACCACAGAGTTTCAGAGAACATTTTAAAAGAAAGTTATTCAGGAGGATGATTGATTTTCATCTCACAAAGAAGATGAAGTCCTATGCTACCATTAAGAAGATTCTTACCTTTTCCAAAAGAAGAGATATGTTTTTTTATGCTAGAACATCAATGATAAATTTTATGCATATATTTACAAATTATTTCTTTCGAAGTCCTGCACCATACATTATTTGAGAATTTTTGTTAGAAACATGGATTAATTAAATGTGAATAGAGTAATCTTTGAAAAGGACATGCAAGCATTGTTTCCATTTCAAAGTTAGAGGTAGTCAAAGTCATCCGAGCATTAGCAAAACAATTTTTCCAAAATCAACGTTAGCCAGAGTAAAATGTAAACCAAGAAAGCTTCTATATCAATCTCGGGTAACAAAAATTAGCTAAAAACATTCCACAAAAGGAAGTGATGAACAACTAGATCAAAAAATTCTCAAATTATATCATGAGTTCTATAAAAATGTCACAATGACAAGGAGAAATAACACCTACCCAGCTGAAAAGGGGAATCTTCTCAAACCCTCAAATCGAGCTCAAAATATAGTGAAAGAAAAAGGGTTTTCTAAAGAGGATGATTGAATGAAAAACTAAATAATAATACCCAAGTCAAAATCCTCTAAGAATCTCATATTTTTGGGTTGTTAAAATGAAGCATTCAACTAGAATGTGGGTTGATTCAAAGTATCAACAAACATTTACAACTAATTCAGAGTAAACCCAGATGGAGATTCATACGAATGAGAAAAAATAGATATAACAACCCCAGTTTTGAGAGCTTCAAGAAAAGTAATATGAAATATTGAATACCCAGAATGGAAATTACCTAACAAACCCTCCATAGTCAGTTCAAAGAAAGCCAATAGTAATAATCATGAAAACCATGATAATTAAAATCTTACCAGTATCAAGAAAAACAAAATATTCATATTACTGAGCCATTTAGAAAAGGATGAACCCAAAGTTACCTTCAAAGGAGTTCACATTCACTAGTTAGGAAATGAAGTTTCAATGGTAATGGCCAAGTTTTTGAAATGAAGAATACCATCAAACAATCCTCAAAGAGAAATAACGACCCTCCTTCCACATTGTAGAGCTCTAAAATCTCAAAAAACCCATTTAGAACTTCACATTGCTCGGCCAACACAGAAACCAGAAAAAAATCACTCATAGCATGATCACAGAGAAAGAAGGTATGAACAAAAGATCAAAAATAAAAGGAGATCCATGTTCACTCTCCATGGATGCATATTTAAACCTCATAGGAATAATCTCGAAAATAAGAAAAAATAGCGCCTCCATCAAATCATGCACAAATCTCAAACAACAACAATGGAAGAAATTTTCATGATCAAAGATTCACAATAAGATGGATTTGCTGAAGGAAGTGAGCTCAGGAGCACATAGAAATGGTGGCATGAAGAATTTTTCTAGGGATTCACCGCTCTGAATGAGAAAATGATAGAGATCAAATGACAAGCTTGACGAGATTATACCCAACTCACCTGAAGTTATCATTAGCGTCCAAGATCAAGCCGCACAATGATCGAACGGTCAGAAACCATGCCCAATGCTACTAACCACATTAAATGCCAAGTCAAAACTCTAACCGAGGGTCAGAGATATCAACGTTTAAAATGGAATAGGTACAATAATGGACAATCAAGAAATAGTGATCAAACAAAGCTCAACAAACCCCAACCTAACTAGATTCATCAAAGTACACACGTGTCAAACTCCAACGAAACCCTAATTTATCTGAACTTTGGTTAAGTTTCCACTAACAATAAAATGTCTATCCTTCATCGAAGGGGACTAAATCTTCCATAACATATCAAATATGCAAAATATGTAATGATTTACCAATATCATGCTTGAAACCATAGTCTACCGACTATATCATTGGAAAATTCACCAAAGTCAACAGAGGAGACCCAATTATTGGCCAAGGTGACCGAGTGACTAGTATAATCATTACTCAACCTTGGTTAAAAGTCTTATCTATAGTGCACATATCAAGATCACAAAAGGGGCCCAATAATCATGTGATTATTATTTAAACTATGATGCATGCCCATGTCTAAATCAAAAGGTCGAAGACTTGTCACATGTTATATGCTTCGAAGGTCAAAATTGATGACCAGGGTCCCTTAACCTATCTTTTACAAAGGTAATTTTTCCTTCAAATAAAGTAACCCCAAAAGTGTTTCAAATATAGAGTTATGCAAAAATAATTACCTTAATTTTGTCAAAAAATCCTTATTTCTCCAAAAGGTGGCAAATAAAAGAATGGTACAAGGTGTGCACACATCAAAATTGGTCCCCATAGTGGAAGGGTTTAAAAGTGAACAAATTATACTTGCACGAGATAATCTTACATGTAACCACAAGAAGATAGATGAGATGTTGACATCAGAACCAAAGGTGGTCCCCATCATGATGGAATACATGGGTAAATTATTTTGCCAAGTATTGCAGATAAAAGAATTTATTTTTCTCACACACGAAAACTTATTTTACATGTGCATCCAAGGGGGCAAGTGGATAAAAATTACAAATGTCACATCAAGAACTAGAAGATATAGACTACATGCACATGGGAGAAGACTTGCTCATCAAGAAAGCTTTATTATTAGTAGAATTATTCACCCAACTTTATTAAAAATAGAACAGTCAACCATGTTTGATTGAGTTGTATTTTTATATTCAAGGCTATTAATGCCTCAATGTATTAGCATGTTTATTTTATTCCTTTACTTATTAATAAATAAAGGATAAAAATAGGATGCATGGGTGAGTACAATTTTAGTATATTTTTAGGAAGGGTGTGGTGAATAAGTTTTCTATATATTGTATGCATTGGAAAAGCACAAAGCAGGACTTTTGGTCATAGGAGTATTGAAGCATATTTTGCCAGTTTTTGCCATTTGAATGAGAATTATATTCTTCCTTTCCAATTATTTGTAGTCTTGTGTATGTTTATTAATCCTTGTGAATGTCAAATTCCCTAGTTAATCATCCTACCCTATTGGAAAATTAAGTAATTTTTGCATGAATATTAGTGTGCATGTGTAGCTTAACATTATTGTTGTGAGACTTTCCCTCAATGCAACAAGTGTTTTTCTTAATATTCTATTGAAAACTGTTGGTTTGTGTATGTAGAATATTTTTCATATCAGTTGTGCATATACTCAGTCAAAGACCCCAAATAAGTTTGGTGTATCACCCAAATTTTGAATCCATTTACAGTCATCTTTTACCCTAAAACCCCAAAAAATTAGTTGAGTATACATCAAAAAGTAACCGACCTTGATACTGGAGACTCACCTCAAAATAAGTACACCCATAGACCTAAGGTGTTTCCATTGTATCTACAAAAGAGAGAGATCCTTTTGTAATCTTAGAACACCTACAACCATTTCTCTACATGGTGCACTTTTGAGAGATATCAACTTCCAATAAACCTTAATTTTTTCAGCTTGCTCACTTTACAAATTCACTCCTTTTGTCATCAATGCAACTTGTCATCAATGAAAACATATATGACACATGAAAAAGGTCCAATAATCTCCCCTTTTTCATTGATGGAAACACCTTAATGAATCTATACCACATAAGAAACCTAAAAAAATTGACGTAATCTGCAACTTATATCTCTCCCATGTTGAGATAAATGACCGTATGATTGTCTACTAGTACATGTTTTCCATACATTGGATTTGTGTCCTGTAAAATGCATCCTATCTTCTTCCTTTTTGGCTATTACATTATAATCTATATTCAAATGTTCCCCATTAATGTTTTCCATACCTAGATTCTGGTAACACCCTGTCTTCTTCCTTTTGGCTATTACATTACAGGTTTCCCCCTTTGATAGTCTAATTTTATGAATTTAGTTTCTGTCCCCCTTCTACAATAATTACAAAGGGTGAGTTATTCCACATAAAACTGAATATTATGGTAAGCTAGATACAACATGTTTTTACCTTAAAATGTTCCTCATAGGCTTATGCTTCTCATACATCTGTCTTAGTATGTCCACGGGAATGCTCCCCTGAGTTAAAGCATGCTTTGATAAATTTGAGCTTAGATATTTGCTCTGTTTTACTTTGGCACTATTTAGGAGTTGATAATGCTTGAGAATGCTCCCTTTCCTTTTCTACATATCTTCTAGTTGTTAGTATGATCAGGAATGAATCCTAATTCATTCCTTAAGTGCTCAAATGTTTCTTTTGGTAGTGGATTTTTCATTATATCTGGAATTTCTTCTTTAGTGTTCACACATTCTAGACTGGTCTTATTTTCATTCACTTGTTCCCTCAAGAAATGTTATCTTATAGGTATATGCTTAGTTTTTGAGTGGAACACTAGGTTCTTAGAGATACTTATTGCACTTTTACTATCACACAACAAGGGAATTAGATTATTAGATTTTACCTTGAGGTCTTCCAATGTTTTATTCATCTAGAGAACTTGAGTGCAACACATTGCAGCAAGTATATACTCTACTTCACATGTTGAGATAGCCACTAATGATTTTTTCTTACTTAGACAAGATACCAAGAAATTTCTCACAAAGAATACTCCATAGCTCATACTCTTCCTCTCATCAATGCTTCCTCCCCAATATGCATATGTATATGCTTTGATGTTTAAATTACTCCTTTTGGGGTACCATAATCCACTATTCAACTGTTCCCATGAGATATCTATGAATTCTCTTAACTGCCTTGAGGTGTGTTTCCATTGGATCTTCTTGAAATCTTCCAAAAAGACCTACCACCTACATAATATCAGGTCTTAATGTTGTGGAGTAAAGTATGCTTCCTATGATGGATCTGTACAATGTTTTGTCTACCTTAGGAGAGTCATCGTATCTTCTTAGCTTGCATCCAACTTCCATTAGTGTACCAATTGGTCTCCATTCTTCCATTCTCAATCTTTTCAACATCTCCTTGATATACTTAGTCTGGGATATGAATATATCTTGATCTATTTTACTTATATGTAAATCCAAAAAGAATGAAATATCTCCAAGCATTGCCATCTCGAACTCTTCTTTCATCATGTCAGCAAACTCGTTGTAATCTTATCATGGTCTCTGCTAAATATGATATCATCTACATACACAATGAAAATTAGCAAGTGGTCTCATTCTTCCTTGATGTAGAGATTAATATTAGCAACACCTTTTCTGAATCCTTTCTCAATGAGGTATGAGTGTAATCTATTGTACCAAGCTCTGGGAGCTTATTTTAATCCATATAAATCTTTCTTTAACTTGCACACATAGTCTTTAACTTCAGTTAGTGAAAATATATCAAGTTGTTCAATGTGTACCTCTTCATTCAAGAAACCATTTAAGAAGGTTGATTTCATATCTATCTAGACTACTTTGATCTTCTTGTATGCCGTGTAAGAAAGGAATAGTATTATTGCTTCCATTCTTGCCACTGGTGCAAATGTCTCAATAAAATCAATTCCTTCCATTTACGCATATCCTTTTCACACTATCCTTTCTTTGTTCATTGTTACTTCTCCTTGCTCATTTAGTTTGTTACTAAATACCCATTTGGTGCCAATCACATTCTTGTTCCATGGTCTGGGTACCAGTTCCCATGTCTCATTCTTTTCAATCTAGTCAATTTCTTCATTCATGGTGTATACCCAATGTTGATCCTTCTTACTTCTGTAACATTCTTGCGTTCTATCATTGATAGGAGTCCTATGTCTTCATGATTTTGCTGTTATTTTATCTTTCTTCTTGTGAGAATACCACCATCTTTTTTTCCAATGATATAATTTGCAGGATGGTCCTTTTTGACTTGTCTAGAGTGTGCATTAGTGTCTGCCTTTCTTCCTCTTCATATGCTTCCTCACGGACTATCAAAATCTTCATCATCTTCTTGTTCTTCATGACTGCCATTGTGCTGAGTGCTCGTTTTGGCATATGGTGTCTCATCCACCTTCACATTAGCACTTTCAAAAATATTTTTTAACATTTTATTTTAGAATTTGTAGGTTGCGCTACTGTTGGTTATCCAAGGAATATCCCTTCACATCTTGAGTCAAATTTTTCTAGGTTGTGTTCATCTCTTTTGATAAAGCATTGACTACCAAAGACTCTTATGTGATTTACATTTGTTGGTCTCTTCTTCCACAGTTCATAAGGAGTATTGTCACTATTTATTCTCAGTTGAGCTCTATTAAAAAGATAGACCACAATGTAAACTGCTTCACTCCAATACCTATCTGAAATTTTGGATTCATTAAATATTGTTCTTGCAATCTCCTGCAAACTACTATTTTTCGTTTCAACAACCCGATTTTGCTGAGGTGTCCTCATGGATGAGAATTGTATCCTGATTCCATTTTCTTCACAGAATTCATTGAACTCATTTGACACAAATTCTCTACCTCTATCTGATCTTAGGCATTTGATCTTCTCATTTTTCTCATTTTCTACCAGTGCTTGAAGTTCGTGAATCTATCTAAAGCTTCTCACTTTTGCTTCAAACATGCTACCCATGTGATTCTTGTGTAGTCATCTATAAACAACATGAAATATACCTCAACATTTATACCTTTCATTCTGGTGGGGCCGTAGAGATCTATATGAATCAACTCTAGTGGCTTGGTTGTAGAATATTCTTTTAACTTGAATGATCTCCTTTTTTTTTCCTATGTAAATAATCCTTGCATAGTGTATCCGTGGGTTTCACAATGGTTGGCATATGTATGATGCACCATTTTTCACTTAGTTTTACAATATTTTTAAAACTCACATGCCCCAATCTTTTGTGCCACAACTAGTTGTAATCTATCTTACTTGTGAAGCATTTCTCTTTGTTTATCTTGTTTAGAACATACATGTTGTTCTTTGTTCACTTGACCTTTGTTGCTTTCTTTAATGTTTTGCAGTTTAGAATATCACAACCTTTATCATGGAATATCACATTGTATCCCCTCCTGTACATTTGAATCACACTCAACTGATTATGTTTAAGACATGCAACATATAAAAATTTTCAGTTATAGTCTTTCCATTATCTAGACGCAACGTTCCTTTCCCAACTATATTTGCAAAGTTATTATCACCAAATCTTATAGCACCAGATGCATTTTTAGATAGAGTAATAAACTTTCTTTTGTCACCTATCATATGGATAGAGCATCCACTCTCCAAGTACCAGATTTTGTCTTCATTTTACACATGAAATGCAGTCTACACTATTGACTATGACTCTTCTCTCTTGTTCTCACCTTTCTCTATAATATAAACCATTTTCTTTTGTTAAGGCGGTTGATGTTTGTTTTTTGAAACTGCACTACTCTTCTTATGATAATTGTGTTGGAAAACATTATAGTTTGATCTGGTGTAAGATGGGCCAAATTTTCTTCTATAGACTCTAGAGAATTTCCTACACTTGGCGTCTTTATGTCCAAACTGATTACATAAATAACAATAACCATTAAATTAATGTGTGTACCTTATAACATATTTTATTATGGGGGAAAAATTTATTCTCTTCGTGGAATTGATAACTTTCTTGTTTGTGGCAAATGAGATGTTAGATGTTTATGTAACCTAGTTTTCTTTATTCTTTGTAGGCTCCTTTTCTTTACTATCTTCTTTTAAAAATTTGCATACTTGTCATGTGCATCATGTTGGTTGCTTAGTATATTAGTCAAAAAAATTGAGCTCTTTTCAATTTTTCCATATATGTTTAGATTGCTACTCATTTTCACTATCTCAACTTTAATTTTCTCCAGTTCTAAGTTCATCTTAGTGCATTCATCCTCCTTTTATTTGTAGGAGTTTGAAATCTTTTCCAACTATGTTTCCAATTCCTTGAGCTCATTTTCCTCTTCTTCTTCTCTTTGAGATTGTCTTCCTTCAAAGATGTGGATTTGTTCTTCATAATCCTCTAATATACATCTCATTTTCTGATTCTTTCTTCTACACAACTTTAATTCTTCAAGGGAACATACTAATTTTGCTTCAATATTTACTTTAGGTTCTTCTTCATCAAAGTCTTGAACATCAATTGTGTTCTTCCCTTTGGAGCTTCTTTCTTCAGTTACATCCATGGCTATAAACATAAATTATGTTTGATCTATATCATTTTCATTTTTAGATATATGAGGATTGCTTGATTCAAAGTCACTTGATTCTTCCTTTGAATAGAAGTTCCTTTTTTATTGTAGAACATTTTCTTGTTTTTTTTCTTTTTATATCCAGTTTATCTCTTGTTATTTTTATGACTATCCTCTTCATGTTCAGACTAATTATCTTTATTCTTTTTCGGACACTTTCTAGTAAAATGACCTACTTGTCCACATGTAAAAATGTTAAATGGGATTTTTCCTTAATACTTACCTGAACCACTTTTCAGTCTTTTGACGAACATTGCTTCAATATTTTCATCATCCAACTCATCTCTTAAATATTCTTCTTCTTCTTCTTCTTTCTTGGATTGGGTTTATTTCTTGACCTTGAATGCTACTTCTTTCTTAGAAGTTTTTGATCCAATAGTCCTCATCTCGTATGTTGAAAGAGTGCTATGTAATTCATCCATTGTGAGAGTCTTCATGCATTTTGATTCCTAAATAGCTGATACCTTTGCATCATACATTTTAGTCAGATATCTAAAAATATTTTGTACTATGAAATATTCTTCTAGTATCTCTCGTAGACCTATGATCATATTTATGAATTCATCTATTCTTTACATGTAGGGTTCTATGCTCTCATCATATTTCATCTTTATATTATCTAACTCAACTCTATAGGTATGCAATTTTTCTAGCTTGACATTTTCATGTCACCTTCATAGACACTCTGCAACTTGGTCCATATCTCCTTTGTTGTTGTGCAATGCATTACTTTGACAAATTTTATTTCAGTCAGGCTGCATAGAATGACGTTCATTTCTCTTGAGTTACATTCCTATTATTTCTTATATGAGAAATTAGTAATTGGTGTAGTTGGAGGATTGTATCCTTTCTCAACGGATTCCTAGATATCAAAAACAAGTGACATCAAATATGTCTTCATCCTTATTCTCCAGAATGCATAATTTATACCAGTGAAGAGAGGTGATCTTGATAGTGAAAAACCACCTTGTGCTTGATTTTCTACCATGCTTGTGATAGGAGGATCTCCTTGAAGATGTTAATATTCTCTTATAAGAACGTTGCTCTGACACCAATTGTTAGAGATCACAAGCACTGAGAGGGGGTGAATCATTACAGATTAATTTTTTTCACTTAATGCCAATTTTAAACCTTTAACAATGTGTGGCTTTAAACTATGAGTAGTTAATCATACATATGTCATGCATAATAAAATTCAACACAAAGATTACTTTGGTAAACCCTTTCCAGAAAAAAACCCACCAAAAACCATTGCTTATATTACACAAAGCAAGGACTTGCAAGAATATTATGCATCCTACAATATTTATTTAGTGAGACACTAACCCCATAAGCAGAACAAACCCCTACACCTTTACTGATATTACACACAATAATGAACTCAAGTAAATATTATGCATCAAAAGAGATTTATTTAGTGAGGCACCAACCCCACAAGGAACACCAACTCCTAAATATGCTAAACTACAACTTAGACTTAATTTACATATTCATTTTCATCATCTAGTTACAAAAATCACTTTTGAAATAATTATGTTCACCTTTTTGTATCTGTGTATATTCTTCTTTTCAATCTCTTCTACTCATTTGATTCGATCCCTTTGACTCAATAAATCTGCCACCCTGATGCTCTTTTCATCTGATGAATCTTTTCTTCATCGATCCGCTTTCCTCTTTCCTCTCTCTTTTCTTCTGTTGCTCTTTCTCATCTTGATTGCATTGTATTCTCTCTTTTTCAGATCTTTCATAGCTCGATTACTTCTTTTATTTCTTGAGAAACAAAAAAAAATGGCTCCAAATTCTAAATATATTCTCAATCAACCCATTCCTTCATTTTGAGTTCCATGTTGTGCACCTTCCTACTTGGTCACCTGAGAATCTAGACTATTAAATGTATGAAACTAACACCATATTTTGTTCCTTCTATATTTATCTTGATTACACATTATTCATGCATGTGTGAGAGTAATTTATTATGTTTTTCAAAAATAGATTTTCCATCTTTTTAGAATTTGCAACATGACCCAGATGAGTGATCTGTTTCCTTCTCCAATATCTTATTCCACCTTGAAGCTTGAGATCTCATAGAGAATGTAACTAGATTTCCACAAAGTCAATACGCATTATATGCTGGAAAGTACAACAATGGATTTCTTCATTCTTTGTGGAGTTCAAGTTGTGCATCTAGCCATAACCACCTGGCAATATATCTTTCAATGTTTCACCATCTATTTTTGAGAACCAAATCTCACTTCTACATGTTTGCATCAATTTGATTTCCTTGACCCTTCTCCAATCCATCTTCCATCTTTTCATGGCTTTCCTTTGTACCTCTTACTTTCTTATTTGTATCGTGGATATTTTCTTTGTCCTGCGACATTTCTTCCTTCACAAAATATTTTAGTTATCTGCGACTCTTCTATGCTTCTCACGGATTTCCCAATGTCTTGCAAATTTCTTTCTTTTCTGCTTTTTTTTTGGCTTTGTTCGATGTCCACAAATTTTTCTCTTTTACTTCTAGATTTTATATTCTTCCGCATCTATCTTTCATCCTTAGTGGCTTCTTTAATTCTTCATGGATTTTTCTTTGTCTGCGGCTTGCTTCTGACTCGTTTACATTCATGGTTTTACCTTCACCTCCATGACACTTCCTTCAAATCCACATCCTAACTATTTACACTTTGTGGATTTTCCTTTGGATCTATTTTGTTTTGGAAACTTCATCCATTTATCTCGTGACATTCACTTACCTTTTACTGTTTCTTCTAGAGCTCCCCGGATTTCTACAGACTTTGGTGGATACTCCAAGTCTTCGGTGGCTATCTCTATACTTTGGCAGATATCTCCTCATTTCTGTGACATGCAAAAACATTGACTAAGTCCCTTAGCACTTAACCTTATTCATCCCGAGCCTCTGTGAGCTGACACTAACAATCAACCTTCATTTTTTTAGCTTTCTCACTTTATCAATTCACTCCTTTTTCAATTAATGCAGATTGACATCAATGAAAATTTATATATCACAAATGGACAAGTTTAGTTATATTAAACACTCAAAATTCAATGACTTGGTATTTTTTTTTAAAAACGCCGATAAGATTATAGTCCGTTTGCCCGCAATTTGGATGACCAAAAATTGATATATATATTTTTCTTTGGTGAGAAGTTATATGCCACTATCTATCTTGGGATGGATTTTATTTTGTATTTTTTTGAGTAATATTTTATTTTTTATGATTTTTTCCGTGAAAGTGGTATGAAAACATAAAGAAAACAGAGCACTTTCCGTTTGCCCGCCATAACTTCATCAAAAAATATTGAAATCAAATAATTTTTTTTTTGAACATGTATATAATTTCACCACGGTTGGGATGGTATAAGTTTTATCACATTCTGATAAGTGAAACAAATTTTACAATCTTAAATGTAGACATAAACATTCACAGGAAAAAGTGTCTTAAAGACCTACTATTAGTAAAAAATTATAAAATGATATTTATCCTCTTCTATTCACTTTAAAATTAGTATTTCTACAAAGCTAATAGTCTCCCCTACGCAATGGTACCATTTTTATGACATAGTTTTTAATTTTTGGCATGGTTCAAGTCCACGGAAGACTAAATTTGATGTTTTGCTGTTTTTAATGTAAAATTAAGGATTTGATGTCCACTTAATTGTCCCCCAACTTGGTGCACTTACCCATGAAAAGGTCCAACAAAGCACACTCAAAAGGATGGCAACTTATCCTAACACTTCACATATAGGGGACAAAATACCATATAGATTTTTTCCATCTCAAATTATAAAACCCTACAAAGTATGTAAACCCTATAATAGGTATATCAAGGATGATACCATAGGGAAATAGTTATATATAGTTAATATGTAGAGATTACAATTAAAAAATAAAGATCAAACCCTTAAAGAAAATATTAAACCTTAGAGTTGTTACAAAATGTTTACATGTAAAATTAAATAATATCTATTTAGCTACTTAATTTGGATTGAATCTTAACACTAATGCACAATCAGAATTTGTATATAAATTCTCCAATATTTTAATTTAACAATACATGTAATTGCTATGAAATTAGACATTCAAATATTACACATGCTAAATTATATTGAAATAAAAATGGAATTGTAATGCCATAAAATTTTGCAAACTAAAAGAATGTTTAACTTTCATTTTTTTTTTAATTTGAAGTAGACAACTAAAAATTACAGTTTTGATGCAACATACATGATCTCACTTTACAGATTTATACACAACAAGAACTTTCAAAATACAACATGTAACTAAAAGAAAACTCATGATTCAATATGATAATATTACAATCTTACAAGTTTCTAGCAACAATAAAATAAAAGTTTCCTTAGTAGAGACTAATGTTTTATCAAATACAATAAGTACAAAAATGGGTCTTTACAAAAGTATGACACTTTACAAAGCCACATTTATTTACAAGTGAAGGCAATGTCCTCCAAAGATGAGAAAGACCAAGATGGCAAGAGGCTTTACTATCTCCAACATGAGTTCCAACTCCAATACTCCTACAAGAATCCAACTCAAGAGAACATGGCTTGTTTACCACCCAACCAATAGGCATCATCACATGCCTTTCCATGGTTGGAAGTCATGCTAGCCTCCCCCAAGCCTATGGTAGAGAGGAACTAGCTTCTATAATGTGCACAACTATAATGGGGTTTTACACACAACAAGAAAAAATAAGACCATTTAACCACTTAGATTTACCATACAACGAAACACAACAACATGAGGAGAACAAAGACAACCTCACAAGGGGGAAGAGAGGAAGAAGGATGCCCAAATCAAGGTGTCCAACCATAGGAGCACCAATAAATATATATATACAAAACTCCTTATACCTCCTAATCATTCATCCTCCTTATTCCTCCTTATGCTAGAGAAATCCTTCTTGGGAGGATATTCAAACCCAAAAGGGTTTCCTCACCAAGAATGGGGAAAGGTTCAAGACATATGAACCTTTCTCCCATCTCAAACCATATGAGGGGATGAGAGGGAGCTTCTTGGATTGACCTACAACCATGAGGTTTGAGAGGGAAATCCCTCTCTCTTCCCCTACATTCTCCAAACACCATCATTCCAAATGATGGTGGAGAGAAAAACAAGAAAATAACAAGAACAAGCAAACAACCACATTCACCACATAGCTTCACAACACATCATTTCACCCACTATTTTATTGACCAAACATAGTTTACAAGATAAACAAAAATAAGAAGAAAAAGGTTAAGAACCCTACCTCTACAATGATTTCCAAGACTCTAAGGTTTTCCTCTTTGTTCAAGCTCCCCTCCAAGCTCCCAAAGTTCTCCAAATGCTCCCAAAAAAAAAATGAACCAAGAAGACCCATTCTTTCCACATGAGGAAGAATAAAAAGAGGAACCCAAAAGTTTCCTCACCAATGAGAAAGTGACAAGTGTCACCTCCTCTCCTCTCAAGAGTCAAAGATTCCAAAAACCAAATAAGTAAGAGTAAACTCACCTTTTAGCCCTTATCACCCAAAATACTAAAAACTAAAATAAAACAAAGTGGAGCAACTTTTAACAATTTCACACAACCCAACCATCTTACATGGATGGTGACTAAAGAGGGAAAAATGGGAGGGAAACTCCCTCCAAACCTTGGAAATAGGCCCCCTACCTATTAGGTAGGGTCCAAGGGCCCATTTTCATGCTAAGGGAACCCCCAAACTCAAAAGGGGTCCCTAAAATTACCCAAAATAACCCAATTTCGGGTTTGGCATGCTTGGGCACAAGGGTAGAGGGTGTGGGGTCCACCCAAGGTTCACATGTGGTCCCCAATCCCTTCTACCAACACACACACACTTCCCAAAACCAACACTTAACTTAAGATAAGATCATTAAACCCCTAAGCTAGTTTACTTAATAAAACACACCCTAAACCTAATTAATTTTACAAAACAATATTACATTACAATTGAGGGGTTCACCCATGGTGCCCAATTAAATACATCTAATCTAAGGCCTCAAACATTTAGCATGGTTAGGACTCAGCCCATGGGCCGCTTGTGCACAATTGCGTAGCTGCCCTGAAACCCATGCTCTCCTATACCTATTACCTACACACTCATTGCACACATTAACCACATCTGTCCAATATAATAAACATCATCTAAACATCACAATATCAATCAAACTTATAATGTCCGAACATAATTTACAATTGATAGTGCAATGCATACAATTACCCACATAGTTTGCCATGAATCATCCACGATAAAAATTGCCACGACATACACTTACGTTAGCATGAAAATCACCATCATTAAATCCAAAACACTATATCATTAAATCAAATCAACCACAAGATACTAACATCTAACCAATAAGTCTATCATATAACCCTATTAGTGTCATCAACATCATAAGAAATATATCAGTATATGAATCTAGTCCAATTGGCGCTACGCGCCCAAAATGCCATAATGTCCATGAGGATAAAATATCATACTAAAATGTCCAAAGTCTATCACTTCTCAATCAAAACATGTCTAGAAATAAAGTAACCAACAGATAACTGGAGCTATAGAAATGTGGGCACTACATCCCCCTCTCCTAGAATTAGACTTCCTCTTTGAAGTCATTGGAAGAGATAGGGATATCTAGCCCTCAGTGGTGTAGCATCCTCCCAGGTAGCTGATGACTCGTCATATCGGTCCCACTGCACTCTAACCTGGTCCAAATCTCGACCCCGAAGGGCCAACCTCCGGTGCTCTAGTATGCGTACGGGCTCTAATCTCCACTGCCCTCCGTCCTCTACCTATAATGCTGACCAATCCAAAACATGAGAAACATTTGGTACATATCTACGTAGTACAGAAACATGAAAAATGTCGTGGGCCCGTGCAAGGCGTGGTGGCAAAGCTAGGTGATAGGCAAGCTCGTATCGATGACCTCAAGAATATCAAAAGGCCCCACAAAACGAGGTGATAGCTTAGAAGCCTTTCCATAATGGATCGGACTCTTATGAGGACGAACCCTCAAGAAGACTTTGTCACCCACTGAGAAGTGACGATCGATCCTCTTGGTGTCCGCATACGCCTTCTGGCATGCTCTAGCCTACTCAAGACGCTACCGAATCAGAACAACCTGCTGCTCTAAATCCTGAAGATAAGATGGTCCCAAAATAATCCTATCATCTAGTCTATCCTAGCTCAAAGGTGTCCTGCAAGGTCATCCATACAAAGCCTGATAGGGAGCCATGCCAATGGAGCTATGATAACTGTTATTGTAGGCAAACTCAACTAAATGCAAATAGTCTTCCCACTTATTCTGCTGGTCCATCACGTACATCCTCAACATTTCTTCAAGAACCTGATTAACCCTCTCTGTCTCGCCCATTTGTCTCTCGGATGATAAGCCGAACTGAAATTAATCTGTATCCAAGCCCTCCTGAAAAGAAGTCAAGAAAACTGATGTGTAGATAGTGTCCCCTGCAATGATGATCATCTTCGAATCCCATGCAATCTAACAATGTCCTCCATGAACACTTTGGCGATGGCCTATGCATTATAGGTGACCTTGGTTGGCGAGAAATGTGCAACCTTGGTCAACTTATCCACTGTGACCATAATGGCATCATGACGATAAGAGGACATAGGAAGTCCTACTATGAAATCCATGGAGATCACATCCCATTTCCACTTGGGAATGTCATGAGGGTATAAGAGTCCAGATGATAATGCTCTTCCTTGACTCTCTGACACTCAAGACACCGTGCTACAAAATCTGCTATGTCTCGACGAAGACCCGGCTAATAATATAAATCTCTCAAATCGGCATGCATCTTCTTCACTCCTAGATGTGCTGCATATGGGGCTTGATGAGCCTCAGTAAGGATGAAACTACGCAGATCACCTGCCTTAGGCACATAAATGTGCCTATGGAACCGAAGCAAACCATCTGACTCTAGCATGCATCCTGAATATTTTCCCTCAAAATAACCCTAAGAATCCAACATCTGCATAACACCCTCGTAAAACCTGTCCTCTGGAAGATGCTCAAGTATCCTGCCTCTCAAATTTGACTGCAGTGTCAAAGAAGCAAGCACATGCCGTCGTCTACTAAGTGCATCTACAACAACATTTTCCTTTCCCTTGATATACTGCACCTCCATGTCATACTCACATAGGAACTCCATCCAACACCGTTGACGAGCGTTGAGGTTCGGCTGAGAGAAGATATCTTGTAAGCTACAATGATCTATCCTCAAGATGAAAGGTCTACCCAAAAGGAAATGTTGCCAACGCACAAGTGCATGAACAACTGCTGCAAGCTCTAAGTCATGAGTAGGATAGTTAAGCTCGTAGTCCTTGAGCTTACGAGACTCAAAAGCAATAACCCGATGCTCCTACATAAGAACTGCTCCCAAACCCTCTAGTGATGCATCAGTGCAAACAAAAAAATCCTCTGTTGGGTCTGGAACTGCTAAGATGGGCGCCGTGGTTAACCTTTCCTTAAGCAACTGAAATGCCTGCTCACATTTCTCTAACCAATCAAACTTCTTCCCTTTCCTTTGAAGAGAAGTAATAGGGTGAGCAATCCTAGAAAATTCCTGCACAAACCTGTGGTAATACCTTGCTAAACCCATGAAGCTCCTCACCTCAGTGACTGATGTGGGTGCTGGCCAATCCAAGATAGCCTGAATCCTAAAGGGATCTACGAAGATACCCTTGCCTGATATGATATGACCCAAGTACTGAATCTCTGTCTGAAAGAAGCTACATTTTTCCAAGTTCCCATACAACTTCTGCTCTCTCAAAACCCGAAGTAACTGTCTCAAATGCTCCTCGTGTTCCTCCTCAAAAGAATAAATCAATATGTCATCAAGGAACAATAAGACAAAGCGATCCAGAAATGTCCTCAATACTCCATTCATGAGGCTCATGAAGACAACTGGGGCATTGGTTAAACCAAATGGAACCACTGTGAACTCATAATGCCCGTAACGTGTGTGAAACACTCTCTTATGAATGTCTGCATCTGAAATGCGCAACTGGTGATACCCTGACTTGAGATCGATTTTGGAGAACACTCTAGCTCCCCGCATCTGATCAAACAAGTCATCAATCCTGGGGAGCGGATAACGGTTCTTTATTGTGACCTTATTGAGCTGTCTGAAGTCTACACAAAGCCTGAGAGAACCATCCTTCTTCTTCACAAATATGACTGGCACTCCCCAAGGAGATACACTAGGGCGAATGAGACCCTTCTCTAACAACTCCTCTAACTGAATCTTGAGCTCATGAAGTTACAAGTCGTCATCTAATAGGGTGCCCTAGAAAACGGTGTAGATCCGGCACTAAGTCAATGGTGAAATCCACCTCTCTACTAGGTGGTAAACTTTGAAGCTCTCACGAAACACATCTGCATACTCCTCAAAACTACATGATCATCAGGGGTGAATGCTCTGAGTATTGTCGAGCGATCACGATAGTGATAGCAAACAACTAGCAACCCTTACGCATGCTCTGCTTGTGTTGCTTAGCCGAGATCATGTGGAAGGAAATGGGTCTCTGCATCCCTGAAATCACAACCGCACTACCCAAATCATCCTAACACTCAATGACCTTCTCTCTACAATCCACCTTGGCTTGATGAGCCTCGAGCCAATCCATACCCAACACTACCTGATAGGATCGTAAAGGAATAACTTGGAGGTCAAGCGTAGTGGAGAAGACTCCCAAATCGAGTACACAACTCTCCACATACAAATCCACGGCGAGTTTAGCCCCAGAGGCCAACTCAACTTGCCAACTATCTGGCTGCCTAGCCACCACTAGCCCACACTAGTCCACTATAGAAGGTGATATAAAGGAATGTGAAGCACCTGAATCAAAAAGTACTGAGACAAAAATACCCCGATAGTAATCGTCATCTCAATGACTGTGGCCTAATGCTTAGCCTAGCGGTTGTCAACCTCAACTGCATACACACGATGGGCGCGTCCCATGTCACCCACCGTCTGCTCAGATCTAGGAGCTCTCTGCATATCCGTAGTAGTGGGCTTGTGCGGACACATACGCACATAATGATCTGGAGCCCCACAAATAAAACATCCTCCTGTACCCCGCTGAGATGGGGTCCCTCCTGTACTCTAGCAATAACTCCTGCCGGTCCAACGCTAGTAGAGTCTTTGCGAGAGGGGGTGGGCCGAGAGTGATGAGTACCCGGCATCTTGTCTCTAGACCCAACAAAACCACCTCTAGACCCACCTCGCTGAAAAATCTGAGTCTGCCTACCCCTCTGATGTTGGTGTCCCTGGTGTTGTGTCTGCTGTGATGGGTGTGGAGGAGCTCTCGATGCTTCTGGAGAAGACTAGAATCCTCCTCTAGGGGGTGGTACTACTCCCGTGCTCTCGACTCTAGAATGCCCGAATCCCGTCCCCGGAACTTGCTCTTGTTTCTTTCTTTGTGCTCCTAAGCCTTGGTCCTATTCTCCTCAGCCAAGTAGGCCTTCTCAACGGCCTTCTCGAGCATGGGAGGAGATAACATCCTAACAACTCCTGCTATATCTGCATTCAGGCCCCAAATGAACCTGTTTACCTACAACTTCTCGTCTTGTAGGTAGTCTACATACTGCAAGAGATCCAAAACCTGCTCTCATATCTGCCATCGAGCGTAACCACTGTCGTAAGTCGTGAAACTCATCGATCCTCTTCGCACAAAATGTTCGACATATCCGGGCTCCGAATCGCTCCGCGAACAACTCCCATGTCATCAGTATCATTATAACACCGAAGCAATGCCCCTTCCCATTAATAATTAATTTATAATAATAATTAATTAATTAATTTATTTATTTTCCCGAAATAAATTAATACCGTCCCGCAATAATTTAATTATTTTAATCTATTAAGCTCCCTAGGGTTTTAAACAAAAATTTACACCCCTTGCATAAATTAGTCTTCCCCCTTTTATTAATTTATTTTATTTATTTATTTATATTTATTTTTCTACACACTCTTTAAATTTAATTTTGTTTCTCCCCCTTATAACTTATTTTATCCACACACACAATCGCCCCCTTTTAGTTATTCTTTCATTTATTTAATTTAAAATCCCCATGACTTAAGAGGGTTAAGATTAAATAGGAACCCTAGGATCAAATGTTTCTTAGCCCTTGATCAAAATTTGTCCTATGAAAACCCTAAAATTTGCCCTAAATATCTCTATGTTGTTTTTATTTTCCTTTTCATTCCTTTATTCATTCATTTTGTTTATTCTTCTCTCTATTTCTCTTATTTTGTTTTCCTTGTTCTCTCTTTGTGCAGGTGGAGGAACTAGAGGAGATTGGCTTCATGGAATCTCTTTTTTTTTTGTAAAATCCATGTATTTTCTCGTTCTTATGTGAAACTTGAAGAAGAAAAAGAAAAAAAAACCCAAATTTTGATGATCATATATATATATATATATATATATATATATATATATATATATATATATATATATATATATATATATATATATATATATATGTTGGGTTTATGTTTTTTTTTTTAGGTTAAAAATTGGCGATTGGAGGTGGGTTGGGTAGAGTAATGGCCGCGGGGGGTGTGAGTAAGTGGCGCGCAGGCCGTAGAGAGGGGGCAGGGGGTTCGGGCATGCTGTAGAAGTGCGCGGTGAATATAGGGGGCGGGGTTGCGGGGTGTGGGGCAAGGCGCGGGGCGGGTCCGTGGCCGGGTGGGGAGGGTGTTGTGTTGGGAGTCCGGGACAGCGTTGGGGTTCCGTGGGACAAGGTTCGGGAGGTACATCTGAGGATCCGGGGCGTGGGGTTACAGGGTTTCATGCGGGGGACAGTGCGGGGCAGGCCAGTGGGGTTTGGGGTGCATGGGTGGGTTGGGGGCTTCGGACCCCACAACATTTTTTTTTTAATTTAATTTAATTTAATTTTATTGTATATATATATATATATTATATATATATATATATATATATATATATATTTATATTTATATATATATATAATATATATATATATATATTCATATTTATATTTTGGGATCTATATATTATTTAGTATATATATAAAAATACATATATACTAATAAATATATATATATATATATATATATATATATATATATATAAATATAATAAAGATAAAATTTGTTTGTTTCAACATTGAAATTAAATCAACCTTATAGGCCATGCCCTAAAGGGTAATATATATATATATATATATATTTCAAGCAAACAATTGTCATAAGAAAAAAAAAAAAAAACCTATATACAATTTGGTTTCATTTCTTGTTTAATATTACCTAATTTGTAGGCCAAAATATATTTTAAAATTTTTGATAATATAACCATTTAAAATAATTCATAAAACTCCAAGAACACTAGTTTTTCTTGATGAACTAACTAAATGGTAATTTGAAATTTCTGCAATGCTAACTAAATAACTGCTTTCAGATTTTTATGCAAGGAAGGTTACATTAAGGACATGCATATATATCTATATATATCTATATATATATATATATATATATATATATATATATATATATATATATATATATATATATATAAAAATGCAAGACTAAAACATTTACTAGTTACCAAGAGTCCGCGTGTTTGAACCACGGCTCTGATACCAAATGTAATGCCATAAAATTTTGCAAACTAAAAGAATGTTTAACTTTCATTTTTTTTTTTAAATTTAAAGTAGACAACTAAAAATTACAGTTTTGATGCAACATACATGATCTCACTTTGCAGATTTATACACAACAAGACATTCAAAATACAACATGTAACTAAAAGAAAACTCATGATTCAATATGATAATATTACAATCTTACAAGTTTCTAGCAACAATAAAATAAAAGTTTCCTTAATAGAGACTAATGTTTTATCAAATACAATAAGTACAAAAATGGGTCTTTACAAAAGTATGACACTTTACAAAGCCACATTTATTTACAAGTGAAGACAATGTCCTCCAAAGATGAGAAAGACCAAGATGGCGAGAGGCTTTACTATCTCCAACTTGAGCTCCAACTCCAATACTCCTACAAGAATCCAACTCCAAAAGAATATGGCTTGTTTACCACCTAACCAATAGGCATCATCACATGCCTTTCCATGGTTGGAAGTCATGCTAGCCTCCCCCAAGCCCATGGGAGAGAGGAACTAGCTTCCACAATGTGCACAAGTATAATGGGGTTTTACACACAACAAGAAAACATAAGACCATTTAACCACTTAGATCTACTATACAATGAAACACAACAACATGAGGAGAACAAGGTCAACCTCACAAGGGGGAAGAGAGGAAGAAGGATGCCCAAATCAAGGTGTCCAACCATAGGAGCACCAATAAATATATATATACAAAACTCCTTATACCTCCTAATCATTCATCCTCCTTATTCCTCCTTATGCTATAGAAATCCTTCTTGGGAGGATTTTCAAACCCAAAAGGGTTTCCTCACCAAGAATGGGGAAAGGTTCAAGCCATATGAACCTTTCTCCCACCTCAAACCATATGAGGGGATGAGAAGGGACCTTCATGGCTTGACCTACAACCATGAGGTTTGAGAGGGAAATCCCTCTCTCTTCCCCTACATTCTCCAAAAACCATCATTCCAAATGATGGTGGAGAGAAAACAACAAAATAACAAGAACAAGCAAACAACCACATTCACCACACATGACTTCACAACACATCATTTCACCCACTATTTTATTGACCAAACATAGTTTACAAGATAAACAAAACTAAGAAGAAAAAGGTTAAGAACCCTATCTCTATAATGCTTTCCAAGACTCTAAGCTTTTACCCTTTGTTCAAGCTCCTCCAAGCTCCCAAAGTTCTCCAAATGCTCCCAAAAAAAATGAACTAAGAAGACCCATTCCTTCCACATGAGGAAGAATAAAAAGAGGAACCCAAAGTTTCCTCACCAATGAGAAAGTGACAAGTGTCACCTTTTCTCCTCTTAAGATTCAAAGATTCTAAAAACCAAATAAGTAAGAGTAAACTCACCTTTTAGCCCTTATCACCCAAAATACTAAAAACTAAAATAAAACAAGGTGGAGCATTTGTTATCCAAAATTCACCCCCAAGGTAAATTTTGATAACATGCATAAAATTCTTTAGTCCCAAGCAATTATATTGATTCAAGGCAAAGCATCAAAGTTGCTTTAGGGTCCCCTCAGATTTTTATAACTCCCTGCCAAGAAAGAAAGAGCAAGCTCTGAAAAAATGTGGAAAGGTTGCAGAAGACAGGCTCGGGCCAGGAAAAATCATGAAAAATGGCTAAGTCTTAGTCTCCGAGGACAGCCGGGACAAAAGTACGTGAGGGACGCGTGGGACGCGAAAGCGTGAAATGGGCGAAGGTTAAATGCAGGACAGCCGGGAAAAAAATGTACGCGAGGACACATGGGACGCGAAAGTGCAAAATGGGCGAAGGTTAAATGCAGGGAGTAAGGGACAAAAAGTACGCGAGGGACGCGTGGGACGCGAAAGCGCGAAATGGGCGAAGGTTCGTCCGGGACAGCCGGGACAAAAGTACGCGAGGGACGCGTGGGACGCGAAAGCGTGAAATGGGTGAAGGTTCATCCGGGACAGCCGGGACAAAAGTACGCGAGGGACGCGTGGGACGCGAAAGCACGAAATGGGCGAAGACAGAAGAGGAAAAGTCAACGTTTGACCTGCGAAACTTCAAACGGCCATAACTTTTGACTCCGAGCTCCGATTTTCACAAAATTGGACTTTCTGGAACAAGCACGACGTCCTCTATGCCACGAAACATATTCGGCTCCAGTCAGTTAATGTTCATTCCCGTCAAATGACAGAAAACGCCTGCCAGACCCAAAATAGCTGCCCGCACTCAGAAGGCCATAACTTTTGCATTTCTCAACGAAATTGCACAAAATTGGTACCGTTGGAATCATGGTTCTGAGCCCGATGCATAGAAATCAAGAAATTATGGATTTTATTAGAAATTAATTGAATTTTTTAAGAAAACGTGGCCAGGTTCAGAATAGTGTTTTATTTGGTAGCTGGGAGTGCAATTAAGAGGCATGGTCATCATTCTTTCTCTGCTGCAGCACATGGGATAGTATGGGGAGCCTTTTCCAAGTAATATATAATCATTCCACTCAATTTAATGTTTCTTACAGGTGGTTGAAGGACAGATTTTGGGATTTCCATTTTCCCTTCTCTTCTCCTTCTCATTTTTTCTATAAATTGGAGTGTTGGGCTCATTGTATGGGAGAGAGTTTTTGGGTAGCAAAGCTTTGTCAAAATTGCTTTGTGAGGCAAGTGTGTCATAGGCCCTTGTAGTGGACTCCTTGCATGGTGATCCAGGCCCTTATCTTGTAATAGACTGAACTGTGCATACCAGGAAGCAATAAAATACAAAGTTTGTGGATGTATCTTCCCCTGCTGTGTTTTCTTGCATTCTTCTTGCCCCTTTTATCTTTCTACAAGAATATTGTGTCTATTATTATGTTCTTGCAGGAATTCACTAACATTGTGTATGCTTGGAATATTGTTGTGAATGCATTTTCCTAGATTATGGTGAACTGTCATCACCTCTTCTAGTGTGCACTTTCCCTCTGTATTTCACACATTTGGAGATTACTCTCACACCCTCCTTTTCTGGTGTATCACCGCTTTAGTGTAGGCTTTCATTTTAGGTATTCTCTCTCCTGGTCCCTTGGAAATTTAGATTAGAACAGGTTAGCTTATCCCGCATTAGAGTAGATTGTGGCGGGTAGTTTAGGAGCAAGAACCGACTTTCTCGGAGGTCCTGTCTCAAGTAGCAAGTCCCACAACTTGGAGATAGTACCCATGTTATCCAATCACACTTTGTGAGTTCAAATACATGCACGAGGGTGCTTTGTGATTCGGGGATAACAAAGCAACTTTTAACAATTTCACACAACCCAACCATCTTACATAGATGGTGACTAAAGAGGGAAAAATGGGAGGAAAATCCCTCCAAACCTTGGAAATAGGTCCCCTACCTGTTAGGTAGGGTCCAAGGGCCCATTTTCATGCTAAGGAACCCCAAACTCAAAGGGGTCCCTAAAATTACCCACAATAACCCAATTTCGGGTTTGGCTTGCTTGGGCACAAGGGTAGACGGTGTGGGGTCCACCCAAGGTTCACATGTGGTCCCCAATCCCTTCTACCAACACACACACACTTCCCAAAACCAACACTTAACTTAAGATAAGATCATTAAACCCCTAAGCTAGTTTACTTAATAAAACACACCCTAAACCTAATTAATTTTACAAAACAATATTACATTACAATTGAGGGGTTCACCCATGGTGCCCAATTAAATACATCTAATCTAAGGCCTCAAACATTTAGCATGGTTAGGACTCAGCCCATGGGCCGCTTGTGCACAATTACGTAGCTACCCTGAAACCCATGCTCTCCTATACATTGTCACTGCACACTCATTGCACACATTAACCGCATCTGTCCAATATAATAAACATCATCTAAACATCACAATATCAATCAAACTTATAATGTCCGAACATAATTTACAATTGATAGTGCAATGCATACAATTACCCACATAGTTTGCCATGAATCATCCACAATAAAATTGCAACGACATACACTTACGTTAGCATGAAAATCACCATCATTAAATCTAAAACACTATATCATTAAATCAAATCAACCATAAGAGACTAACATCTAACCAATAAGTCTATCATATAAGCATGTTAGTGTCATCAACATCATAAGGAATATATTAGTATACTGAATCTAGTCCAATTGGCGCTACGCACCCAAAATGCCATAATGTCCATGAGGATAAAATATCATACTAAAATGTCTAAAGTCTATCAGCGTCTCAATCAAAACATGTCTAGAAATAAAGGAACCAACAGATAACTGGAGCTATAAAAATGTGGGCACTACAGGAATGAGGTGACTTCTATTTTATAATGTTTTCAATTATTTCTTGATCAAGAATTTGGAAAAATAGGATATGTTAGGTTGAATTTTTGTTCACCTACGAAATGGATCCATAAAAAATCATTGGATGGTAGCTTTAAACTTGGAGATTATTGTGTGGTACTTCCATCCTTGATATTACTTTCTAGATCCATTTTACACCTACGTTTCTTTATAGGTTGCTTTATAATTATCTTTATTAGATTCATCTACCTCAATTTCTTCCAAAATGTTTTTGCATGCACATGTTATGATGATAACCATAGTTTCCTACACTATTACTCAAATAGGAATTAAATAAAAAATAAGATGGTGTGTGGTGGATTTGGATTTTTTTTTCCAGGGATCTATTTATTCTGACCAAGTACTACAATAAATTTCCTAGATGAGGGGATCAAATACCATATATTTCTCCTAATACATGTGAAAGAGTGGATGCAAATATAGAGTGCCACCCCCTATTTTTTCTTCATTCCTCAGTAGAAATAGTTTGATAATTAGGTATACTTATAATGTAACCTTTGTGAGACTATCGAATGTTACGACTAAGTAAAAAAGTATAATTATTGTAGATAGATAAATACAAGAGAAAAGACCCCTTTTGATAAATAAATACTTGAAAATTCCTAATTTCATTTTGAGATGCATTGGACTTGGATTAATATACTCCTAACCTCATTTTGAGTGCTTCATGCATAAATATAGGCTATCAATAATTATTTCTCTACATTTATGGATGTTTAGAGAAATGTTTCTTAATATTTGATAGATACTGCTAGAGGAGTTCTTAAGAAAGATAGGTAAGTTCTATTTTAGTAAATGATGGTGCTTTATTTTATTTGTTTTGAATCCACTGTGTAGTGCCCACATTTTTATAGCTCCAATTATCTGTTGATTCCTTTATGCATAGACATGTTTTGATTGAGACTCTGATAGATTTTGGGACATTTTACTATGATATTTTATCCTCATGGACATTATGGTATTTTGGGCGCGTAGCGCCAATTGGACTAGATTCGTATACTGATATATTTCTTATGATGTTGATAACACTAACAGGGTTATATGATATATCTATTGGTTAGATGTTGGTTCTTGTGGTTGATTTGATTAATGATATAGTTTTCTAGATGTAATAATTGTAATTTTCATGCTAGCCTAAGTATATGTTGTTGTAATTTTATCTGTGGATGATTCATGGAAAACTATGTGAATAATTGTATGCATTGCACTATCAATTGTTTAATAATGTTAGTGAATTATAAGTTTGATTGAAATTGTGATGCGTAGATGATGTTATTATATTGGACATATGCGGTTAATGTGCGCAATGAGTGTGCAGGTGACATGTATAGGAGAGCATGGGTTTCAGGGTAGCCACGCAATTGTGCACGATCGGTCCACGGGATGAGTCCTAACCATGCTAAATGTTTGAGGCCTTAGAATATGTGTATTTATTTGGGGACCATGGGTGAACCCTCATTTGTAATGTATTTATGTCTTGTAAAATTAATTATGTTTAGGGTGTGTTTTATTAAGTAAACTAGCTTAAGGGTTTAACGATCTCATCTTAATTTAAGTATTGATTTTGGGTAAGTGTGTGTGTGTTGGTATAAGGGATTGGGGACCACATGTGAAGCTAGGGTGGACCCCACATCCTCTACCCTTGTGCCCAAGCATGCCAAACCCGAAATTGGGGTATTTTGTGCATTTTTAGGGACCCCTTTTCAGTTTGGGCATTCCCTTAGCATGAAAATGGGCCCTTGGACCCTACCTAATAGGTAAGGGGCTTATTTCCAAGGTTTAGAGGGAGTTTCCCTCCCATTTTTCCCTCCTTAGTCACCATCCATGTAAGATGGTTGATTCGTGGGTAATTGTTAAAAGTTGCTCCACTTTGTTTTATTTTAGTTTTTAGTATTTTTGGTGATAAGGGCTAAAAGGTGAGTTTACTCTTGCTTATTTGGTTTTTGGAATATTCGACTCTTGAGAGGAGAGGGGCTGACACTTGTCACCTCCCCATTGGTGAGGAAACTTTTGGGTTCCTCTTTTTTTTCTTCCTCATGTGGAAGGAAGGGGTATTCTTGGCTCATTTTTTTGGGAGAACTTGGAGAATTTTGGGAGCTTGGAGGTGAGCTTGGACAAAAGGGAAAAGCTTAGAGTCTTGGAAAGCATTGTAGAGGTAGGATTCTTAACCTTTTTCTTTCTTAGTTGTGCTTATCTTGTTAACTATGCTTTGATCAATGAAATGATGTGTGTGAAATGATGTATTGTGAAGTGTATGGTGAATGTAGTTGTTTGTTTGTTCTTGTTGTTTTCTTTTGTTTTCTCTCCACCATCATTTGGATTGATGGTTTTTGGAGAATGTAGGGGAAGAGAGAGGGATTTCCCTCTCAAACCTCATGGTTGTTGGTCAAGCCATGAAGGTCCCTTCTCATCCCCTCATATGGTTTTAGCTGGGAGAAAGGTCCATATGGCTTGAACCTTTCCCCATTCTTGGTGAGGAAACCCTTTTGGGTTTGAAAATCCTTCCAAGAAGGATTTCTATGACATAAATGAGGAATGAGGATGAATGATTAGGAGGTATAAGGATTTTGTAAAAATGTTTTGTTGGTGCTCTTATGGTTAGACACCTTGAATTAGACATCCTCTTCTTCTCTTCCCCTTGTGAGGTTGACCTTGTTATCCTCATGTTGTTGTTTTATCATGTGTAGTATGTCTAAGTGGTTAAATGGTCTTATGTATTCTTGTTGTGTTTTATCCCCATTATACTTGTGCACATTGTGGAAGTTTGTTCCTCTCTCCCATGGGCTTGGGGGAGGCTAGCATGGCTTCCAACCATGGAAAGGCATGTGATGATGCCTATTGGTTGGGTGGTAAACAAGCCTTGTCTCTTATTTCAGCATCCTTGGAAGAACACTCAAGTTGGAGATAGTTGGAGCCTCTTGCCATCTTGGTCATCCTCATATTTTGTGGGCATTACCTTCATTTTGTAAATAAATGTGGCTTTGTGAAGTTTTATACTCTTGTAAATACCCATTATTGTACTTATTGCTTCTTGTAAACTTTAGTCATTACTAAGAAAGTTTTTACTTTATGGTTGCAAGAATCTTGTAAGATTATCGTATTGAAATCATAATGAAACCATGAGTTTTTCTTTATTTCAATGTCTTCATTTGGAAGGTTTTGTTGTTTGGAAATATGCAAAATATAGTTATGCAATATACTTTAAATATGAGATATTTAGTTGTGCTTACTTTTAAAAGTCAAAAAAATATGGCATTACATTTTGGTATCAGAGCGAGGTTCAAACACACAGACTCTTTGGGTAATTTCTATTTTATTTTATTTTTATTGTTTTGTTAAAAAAAAGAGGAAAAAAATAATAAATGTTGCAGAAATTTGGAATACTATTTAGTCATTTCATTTCGAAGGAAAGTTGATTGATTGGAAATATTGTTATTCTTGCTACTTATCTTCTTCTTGCCAAATCTTTTAACATTATTGAATTGGAAATAAAATACCATTCTTGAAGTATATCTATTCTTGTAATCTTTGGAATTTAGTGAATAGAATAAAACTAATTTTACTCTCTTTCCTTGTTAACTTAACAAGATGTAAACATTAGTGAACCATGTGTGATCATATCTCCTTACTAAGTTTTAAAATTAGCTTCCAAGCCCTCCCTTATTAAATAATATATAAAGTTACCTCCTCTTTTATTTAGGCAAGAGAGTAAGAAAGTTAAAAATCTGATTTATTGGAAAACCAGGAAGTGGCATCTTCATAAGACTTACAAAAAAAAAAAAAATTTAATCCATTATTTTATAACTTGTAACTCTTTTCTTTTCTTTATATGTGATATTAATATATTGGAAATATGTTATATATATATATATATATATATATATATATACATAATATATGTACATAATATAATATTAAATATAAAATAAGAATACATAAAAATTAATAAATTATTACATATAAATATATATATATATATACTATTATATATTATTACATATATAAAATAAATATAAAATGAAATAAATTAAAAAAATAAAAAATAGGCCGATTTGTTTTGAGGGGGCCGAACCCCCATTCCCCACACGCAGCTGTCCCTCCCCCGAACCCCTACACCCCACGCAGCCCAAACCCTACGCGGCCCACTGGACCCCCAACCCTACCTTGCCCGCCCCCAAACCCCTTCCCTCCACCCCGCGCACTTGTCCACCTCCACACCCGTGTCCCCCTACCCCGCGCACCCTACCGTCCAACCTTCACCTCCCATGAGGGGACGCCGCCTTATTACTGAGATACAACAAAAACAAAATATTAATAAAACAAAAAAAAACGGCCAGCAATAAAGCCTGCCGCCCTACCTGTTCACCATTCTTTATATATATATATATATATATATATCTCCTTCCACAAAAAAAAAGAAAATAAATAAAATAAAGTATTTAATAGAGAATGGAGACTCTTATTTTTCTTTCAAAAACAAATTTCATGAAGGAAAGCTTCCATAGCTCCTTCACTCGCATACGAGAGGAAACAAAGAAAACAAAATAAGAGACATAGAAACGAGGAAGAAAAAAAAATGAATGAGAAGAAGGAAAGCAAGGAAAAGAAAACATAAGGATGATTAGGTCAAATTTAGGGCAAACTTACGGTAGATTCTAAAATCAATGGCCAAGATTGGATTAGATCCTGGGGCTCTCATGCAACCCTACTTTTCTTTAAAACATGACCTTTTTGTGGGGTTGGATAATAAATAAAAGCAGTGTGTGGGTAGACTAGAGTAAAAGGGGAAAGGCTATTTTATTTTCTAGGGGTGTAGATTTTTAATGATGACCTAGGGAGTTTAATGGAGTAAAATAGTTACATTAATTTTGGGGTAGTGTTATATTTTTTTATTTCAAAAATAAATTAATTAATTAAAAAAATCTAAATAAAATAATAATAATAATAATAATAAAGAAAGGGGTTTTTAAATTTTTTTTTTTATCTCGGGTTCGGATGGCACCCAAAAGGGGACAATCGGCTCGAGGTTTGAGATGTAGTGCACCTACGTGGGAGCCGCAAGCCCCTGGTTTTAGGCCTCGGATATTAGAGACCCATGTAGCGGTGATAGGCATCATGCGAGAATGCCTTCCACCACCGTAGGATCCGTGAGGGGAGGACATTCAGTTGGGAGATGAGGAGTTTATTGGAAAGGATGCACATTCCGAACCACCTGAGCATGATATTCCAAGACAGGATAGGTCATGTAGCCCTTCCATCCTTGGCGAGAGGGTGGCCTCATTTCATCATAGCCGATCACATAGTTTCAAGGGAGCATTTGGAGATAGGCGACCTCTTTCACCTGTTAGACCACATCGCGGGATAGAGACACAGGCAGTGTGATTTGATACCCTCTTCACCTTCAGCCACCTACGTTTATTGGTTTGATAGATGGCTTTAGGAAAGAGTCTTGGCTCCTTAGCCTGGATAGCTACTTTGGCTTACACTCTCATGAGAGCAATGTCAAATCTAGGTTCGCCATACACCTTCTCCAAGATGCAACAAGCGTTTGGTGGAGGAATGAGGAGTGGAAGCTCCATTTGACTCGAGATATAGTTACCTAGGAGATGTTTGAGGAGCAATTTAGGGCCCGGTATATGTCAAAGCATTTTGTGTAGAAGAGAATCAATGAGTTTCATGACTTATGATAGGGCTCTAACACAGTGGCACAAGTATGAGAGCGAGTTCTTGGATCTCTTGCGGTATGTATGTACTACCCGAAAGATGAGAAGTTGTAGGTAAATAGGTTCATTCGGGGCCTGAATGCAGATATAGCAGGAGCTGTTAGGATGTTATCTCCTCCGATGCTCGAGAAGGCCGTTGAGAAGGCCTACTTGGCGAGAGGAAAATAGGACCAAGGAACAAAAGCATCGAGATAAAAACAAGAGCAAGTTCCAGGATAGGATTTAGGCATTCCACAGTTAGAGGGCACGGGGAGCAGTACCACCCCTTAGAGGAGGATTCTGGTCTTCTCCAACAACATTGAGAGCTCCTCCACACCCATCACAATAGACACAAAGGCATAAGGGACACCAAAGATCGGATGGGTAGATTGGACTCGAGTTTTAAGTGAGGTGGATCTAGAGGTGGTTTTGGTGGATCTAGAGATAAGAGGTCAGGTACTCATCACTCACATCCTTCCCACTCATAGCAATAGTCTGCTAGGGTTGGACCAACAGTTCATTCGCCAGGAGTATAGGAGGGACCCCATCTCAGAGGGGTACAGGAGGATGTTTTATTTGTGGGACTCTGACCACTTTGTGCATATGTGTCCGCACAAGCCCACTACTACGAGATATGTAGAGAGCTCCTAGATCCAAGCAGATGGTGGGTGATGTGGGATGCACCCATCGTGTATATGTAGCGGTTGACAACCACTAGGTTGAGCATCAGGCCACAGTCATTGAGATGACAGGTACTATCAGGGGCATTTCTGTCTCAGTACTTTTTGATTCAGGTGCTTCTGATTCTTTTATATCTCCTTCGTTATAGACCGGTGTGGGCTAGTGGTGGCTGGGCAATCAGATAGTTGGTAGGTTGAGTTGGCCTCTGGGGCTAAACTCACCGTGGACTCATATGTGGAGAGTTGTGTACTTGACTTGGGAGTCTTCTCCACTACACTTGACCTCCAAGTTATTCCTTTAGGATCCTATCAAGTAGTGTTGGGTATGGATTGGCTCAAGGCTCATCGAGCCAAGGTGGATTATAGAAATAAGGTCATTGAGTGTCAGGATGATTTTGGTAGTGCGTATGTGATGTTAGGGATGTAGAGACCTATTTCCTTGCGTATGATCTCCACTAAGCAACTCAAGTGGAGCATGTGTAAGGGATGCCAATTGTTTGCTATCACTATTAGTGATTGTTTGGATAGTACTCTGGAGCATTCACCTCTTGATGATCACGCAGTTTTGAGGGAGTATGCAGATGTGTTTCTAGGAGAGCTTCCAAATTTACCACCTAGTAGGGAGGTGGACTTCACCATTGACTTAGTGCTTGGCTCCGCACCAATTTCTAGGGCACCCTATTGGATGAAGACTTCAGAGCTTCATGACCTCAAGATTCAGTTAGAGGAGTTATTAGAGAAGGGTCTCATTCGACCTAGTGTATCTCCTTGGGGAGCACCAGTTATATTTGTGAAGAAGAAGGATGGTTCTCTTAGGCTTTGTGTAGACTTCAGATAGATCAACACAGTCACAATAAAGAACCGTTACCGACTCCCCAGGATTGATGACTTGTTTGATCGAGATGCGGGAGCTTGAATGTTATCCAAAATCAATCTCAAGTCGTAGGTATCATTAGTTCTGCATTTCTGATGCAGACATTCATAAAACGATGTTTCGCACACGTTACGGGCATTATGAGTTTACAGTGGTTCCACTTTATTTAACTATCCTACTCATGACTTGGAGCTTGCAGCAGTTGTTCATGCACTTGTGCGTTGGTGACATTTCTTTTTGGGTAGACCTTTGATCTTGAGGATGGATCATTGTAGCTTACAACATATCTTCTCTTAGCCAAACCTCAATGCTCATCAACGGCATTAGATGGAGTTCCTATGTGAGTATGACATGGAGGTATAGTATATCAAAGGAAAGGAAAATGTTGTTGCAGATGCACTTAGTAGATGATGGCATGTGCTTGCTTCTTTGACACTGCAGTCAGATTTGAGAGGCAGGATACTTGAGCATCTTCCAGAGGACAAGTTTTATGAGGGTGCTAGGAAGATGTTGGATTCATAGGGTTCTTTTGAGGGTAGATATTCAGGATGCATGCTAGAGTCAGATGGTTTGCTTCGGTTCCATAGGTGCATTTATGTGCCTAAGGTAGGTGATCTACGTAGTTTCATCCTTACTGAGGCTCATCAAGCCCCATACGCAGCACATCCAGGAGTGAAGAAGATGCATGCCGATTTGAGAGAGTTATATTATTGGTCGGGTCTTTGTCGGGACATAGTAGATTTTGTAGCACATTATCTTGAGTGTCAAAGAGTCAAGGTAGAGCATTCTCATCCTGCAGGACTCTTATACCCTCATGACATTTCCGAGTGGAAATGGGATGTGATCTCCATGGATTTCATAGTAGGACTCCCTATGTCCTCTTATCGTCATGATTCCATTATGGTAATCAGTGGATAAGTTAACCAAGGTTGCACATTTCTCACCAACAAAGTTTACCTATAATACGAGAGGCCATTACCAAAGTGTTCATGGAGGACATTGTTAAATTGCATGGGATCCCGAAGATGATCATCAATGATAGAGATACCATCTACGCATCAGTTTTTCTCGGACTTCTTTTTAGGATGCTTTGGGTACACAGATTAATTTTAGTTCGGCATATCATCTAGAGATGGATGAGAAGACAAAGAGGGTTAATCGGGTTACGGAGGACATGTTGAGGATGTATGTGATGGACCAGAGAGAATAAGTGGGAAGATTATTTGCATTTAGCTGAGTTTTTCTACAATAACAATTATCGTAGCTCCAATGGCATGGATCCCTATCGTGATTTGTATGGACGACCTTGCAGGACACCTTTGAGTTGCGATAGACTAGATGACAGAGGATTATTATGGGACTAGCCTATCTTCAAGATTTAGAGCAAGAGGGTTGTTACGATTAGACATCATCTTGAGTAGGCCAGAGCATGCCAGAAGGCATATGTAGACACCAAGAGGATTGATCGTCATTTCTCGGTGGGTGATAAGGTATTCTTGAGGGTTCATCTGGATAAGAGTCTGATCCGTTATGGAAAGGCTTCTAAGCTATCGCCTTATTTTTGGGGCCTTTTGATATTCTTGAGGTCATTGGCCTAGTTACCTATCATCTAGCTTTGCCACCACGCCTTGCATGAGCCCATGATGTTTTTCATGTTTCTGTACTTTGTAGATATGTACCAGATGTTTCTCATGTTTTGGATTGGTCGGCATTACAGGTAGAGGATGGAGGGCATCGGAGACCTGGAGCCCATATGCATACTAGAGCACCGAAGGTTCACCCTTCGGGGTTGAGATTTGAACTAGGTTAGAGTGCAGTGGGACTGATATGATGAGTCATTAGCTACCTGGGAGGATGCTACACCACTGAGGGCTAGATATCCCTATCTCTTCCAATGACTTCTAGGAGGAAGTCTAATTCTAGGAGAGGGGGATGTAGTGCCCATGTTTTTTATAGCTCCAGTTATCTGTTGATTCCTTTATGCATATACATGTTTTGATCGAGACTCGATAAATTTTGGTACATTTTACTATGATATTTTATCCTCATGGACATTATGGTATATTGGGCGCGTAGCACCAATTGGACTAGATTCATATACTTGATATATTTCTTATGGTGTTGATGACACTAACAGGGTTATATGATAGATCTATTGGTTAGATGTTGGTTCTTGTGGTCTATTTGATTAATGATATAGTTTTCTAGATTTAAAAAATGGTAATTTTCATGCTAGCCTAAGTATATGTTGTTGTAATTTTATCCGTGGATGATTCGTGGAAAACTATTTGAATAATTGTCTCCATTGCACTATCAATTGGTTAATAATGTTAGGGCATTATAAGTTTGATTGAAATTGTGATGTGCAGATGATGTTATTATATTGGACAGATGTGGTTAATGTGTGCAATGAGTGTGCAGGTGACAGGTATAGGAGAGCATGGGTTTCAGGGAAGCTACGCAATTATGCACGAGCAGCCCACGGGCTGAGTCCTAACCATGCTAAATGTTTGAGGCCTTAGAATAGGTTTATTTATTTAGGCACCATGGGTGAACCCTCATTTGTAATATATTTATGTCTTGTAAAATTAATTATGTTTAGGGTGTGTTTTATTAAGTAAACTAGCTTAGGGGTTTAATGATCTCATCTTAATTTAAGTATTGATTTTGGGTAAGTGTGTGTGTGTTGGTATAAGGGATTGGGGACCACATGTGAAGCTTGGGTGGACCCCACATCCTCTACCCTTGTGCCAAAGCATGCCAAACCCGAATTTGTTGGGTATTTTGGGCATTTTTAGGGACCCCTTTTGAGTTTGGGAGTTCCCTTAGCATCAAAACGGGCCCTTGGACCCTACCTAATAGGTAGTGGGGCTTATTTCAAGGTTTGGATGGAGTTTCCCTCCCATTTTTCTGTCCTTAGTCACCATCCATGTAAGATGGTTGATTCGTGGGTAATTGTTAAAAGTTGATCTACTTTGTTTTATTTTAGTTTTTAGTATTTTTGGTGATAAGGGCTAAAAGGTGAGTTTACTCTTGCTTATTTGGTTTTTGGAATCTTTAACTCTTGAGAGGAGAGGGGGTGACACTTGTCACCTCCCCATTGGTGAGAAAATTTTGGGTTCCTCTTCTTGTTCTTCCTCATGTTGAAGTAAGGGGTCTTCTTGGCTCATTTTTTTGGGAGAACTTAGAGAATTTGGGGAGCTTGGAGGTGAGCTTGGACAAAAGGGAAAATCTTAGAGTCTTGGAAAGCATTCTTAACCGTTTTCTTTCTTAGTTGTGCTTATCTTGTTAACTATTCTTTGATCAATGAAATGATACATGTGAAATGATGTATTGTGAAGTGTATGGTGAACGTAGTTGTTTGTTTGTTCTTGTTGTTTTCTTTTATTTTCTCTCCACCATCATTTGGATTGATGGTTTTTGGAGAATATAGGGGAAGAGAGAGGGATTTCCATCTCAAACCTCATGGTTGTTGGTCAAGCCATGAAGGTCCATTCTCATCCCCTCATATGGTTTGAGGTGGGAGAAAGGTCCACATGGCTTGAACCTTTCCCCATTCTTGGTGAGGAAACCCTTTTGGGTTTGAAAATTCTTCCAAGAATGATTTCTATGACATAAAGGAGGAATAAGGAGGATGAATGATTAGGAGGTATAAGGAGTTTGTAAAAATGTTGTGTTGGTGCTCCTATGGTTGGACACCTTGAATTGGGCATCCTACTTCTTCTCTTCCCCCTTGTGAGGTTGACCTTGTTATCCTCATGTATTATTTTATCATGTGTAGTAAATAATATAGAATCTATAAGTCTTTCATGTATAAAAATAAATACAAATAATAATGTGAAGACTATATACTTATCAAAGAATAAGGTTTGTATTGAAATTTGTGTTAAAAACATATTGTAATGAGATATTGCATCCATTTGTAACTAGATCTTCACCTTAAACAGTGGGTAAAAATTAGAATAATATGTATGTGTGACTTTTATTTGAAAAGATAAAGGAATTCTAATTATCTATAAGGTAAAGGGTAGGAGACATATAACAAGAGAAATGATATGAGCTCCATAGAGTGGGTCCAAGAGTAGGAAAAGAGTGCACTTCTCAAAACCTTAGAGTGGGTCCAAGAGGAGGAAAAAAGTGCACTTCTCAATACCTTAGATAAGGCTAGTTTGTAACACCAATTTATTTTGTTTCCATGTTTTTGAGTGTGGTAAGAGTGTTGGCTTATGTGGAAAACTTGTACTTGAATATGTTTATCTTCATATACATATTTAAAATTGGAGTTATTAATGAATGTTAATAATATTGATCTATTGTCATATGATTTATAAATATGATTAAAATCAACTTTTATCAATGTATTTCAATTTAAATTGGTTATATTCTATCAAATTATTACTGTATAAAAAAATCAAGGATCTAGATTCCAGAATTAAGTAGACTAGATTTGGTATCAAAGCTTGTGATCTTAAAGGATATATGTTAAAATTAAAAGGCATGTGTTTCTCAAAGATATATATGATCCAATGTATCCACCTTTCCAAAATACGTTTCTCATTAAACATCTCTATGTGTATATAGTTTAATGGAATTTTTTTATTTTAATGAGGATAAACAAATGAGCTAAATGTCCTTTAATTTTATAGTATATACATGATGTGCTCCCATTTCTGATATGAAACATACAGGATATTTCCATTGGTCCATATATCCACAACACTCTTTGCAATCACTAAGCCACAAGTGGTGAAATCTCAATTTTATCAATGTATTAGGCCACTTCCTCTTAAAAACTCTCAATTTATTGATCTCTGGTAAGTCAACAAATTTTCCACGCAGCCAAATATTTATAGCTACTATGTTCTCATTTTGTAGAGTTCTTATAAGTCATGCAAGGAATTACCTTTTACTTTGCATGATCCTGAGAGCACATGTTTGGTAGATAATGCTAAAATGTCAGTGGTTGAAATATATCAACACATGATTGGGCCATGTATCTTATATCATTGTGAAATTAATACTCCTTTTTCCCACTCATAAATCAATAATTTATTTCAACACTCTTGATCTCAACCTTATGTTCACAAAGGCTTCAAAATAATCCCTTAAATCCTAATACCATGAGAATATTGTGAACAATGACAACCCAAGCATCCCAAAACCCTATGAAATCTTGAGAACTTCAAGCATATGAGATTCTTCCATATATGTCAATACCAAAACAACAAGTCTTTGAATTTCTAGATCCCCAACAACCCAAACCCTTATATTTCCCTCTCTTTTATGGTCAATTTTCATCACTTATTATTGGATCCACCCAAACTCAATGGCCTAGCCCAAGCTAATATGTGATTAGTATAATTATCCAAATATATTCATTGGAAAAACTTTTGCAAAGCCTTCATTTGGCAATGTAAAAATCTCGTGATTTATTTATTTTCCTCTTTTCCCTTGCTAAGCCTTGAACCATATTATCCATAACCCTCAGTCTCATGATTGGCTGGAAAATCCAACTATAGGATTGGTTTTAGAATGTGACCACATTATTGGGCCACATGTCTCTTCTATGTTTAAATATATCCAAGATCTCATTCTAAATATTGATGTTTATATCCACGATACCTATCCTTGGTCTCCATATTAGTATATATTTGTTTTTATTATAAAATTTTAATGTTCACGTCATTTTATCAATGTAAGATTAATTTTACATAAATATTTTGTTTAGATGAAAATCCAAAATTTTATTCGTAATGAATTTTCTAGTTTGGACATTGTATCAATGAATAAGGAAATATCCGAGATTATGAAAAAAGATAATTTTTCTATATTAAAAATGGAAGTTAGCATTTTAGGAGATGATTATTGAAGTTTTATTTTCATAAATATTTTCATTTCCACATGTGGAATGACGGTGACCATATATTTAGAAAAAAAGGGTTACTCCATCAAATATTAGGATCATGAATAACCAAATCAATGATCATAAGGAGAAGCTCAAAAGCTAATGGTAGAAATAGAAAAACTTATAAGAAAAATGTAAGATAAAAAGGAATAAAAGGAATAAACTAAACAAGAAAAACTATATAAAAATAACACAATTTAAAATTAATATAGATGGGGATAAAATCTATAAAACTAAAACAATAAACTATTAAAAATACTACATTAGAATATTTCTCTAGTGATCCCGACATTGAATTTAAATCTTTTGATTCCTATGAGAATAAAAATCATAAATAAATTGATAACTTTGTAATAAAATTTAAATTTTTGAATACTCTGGAAAAGTATGATTCGGAGAGGAAGTAGAACAATGACTATCTAGCATAGAATGATTGTAATGTCAATAACTCGATGCACCAAAAATAAGTCAAAACTCCATTAATCTCTTAGGAAAATTACGGGAATTTTTTTTAAAATGTTGCAAGGGCGATACACATTAACTACGTTTAATTAATTCCCGTCTAAAAAATTCTACATGTCCTAGAGTTGTCAAAACCAATTTATTGATTAAATATTATTATTTATTTCTTAAAATCCATTTCAGAATTTAATCCTCTTCTCAGGTTTCCATTAATTTTTATTTAAAATATTGGCTAATTTAGTCTCGTTATTTTACCCAAATAAAATCCTCTTAAGTTTATAAAGGAATATTTTCCTAAGTTGGTTTAAATTTATTTCACATAATAACTTAACATCCATGCCCATCATTTAGTTATTTAACTATACATTTTACTTTTAATTAATTTAATCCTTTTAGATCATTATCTAAAATACCCATGCACAATATTTATTATTTAACCCAAAATCAAATTTCCTTTATTTATTTTATTGATCCATAATGAAAAAGGTCACAACTTATTCAAACCCACTAATACCCATGTCCAAATACACTAGGTGGCCCCATTCACTTAGTTTTTAAATGTCCATTCCCACCAAAATGCCAACAACTTAAAATGTGTATAATTAAATCTCTACCCTATGATTAGACATATATGGGCCCTTAGATTTTAGGTTTTCCCTAAAATCCCTAAATATCCTTATGTTGTCTTTTCATTCTTTCTTTTCCCTAATCTCTTCATTTATTCATTTGGGTTTTGCAGGTCAAAGGAGGTGGAGGCCATGGAAACTTGAGGAGAAACTATGGATGTTTTATTTTGGTTCAAGATTTGCAAATGGGAGGAAACCTTTTCTCCATTTCACTCTCCATTTTATTATTTACTTCTAGGTTTGTAGTGTGTAGTTATCTCTTTATTTTTGTTGAAAATATCCAACCTTAATTTGGTTGTGGGTATTTGTTTGCTCACATTTTTCTTGATTTTAATCAATTGGAGAAAAACCATTTTGGTTAATCTAGGGTGTATATAAACTTATATATATACATGCATGTATATATGTATATACACATATAGATATATCTATATCTAAGATAGATCTACATTCTGTTCATTTACATTAATTTAAGATACTGGTTTGGATTGAAAATCACGTTTTTAAAATAAAAATCAACACATGTGACTAGTGTTGGTAGCTTAACTAGTAGTGGTTCCGTCTGTTTTACCGATGTCGGTTACACTAATGAATCCGGTTATCTGTATATAAACATATCTACAAATATATATATTATCAAATATATAGATCTTTATACATATTTATAAGGTTCATCCATGTTACAATCTCTGTTATAATGTTTTTGAAGTAATATTAATACAATGAAGTTTATAAGTTGGAAAATATAAAATTGTAAACAGGTTTCATTAACCGATGTTAGTTTCAAGTTTGCCGATGCCGGTTGACAAACTGGCATCGGTCACTGTGGAAACATAATGTTTTATAAATGGGTATATATAAACATATATATATATATATATATATATATATATATATATCAGAGTTGTAACTTATTGGTTTAATTTAACTCCATACACAAGTGACAATAAAGAACCTCTTCCTTGATTAAGAGAACTAAATGTATAAACTTTTTCATTTTTAATAATGGCTAAAGTTTGACAATAAGGCTATATTTCAACCACAATGAATCTATTAAAAAAAAACAAATAGATGTACCCATCAACTAAGTATAATTTATTTTTCTTTTATAAACAAGAATGACAAAACATTTACAAGGGAGAAACAAGCATATCTTTTCATGTATTTCCAATTTAAAGAAAAACCACTTTTAAGATGGAAACAAAATGTAAAATTTTGATTAAATTCCAAATTTGGAAGAGTTACATTTCCATTGAAATACAACTTACAAAATTCCTTTTTCAACTATTACAATAGATGGTTTGATAATCCATTTACAAGAACTCACTTTAAAATACAAGAGTACAAAATCCTTCCACTCAATAGTGGAGACACCATGATAAAATTTACAACAATATCCTCTTTCTTTTGCCTCAAACACATAAGTCTTCATCCCAAGAACTACTTGCAACTCCAAAGCTTTTTCATCATCAAAATCACAATAACAAGGAAGGGAGCATAGGAAATAGTAACCTCCCAACCTTATTCCAATGAGAATGTGAATTCAACCTTCTCATTGGCCCACGAGCCCCAAAATGAAGAAATAAGGAATGTTTACAGCCATGAAAATTTTTACAAAGGCTTCAACAATACATACATTCATACAAACAAAACTTGCAACACATATAAGCACACTAACATTAATAGCAACAATAAACAACTTTCCAATAAACATGCTTGAAATCTAATCCAAAGGAGAAAATAAATATGAGGAAACCCCTCATGCCTCCCGGTGTGATAAGTTTCCACCTTGAAACCTCTAAAAGATCCATCCACACATACAAAACTCTTATACCTCAATCAATCTATTATCACTCCCTCATGTAAAACATATAAAGATAAGAAAGAAATCTCCCTTATCTTCACAAGGTGGAACACCCAACCCAAACTCCCTCCATATATACATAAAAAAATCTTATCCCTCCCTCAAAATTCCCCATTTTCCTTCTCCCAACACCATCCTCAAGGTCATACTACCCCAAATCCAAAATATACACGTGAAATAAAATGTAAGGGTAGAGGCCCTACCTTGCCATTACAAGAACTTTCAATCCTTTCACAAAAAAAATCAAGATTCTTTCAAGTCCAAGTCAATCCAAAAGAAAGTTTCCAAGCTCCAAAACAAGTCACTCAAGCAAGATCACCAAAATATGTAAGTGTGTAACTAAACCAAGTAACCCCAAAACTCCAAAATAACTCAAATAAATATAAAATGTGGAGAGGATGGTGAGGTGGCTCCATGTAGGATGCCACATCAATATTCCTCTAATCCACCTCACTAAGTCAAACACAAGGAAAAAAAAATCATAAATGGGTGGGTGAGGATATGAAAATTTCCATTCAACACACAAACCTCCACTCCATACTTCCAAGGACACAATTAAGAGGGTTTATTAGAAAGTTGAATTAATTACCTCTTTTTCCTTCAAAAACACATAATGAGTGTTAATTTGGACCCTTCACTTTATAGTTACAGTTGGTGTGTGAGTTTAAGAGGTATGAGACCAACATAACTTGTCCCATAAGCCTCCAAAAATGGGCTCAAATCCTAAATTCGAGATTTAAAAGTGGGGATGAGTTCATAACTCAAAATCAATAAAATCCATCTCAAATCAATAAGATAACAAGGACTATCTACCACAATTATTTCCTACATAGCCACATCCCAAATTAGCATAATCAACATGATTAATTAACTAGAAAGCGCACATTAATTAAGAAATAATAAAGTGATAATACTTTACAATAAAGGAAATCACATACACAACAAAAAAATAAAATAAAAGAGGAAAGGAACACACCAACCCATGGCCACATATGAGGTCATCCCCCATGGGGTCCTCCTAAAAAGATCAATAATAAATGACAATACGTATGAACAAAAAGTTGCCAAGGTGACCTTTTTGCAAACACTCGATATTCTTCCATGGTTAGTCTCCTAGCCCCTTCTTGTTTATTGTGATATAATTTCCTACAATAACTAAAACAATACCCCTTCAGCCTCGAGTCCATATCAATTACATCATGGAAATAAACAAATATAAAGCATCCATCATATAATCCTCAACATAGATCATAGTTATGCAATTATAACATAAATTAATCATTTATAATTACTAATAATCACAATTTCTATATTACAACAACCATGAAATTCATATAATTGTATATCATCTAATATCATCACATGATTAATAGACCACAATATCAATGTACACATGGTTAGATGATACATCAAAATATAATCAAAACTCTCATGAACCCAAGATGTCGGTGTATAAATAAAGCAACACTAAATACACATGTACTGTAACATCTACCAAAATTAGCTCGGCATAGATAAAATCCATGATAAGGGCCAAATCAAAATAATAATCAAATGTTTATATCAGGTATCAATATGCTAACTAGAGTACTAGATACATATCCATGTCTCTAAGTAGCTAATAAGAATAATCAAATCAAAATAGTGTCGAAGAGGAGTGGGAACTACACCCCCCTCCCTTTAGACTCTACTTCCTCTTGGAAGTCACTAATAAGTGTGGTAACTGGGCTCAGTAAAGTGACATCCTCCCATGTAGCTTATTTATCTTCATAAAAATCTCACTATATGTGCACCTGATCAATCTCAAGCCCTCAAAAACCTAGGGTTCTACGCTCTATGATGCGCATGGGCTCTATAGTCACCTATCCCTACTCATGTACCTAAAAAGTAGTCAAATTTAAGACATGAGAAGGATCTGGTATGTATCTTCATAATACAAAAAATGGAAAACATCATGGATGTGAGACAAGTTGGGTGGAAAGTTTAAGCGGTAGGCTACGAGACTGATCCGCTCCAAGATCTCAAATGGACCTAAAAATTTCAGAGCTAGCTTAGATATTTTTCCATAGTGGATGGGGATCTTATGAGGTCTGACTCTTAGGAACACCTTCGAGCCCACCTCATAACTGTGGTAAACTCTCTTTTGGTCTACATACTTCTTCCACCTATCTTGTGTCTCTTGTAATCTCTGTCTAATCAAGATGACATGCTACTCCATATCTTGTAACATGGATGGTCCAAGAAAAATCCTATCCTCTAACCTATCCCAACTCAATGGAGTCTTGCACTCTTTGCCATATAATTCTTGAAATGGTGCCATGTCGATGGAACTCTAAAATATTGTTATAAGAAAACTCTACCAGATATAGGTACTCCTCCCATCATTACTGATGATCCATAACATACATGTGAAGTATATTCTCTAATATTTGGTTAACCCACTCGGTCTAACCATCTATCTTTAGGTGATAAGATATACTGAAATTAATCCTCATCCCAAGAGAAAAATGCACGGTGGTCCAAAAATTAGAGTTTTATAAAGGATTGAGGTCACATATAATATTCCATGGAATCCCATGAAGTCTGAAAATATCATCCAATTAAACTCACCACTGCACTAGATGTATAAGTGGTCTTCACCGAGAAAAATGAGCCACTTTCATCAATCTATCCATAATGACCATAATCACGTCGCGTTGATATCTCTACTTAGGTATCCCCACTATGAAGTCCATGAAATGGTGTCCCACTTCCACTTCAGTATAACATGTGGATAAAGAAGTCTAGCTAGATGTTAATGATCGACCTTCAACCTCTGACACTCCAAACACTGAGACATAAACCAGGCTATATCCCTCTGATGTCCTCTCCAATGATATAATTGTCTCAAGGTAACATGCATATTGTTCACCCATGGATGGGATAAATAAGGTGCATTATGAGCCTCATCTAATATATCCTATGGAAACCCTCCATCTCTAGGTATATAAATCTAACCTTGTGTCAAAGAATCCCATCTGAATCCAATGAAAATCCCTCAAACTTCCCCTTAAGGGGTCTGTGTGACTCAATCTCTACTGCTCAAGATGAAGGATATAATATGTGGTGTGGAATTTGTTGTAAGATCATGGTCCTCAAGTCTATACATAGTGTTGTATCAATGACAAGGTGCCTCAATCAACTCAAGGCATTTACTACCATATTCTCCTTCCCCTTCACATGCTCTATCTCCATATCATACTCACATAAAAGCTACACCTAATTCTATTGACGGGAATTGAGATTGGGCTGTGTGAAGAGGTGTCGTAGGCTCAAATGATCTGTATTGAGTGTGAACCTCATGCCTAACAAAAAAATTCACCATTGAACCAAAGCATGAACTATTGGTGCAAGATCAAGGTCATGAGTCGAGTTATTGAGCTCATAGTCATTGATTTTGTGAGACTCAAAAGCTACAACTTGGCCATCGTGCATCAATACTCCTCCTATCCCTACCAATGAAGCATTTGTACATACAATAAATTCCCTCTGTAGATCTTGAATTGCTAGGATAGGTTCTGAAGTAAGGCATTCCTTGAGATTCCTAAAGGCCTTCTGACAATTTTCTGACCTTATAAATTTCTTCCCTTTCCATTCAGGAAGTGATGGGTTGACTTATGCATGAGAAGTCTTGTACAAATATCCTATAATAACCTATTAATCCCATACAGTTTCGTACCTCAGGTCACATTGGTTGGTACTAGCCAATCCATGATAGCTCTAATATTGGAAGGATCTACTATGATACCTTCCTCAAAATTGATGTGATCCGATACTGAACCTCTATCTGAAATAATGCACACTTCTCTAGGTTCTCATAAATTTGCTTCTCTTGAAGACATTGCAGAACCTATTGAAGATACTCCTCGAGCTCCTAACATGTGCATGAGTAAATAAATATTTCATCCAGGAATATGAGTATGAAGTAGTCGAAGAATATCCCAAATAGCACATTCATCAAACTCATGAGCACTATGGGGTCATTTGTCAAAACAAATGACACAACTATGAACTTGTAGTGGCCATATCTCATGTGGAAGGCTGTCTTATGAACATATTCCTTCATAATCCTTAGCTGATAGTACCCTGACTTAAGATATATATTAGAAAACAATGTATCCCCCTTAATCTGATAAAACAAATCATCAATGTGTGGAAGGGGTAACGATTCTTGATCGCTACTTTGTTTAGTTGTCTGTAATCAATACACAATCACAAGGATCCATCCGTCTTCTTCAAAAAAATAAAAAATACACGCCAAAGATATACAATTGGATAGATTAGAAATTTTTCAAGAAGGCCCTCCATCTATAACTTGAGCTCACAAAGCTCATGGTATTCATCCTATATGGCACACGTGAGATAGGCTCTGCTCCAGGAACCAAATCTATATGAAAATATATCTCACATTGGGGAGGTAGGAAAAGTAACTCACTAGGAAATACATCTGAAAACTCCCAAAAATGTTATGATCATCAAGTGAATGCCCATTAGTCTCATCCTCTGACCTGTCACTTACTGTAATAGCATACAACTGACATTCCCATCACGTACACCGCTTAAGTTGCATAACAAATATAGTGTGAATGGATATACGTATCCTAACCATAATTATCACTAACTCAACTCCCAAATCATCTACACAAGATATCACCTTACTATAATAATAAACCTTATCCCTATGTACAGATAGACAATCCATACCCAAAATAATCCCATAAGATCCCAAGGGAAGAATGCTAATATCCAAGGTCATGGTCTAGGGTCATAGGTCTACTACACACTCCTTGACTAAGGGGTCCACTATGAGCTTGGTCCCGCAAGACATCTCTACATCCCAACTACGACCCTGCATAACTTCCATCATCCTGCATTACTCTACTAATGATGGGGAAATGAAATAATCAAAAGATCCATAATCAAATAAGATAGAGATAAAAATACCACCGATGTTACCCGTGGTCTTGATCATAGTGCCCTGGTGCTCTGCTTTGTGGTTCTTGAATGCTACATAAATAATGTGAATCCATGCCATGCCACCAACTATAGGATCATAAATAGGGCCCTTACCCTTGTTATTAGGGTTCTGTGGACAATCTCTCTAATGGTGTCCATGTACACCACATCCATAACAACTACCAGATCCCTTTAATGAGAAGTGACTCACCCAGGTACTCTAGTGTTTTTTGTTTTAGACCCTGATGATCCTTTTATAGAATATTGTGGCCGCTATAGACAAGCTCCAGGTTGAATGAGATCTAGGTAGTGCATGTGTCATGACGGGTCCTTTAGGAGGAGGCTCCATACTCCTCCCTCTCTATTCATGATATCTTTGTGGATGCCTAAATGGTGGACAAGTATCCTAGTATTGTTGTTGTGTCTTTTTCTAAGGTCGAAAGGAGGACTATGCCGATCTATATCTGCCATGAGGAGGGGCTACCCCTTCGAATAACTATCCTAAATCTATTGTATGTAGCTCCTCACTCTATCTCTCACCTTCTATGTCTTCCCCTTTTCTCCTCTGTAATATAGGCCTTCTCAATGACCTCAACTAATGTCTGTGAACAATGCATGTGCACCACCCCTCCAAACTCTAAATTCAAGCCCTTTATGAACTTGTGAATCCTAACCTACTCATCCTGCATATACTCCACATACTGAAGCAAGTCTAAAAACTAACTCTTAGACTCAGCCACTATTATAGATGTCTATCGCAGGTCATGGAACTCATCAATCCTCTACTTGATGAACCGTCTAGATAAATATCTTCTCCATAATCACTCCTCAAATATCTCTTATGCCACCATTTCTAAATCCATGTGGATTTTCTTCTCCTATGTCCTCCACAAAACTCTTTCCCCATCCCTCGAAGATGTATCTTAACATGATCCTTCGTGTTGTTTGAACACAGACATAGCTTTAAGCATCTGCTTAAGCTAACTAGCCAAGCCTCAGTCTGGAATCCTCCTATATCTATAGCAAATTGAGATGGATGAAGCTTCAGTATCTATCAAATATGATCAACCTCTATCATTTGTCTACCCCTAGGTCTCTCCTCATGTTTGTCTCTCTGTCTAGGGCTCCTAGACCTCTCCCTTGATCTCGTAGCCCTATCTTTATGCTCTCTAGATGGTGAATTTTTTCTAGATTTCTGCACATGGGAGTTCTCCACCCTATTCCCCTCACTATGTCATGGATGGTACTCAACCTCCTATGATGGCTCCCTTCCCACCAGCTAGGTCATCTCCCAACTGAACCTCTGCGTATACCAGCATTGACCTCCTGTAAGGTCTATAAAATCCAAGGTAATATAGTAGTGACTACCTACTCTTGGGGGTGGTACCTCTAACTCAACGTACAAGAACCCATAATCTGTTCTACATCCTACACAAACCAAGGTGAGAGTTAGTTAATCATCATCTAAGTTGGTTTCCATTTTACTAAGTTCCTACATTTTAAGTTATCAAAAATGTTATATGTCCTAAGTTTAGAGTTGCAGTAAGTTTACTATTGTGTTTCTTGTTTTCCCAGAGTGCAAGTGTTGCACCCATGACTCTAATACCAAATGTAACATCCAAAACTTGATGCACTAAAACCAAGTCAAAAATATATTAATCTCTTAGGAAAATTATAGGAATTTTTTAAAAAAATGTTGCAAGGGTGATACACATTAGCTACGTTTAATTATTTCCCATCTAAAAATTTAGACATATCCTAGAGTTTTTAGAACCAATTTATTGATTAAATATTATTATTTATTTCCCAAAATCCATTTCAGAATATAATCCTCTTCTAAGGTTTCCATTAATTTTATTTTAAAATATTGGCTAATTTAGTCTCGTTATATTACCCAAATAAAATCCTCTTAATTTTATAAAGGAATATTTTCCTAAGTTAGTTTCAATCTACTACACATAATAACTTAACATCCATGCCCATCATTTAGTTATTCAACTTTACAATTTAATTTTAATTAATTTAATCCTTTTAGATCATTACCTAAAATACCCATGCACAATAGTTATTATTTAACCCATAATCAAATGTCTTTTATTTATTTTATTGATCCATAATGAAAAAGGGTCACAACTTATTCTAACCCACTAATGCACATGTCCAAATACATTAGGTAGCCCCATTTACTTAATTTTAAGATACCCATTCCCACAAAATTGCAAAAACTTAAAATGTGTAAGATTAAATCTCTACCCTAGGATTTGACCAATATGGGCCTTTAGATTTTAGGTTTTCCCTAAAAGCCCTAAATATACTTATCTTTACTTTTCCCTAATCTCTTCATTTCTTCATTTGGTTTCATTTACTTTTGGTTCAAGATTTGCAAATGGGAGGAAACCCTTCCTCCATTTCACTCCCCATTTTATTATTTTCTCTTAGGATTGTAGTGTGTAGTTATCTCTTTCTTTTTGTTGAAAAGATCCAACCATAATCTGGTTGTGGGTATTTGTTTTATCACATTTCTCTTGATTTTAATAAATGGGGGAAAATCCATTTTGGTTGATCTAGGTTGTTATATATATATATATATATATAGATCTACATTCTATTCATTTACATTCATTTAAGATATCAGTTTTGATTGACAATTATGTTTTTAAATAAAATTTCACGCATAAGCATCCACCTGATGTCGATCACTTAACCAGTGGTTGTTCCTTCTATGCTACCGACACCGGTTACACTGCCAAAATTGGTTATAATGAATCTGGTGCATTATATATAAACATATATATTATCAAATATATAAATCTTATAAGGTTCATACATGTTACAATATTTGTTATATTTATTTTAAATTAATATTAATGAAACTAAGTTTACAAATTAGAAAATATAAAACTGTAAACAAGTTTCAATAATCGATGCTAGTTTCAAGCACAAGCAACACCAATTTGATGGTTGACCAACCAACGGAGAGAGAGAGCTAAGGAAGAGCATTATGTCATTGTGGAAACATAATGTTTTATAAATGGATATATATATATAACATATATATATATATATATATATATATATATATATATATATATATATATATATATATATATATATAAAAAGTTCTAACTTGATAGTTTAATTTAACAGAATACACAAGTGAAAATAAACAACCTCTTTCTTGATTAAGAGAACTAAATGTATAAAAATTTACATTTGTAATATTGTTTAAAGTTTTACAATAAGGGTATATTTCAACTACAATTCATCTATTAAAAAAATAGAGAGGAATAAATGTACCCATCAACTAAGTATAAGTTCCTTTTCTTTTATAAACAAGAATGAAAAAACATTTACAAGCAAGAAACAAGCATATCTTTTAATGTATTTCCAATTTCAAGATGGAAACAAAATGCAAAATTTTGATAAAATTCAAGATTTGGAAGAGTTATATTTCCAATAAAATACAACTTACAAAATTCTTTCTTTCAACTATTACAATTCATGGTTTGATAATCCATTTACAAGAACTCACTTTAAAGTTACAAGAGTACAAAATCCCTCCACTCAAAGGTGGAGACAACATGATAAATTTTACAAGAATATCCTCTTTCTTTTTCCTCAAAAACATAAGTCTTCATCCCAAGAACTACTTGGAACTCCAAATATTTTCTTCATCACCAAATCAAAACAACAACAAAGGGAGCATATGCAACACTCACCTCCCAAACTTATTCCAATGAGAAGGTGAATCCAACCTTCTCATTGGCCCCCGAGCCCCAACAATGGAGAAATAGGGAATGTTTGCAACCATGCCAAATTTTTACAAAGGCTTAAATAATACATACATTCATACAAAAAAACTTGCAAAACATATAAACATAATAACATTGATAATAACAATAAACAACTTTCCAATACATAGGCTTAAAATCTAAGCCAAAGGAGAAGAGAAATATGGGAAACCCCTTATACCTCCCAATGGGTTAAGTGTCCACCTTAAAACCTCAAAAATCTCCATCCACACATACAAAAATATTATCCCTCCCTCAATCTCTTATCACTCCCTCAATTCTCTTATCACTCCCTCATGTAAAACATAAAAAGATAAACATGAAATCTACCTTATCTTTACAAAGAGGAACACAAAACCAAAAAATACCTCCATATATATATATATAACTCTTATCCCTCCCTCAAAATTCACCAGTTTCCTTCTCCCCACACCATCTATAAGGTCATACTACCCCAAATCCAAAATAAACAAATACATTCATTCATTTTACAATACAACACACAAAAAGTAAAATAAAATGCAAGGGTATCGACCCTACCTTGCCATTGCAAGAACCTTCAATCCTTAAGCATTAAAATTCAAGATTTTTCCAAGTCTAATACAATCCAAAAGTAAGCTTGCAAGCTCCAAAACAAGTAACTGATGCAAGACCACAAAAATATGCAAGTGTGCAACTTACCCAAGTAACCCCCACAACTCCAAAATAAATCAAATAAATAGAAAATGTGGAGAGGATGGTGAGGTGGTTCAATGTAGTTTGCCACATTACTTCTCCTCCAATCCACCTCACTAAGTAGAACCCATGACAAAATCTTCATAAATGGTTGGGTGAGAATATGAAAATTTCCATTCAACACACAAACCTCCACTCCATACTTCAAGGACATGATTAAGAGGGTTTGTAAGAAAGTGCAATTAATTACCTCTTTTTCTTTCAAAAACACATAATGAGGGCTAATTTTGAACCTTAACTTCATATGTATGATTGGTGGGTGATTTTAAGAGGTATGGGACAAGCATAACTTGTCCCATAAGCCTTCAAAAGTGGGCTCAAATCCCAAATTCGAGATTTGAAAAATGGGGATGAGTGCACAACTCAAAATCAATAAAATCCATCTAAAATCAATAAGATAAAAAGGACTATCTACCAAAATTAATACCCACATATTCACATCCAAAATTAGCATAATCAACATGATTAATTAACTAAAGAAGAGAACATTAACTAAGCAATAATAAAGCGAGAATAATTTTCAATTAAGGAAATCACATACATAACAAAATAAATAAAATAAAAGAGTTAAAGGAAACACAGAAACCCATGGCCACATATTAGGTTACCCCCCATGGGGACCTCCTAAGAATCTCAACAATAGATCACTATACGCATGAACATAAAGTTTCCATGGTGACCTTGTTACAAACACCCGATATTCTTCCACGATTAGTCTCCTAGCCCTTTCTTGTTTATTGTGATATAATTTCCTACAACAACCAAAACAATACCCCTTCAAGCTTAAGGCCATATCAATTACATCATGGAAATAAAACACATATAAAGAATCCATCATATAATCCTCAACATACATCACAATTATGCAATTGTAACATAAATTAATCATTTATAATTACTAATAATCACAATTCCTATTTTACGACAACCATGAAATTCATATACTTGATGATCATCTAATATCATCACATATTTAATAAATGAAAATATCAATGTACACATGGTTAGAGGATGCATCCAAACACAATTGCAACTGCTATGAATCCAAGATGTATGTATATAAATAAAGCAACACTAAATAAACATGTACTGTAACATCGACCAATATCAGCTAGGCATTAATATAATCCATTATATGAGTCCAATAAAAATAATAATCAAATGTCCATATATTCTATCAACATGCTAACCATAGTACTAGATCCATATTGATGTCTCTAAGAAACTAATAAGCATAATGTAAACAGAATAACATCGAAGAGGAGTGGGCACTACAATGATATTTTGAATTATAAGGAACTAATAGTTATGGAAGATCCCACATACCTAATTTTTATAAACTAAAAGATATGACATTAAACTGGTGGTAGGATACTATCAGTACACATGAGTTAAATATTAAAAAATTAAGTGGGATAAATTCAAAAATATATTTGAAAAGAAAAGTTTTTTTATTACTTTTTTCAAGTATGATAAAATGAATTTTTCAATCTAATAAAAGATGACATTATTTCGGGAATATAAATGAGATTCTAAGTATTTGAATCATTTCTTACCATTTATAAAGGGGGATAGAATAGTGATATTTTTCAATGGGTTAAGAGAAGATAATAAAGCCAATGTTTAGTGTGGAAAACCAAATTCAGTTGATGAAGCTATAAATATTGCCAAAAAATTTGAAACACATTAGAAATTCCATGATAAGAGAAAGGATGATCAAAATAAGTTACACCATTTTGTGAATCAAAGAGAACTTATAAATAAATATGATCATAACAATGCATAGCTTTGATCGATAAAAATTTTAAACTTTGACAAAAATGATCAATCTCACAATCACAAAGGAAAAAATTCTTTGAAAATGTGTTGGACTTGTGGTAATAACCACTATAATTGAGAGTGTCCCATGATTAAAAGGGGAATTTTCAACCTCATAATCAAGAAGATAAATAAAATTAGCAACTTTGCATAAAAATAGATGTAGCATTTGATACATGTATAATACACCTACAAAATTCACTAGTGGAAATTAAAGGAAAAATCAATGATCAAGACATTAAATGTATTATAGATTTAATCAATAGTCATAGTTTTCTTTCTCTCAACATAGTTTCTAAACTTTAGTTATCTTCAAAAATTATCAAACCCATCTCAAGTAGAGTTGACAGATGTGAGAATGATTAATCAAAATGGCTCACTTATTGAAGATTTAAATTTATAATTAGATGAAATAAAAACAAGTGATAATTTCAATCTCTTAAACTTAGGTAAATAAAATGCTATCATTTGGGTGGGATGGTTAGAAAAGAATAATTCCTATATCGGATGATAGAATAAATATGTAATTCTAGGAAACCAAATGGGGACATTTGAAGTCCTACTGGGGAGAAGTAACCCATACCCTTAAAAAATATCTCAGCCATACAATTAAAACATAGTGCAAAGAAACATTGTAAACATTTTGTGTTATGTAAATTAACCAATGTGATAAATTCAAGTTATATATTAATATCAAGCTTGTAATTTCATAATTCAGGGATGTATTTCTTGATGAGATAAATGATCTATATATTATTAGAATAGTATAACATGTCATAGACCTAGTTCCTAGAGGTGAACCCATATAAAATATCCTTATTGTTAATCAATTCTAGAGTTAGTTGTATTTATTAAAAATGAAAAAATGACCTTGTGTTTCTCCATGGGTTATCCTATGTTAGACATGAAAAAAGGGATGGTACTATGTGGTTATAAATTTATTATTTCTAGCTAAATAAAATAACCATTAAAAACAAACACACTTTTCTAAGAATAAATGACTTGTTAGATGATTCAAATGGTGTTATGTGTTTTTCAATAATTGATCTATGATCAAGTTATCATTAAATATTAATCAAGGAAACTTATATTTTCAAAAAGGAATTTAGGACATGTTAGGGACATTCTGAGTTTGTATTATTCTTTTTCAAATTAATAAATGTCCTTGCAACCTTTATAGCCCAAATGCATGATCTTTTTTTCCCTATGTAGATGTGTTTGAAATTTTATTTTTGATATAATCTAAAATTGAAAACTATCATGAACAACATCTAAGATTAGTATTTGAAACATTAAGGAAAAATAAAATATATCCAAAATTAAGAGAAGGTGAATTTTTTAAATGAGAGGTGTCATATTTAGGACACAAAATATCATAAAAATGTTTTTCACATCATACTGAAAAATTAAAGGCTATTAAATAATTTTCCATACCCAAAGATTCTCATGAAGTTAGGAGTATCTTAAGTCTATTAATAGTTTATCAAAAATTCATTAAGAATTATTAGATAGGATTGTTACTCCTTTACAAATTTAATAAGAAAATATAAAAAAATTAATATAATTAGTTTGTAGTTCTCATATTCTTAGTATTTCTGAATTTATAAAGCCTTGAGTTATAATTATTGATGCTTTTAGAAAAGGTACAAAAGGATTCCTTACACAAAATGATAAGGTGACTTGCTATGAACTTGAAATTTACTCTGAGCTGAACCCGGCTCATAGTGCATGACGCACTCCCCCAGTGATCAAGAAGCTCCTGCAGATGCAAAACTTTAAGGAGACCTTGGCAACTTGAGTTTGAATATGTATGTGGAAAGTAGCTAGAATAATCACTTTTTCATTAGTGGAAAAGAAAATAATAGATAGATCTTGCTTGAAAATTAAAGCATTGCAAGCCTTCCAGATATGAAATAGAATACATGCATGAAACAAATTCCAAAGCATATCAATATGACAGGCCAAAGAATGAAGTCACCAAATAAGGCCAGTGCCATGGGAAGAAGTCAAGGTGGTAGGGTTGTAACAAAGAATAGATTCACCTCTAGATTGATTGAGCACAGGGACACGAACATAAAAGTTTTTTGAATGACTCATGGAAATAGAAAAAAGGACAATTAGGAGTAGAAATTCCAATATGAATAAATTTTTCTCTTGCAGGAAAACCTTGGTAAACTAGACACCAAATAAAATGGTTAAATTTACACTCAAGAAGAGGGTTCTAGATATGGTAAATTTGGAGAATCCAAGTGGACTACTTAGAGTGAATTCCCCATCAAGCATTACGTTTATCACAATCCTGTGGAAATTTTAAGAACCCCAAAAAAGTCTGGTGAGAGTGGGCTCAACAACTGATAACTGGTCTGAGTATTGTATCAGAGGAACTAAATTTTCCAATTCCACCTAGAAAATTTTAAGACCCCCAAAAAAATCATAGAAATTCATAGGAGAATCTAGAAAAATTGACTTTTGCGGTAATGGTGAATCTGGAAAATTTACTTTAGCACTAATATGATGTTGGCATAACATCTTTTATGCTACCAGCTCACAACATATATTATTCTTTTGGCTGATAGTATATGATGTCATCCAGAAATATATGTAATTTTTTAAAAATCATTTTTTGACAATAATAGTTAAAATGATCAGCTTGGTGGAAAATATGTCCTCCCAAAAATATGGCGCAAAAAAAATTAGAGAAAAGTGTTTTTTTTGTGAAAAAAATACAAATTTCGCTAGTTTTGTATGGGATTTTTTTTTTTAAATTTCATGTTAGCAGTTAAAATGATCATCTCAATGAGAAATATGTCCTCCAAAAATATGGCGCAAGGAAAAAAAAATCCCCTACTCTTTTTTTCTATCTATTGCTACCGACAATAGCTTTTTTATATGCTACCAACCAACAACATAATATATGTTATCGGTCGGTAGAATATTTTATGTTACCGGATGATAACATAAATATATTCTATCATCTGGTAGCATAAACTATACTATCGGCCAGTAGTATATTTAATGTTACTGGTCGACTACATAAAATATTCTACTAACCAGTAGCATATTTTATGTTACTACCAGTATCATATTTTATGTTGTCATACGGTAGCATAAAATATGCTACTAGTCGGTACCATATTTTATGTAACTCGACCGATAACATATATTCGGTCGGTAGCATAAAATATGCTACCGATAGACAATATTAAGGTGAATATTGGGAATTTCCCTTTCGTAGAGATGGCGAATAACTCCTAAAATCAACATGTACCCAAAACATTTTGGTTACCCCAGTATACTTCCTTCCCAAAAAAATTTCCTGATTCCACCACCAATCACACCACCATGTTGTTAGAGGTTGGAGCCCCAAATTATGGAGCATAACATTAGGAAGAAGCTTGAATTTTGTAGATAGAATAGAGGTCCAAATTAGCCAGATTGAATTTGATCTTAAAATCAGGCCAAGGAATCAAGTCCTTGCAAATCACAAGATCCTGAATAGTATCAATGCCCTTACGGAAGAGACAAATTGATTTAATACTAGGGGTTTCTTCAAGAAAAATATGGCCTTAAGTGATGATTGTAGACCACCAAATGTTCTATGAATTAAAATAAATCCTAGTATGAAATTCATCTCCAGTCAACTACATCAAAGGTTTCACCTTCTCGAAGGATTTCCATATACTTTTGGCGATAAAGGTACAAGTAATTTTGAGAGGATCCAAAGTGATAATAAGAGTATACAACCCAATATTGTTCTAACCCTTATTTCCAGAAGGACATCCAAAATTAGTACAATGGCACAAAAGAATTTTCCATGCCCAATTACCTGAAAGACAATGGAAGACCCATTTGGCACTTAAGGCCTCACTCTTTCCGATAAACATCAATGATCCCCATGCCACCCTGATGACAAGGAAGGAATTAGACATCCTAGATAACCCTATGAAAACTAGTTAACAAGAAATTTTACACCATAAAATTTCCTGAAGTATCTTGGCAAGCTTGGTTAAACAAATTGTGAGAAGAACACCAGCTCAAAAATAATAACATGAGTAGTAGAAAGGATCTTAATGCATACTTACAATTTACCAACAAGAGATAAGGGTTTCGAAGACCATTTATTAAATTTTTGATCCATTTAGTTAAGACCGTAATTTTACAAAGTGGTAAAGTCACTGTCAAAGGAATAGGGAATGCCCAAAAATCTAAATTACTCACCATGGGGAATCCATTTCTAGGGGTAGGCCTTCAAAAAGTATGGAAGATGAAAAAAACTACGTCGATAACCCAAAGTTTTCTCTATTTTAATATTAGAGCATGAAGCCAAGAAAAAAGTGTCAAGACATTCAAATACCGTAGCAAAATTCTAGCCTGATTCAACAAGTGTAAGAAAAGAATCATCAGCGAAGTGTCTCTTGATTAGTTATATCACATGATTTGGAAGAAAAATACCCTAGATGTTACCTTAGGTATTTTATTGGGTGATTAAGTAACCCAGGGAAAAAAATGAGCACAAAAATTATTGGCACAAGAGGGCACCCTATCTGATAGAGAAGAAAAGGATGTTGGAAGTGGACTAGTGACCATTAATGGTGATCCGGGTGAGTCGAGAATGGAAAAATAGTTGGAAAAAATAAGTTGGTTTGAATCATTATGCTTAACATGGAGGTAGTGGCATTTGGCCCCATTATCTCCTCGCACGCCAAGTGAAACCTCTTGAGGTTGATTGCGTGAATGTCGCAGGTGAAGAGAAGTTGAAGAAAAATTCCTAGTCTTCTTTGAATTAAACTTAGTAACCTAGCTCTGCGACTATTTGGAAGGAATAGAAATCAAAGGGATAGGTTGCGCCACTCTCGGCTCATCCCTCGACAATAGAGGGGAAAAATATGATTGTGAAACTTTAACATAATATTTCCTCCCCAAGATCTTCTTAGAACCAACCACAATCTAGCCAACAACGAGAGGGTTAACCTTAAAATTTGAAATGGTAGGTTGTGTTAGTGTAGGCTTGGATCGGGCCAAATGTTGATAGTCTCGAATGCAATGGGTGGTTGCCCAAGGCCCGACAGTGAAAGCACATGTTGGGGAGGTTAAAATAAAAACCTTTTGAGAGATACATAGAGACCCTGGTTGAATATACAGATGGTCATGTATATCTTTCGCAAGGTCCACTTTTACACCTCGATGGCCACACCCTATAGGACCACGTCAGAGGATCTACTTGCAACAACCGTTCTACCGCCCCTCATGGCCTCCCTTTAACCCCATCCTCCTCTTGACCAAGCTGGAGTCTGCCTTTGTGTGGGAAATGTTTTTCATCTCTCTGTGGTGGGGTTCTCCACTATCGACCATGTATACTATTGTAAGATCTCTGCCCCTAGTTGGGGATTTATGCTTCCATTGCAAAATATGTAGTATCCTAATCACGACAGTTGGTAGGTTGATCCTCCTTTGACATAGTTAAACAGGGAGCTTTCATCCTTCCTTGGGATGATCCTCCACTCTTCCTAGTGCAGCAGTGTGTACTTGATGGTAGTTATTTTGTTTTGTTATTTTGTTTCCTTGTGGGTGAGTTAATTTATCCCTTGTGGCATTTTCTTTTTTGTTGGTGCCCTTGTGGTGTTTTGTGGACTGTGTTATTTGATCACCCTTACAATGTAATTCTCTTTTATTTTTATTAATATAAAGGTAGTTCTAATAGGAAAGTTACTCCAAGTTGAAAATAAGTACCCCATGATATAAATTTTCTTAGAATTATACATTCTCCTAAGATATGGAGAAATTATTTATTAGGAAGTAAGTATATTGTGAGAACAGGTCACACAAGGCTCAGAAATATATTGACTTGACCTGTTTAGAATATGATATAACTAAGATGGGTAGAATTATTAATAGAACATGATTTTGATATTCAATATGTTCAAGGTAAAGAAAATGTGGTAAATTATGCTTTAAGAAGGATATCTGTTTATGTACGTAAATTATATAACGCTTGAATGAAGTGAGGTTGAATGATCTGTAACATTTAAATTAGATATGGATGATTTCTTCTAAGATTTGTATAAAGCAATACCTGATCACTCCTCTAATTCACACTTATAATATCGTCTTACTTCTTATATCCTTATATCAAATGGATTTTTAAATTATAAAGGATGATTTTGTATCCTTGATTTTCCTAATATCAAATAAAAATTGCTAAGAGATGATCATTACATACCCATAATTGGCTACTTGAGTTTTCAAAAGACTTACCTTTCAGTTAAGAAACATTATTTTTATCCCAACAAGAAACATGATATTTGTAAATACGTACAAATTTTCCTAAATTGTTAAAAGGTTAATAGAAAACAATGCAAAAAATATGTTCAAATCTATCCATTCTTCATAACCAATTAGAAAATGGAATATGTAACTATTGAATTTATTATATGTTTAGAAAACACACACATAGAGGACATGACACTATCCTAGTTGTAGTTTATTGATTAGCAAAAAGGACACATTTCTTACCTATAAAAATTACATCCTCCATAGTTGGTATAGCTCATGTGTTTATAAAGGATATTTTTAGTTATATGGTGTTCCCAAGAATTTCGTATCTAATCATGACCCTAGATTCACATCTTATTTTTGTAAATATCTCTTTGGTAAATTCAAAACGTGTTTAAGTTTTATTGGTACTTATCATCACAAATCAAATTGTTAAACTGAGAAATACATAGAATAATTGAAGACATATTAAGAAGGTATACTTCAAAAATAAACAAGACATGGGAATATTATGTACATTTGGTTGGATTTTATTTTAGCCATGGGTATCAATCCACCATTAAAATGTCTCTTTTCTAAGTATTATATGGTAAATACTTTAATACACCTATTTCCTCATCTAATGATTTTCAAAGAGCCTTGCTTGAAACTAAATAGTTAAAGGAAATTGAAGAAATATTTAAAGAGAAAAATAAAAAGTGAAATCCTTTCAAGATCACTATAAAAGATGGGTTAATTCTAAGAGATCTATTAAGACATTCCAAATTGGTGACCAAGTTTTTCTTTAAGTAAAACTCAAATGGATCTCATTACAATTAGGAAAATATAGAAAAATTATCCTCATTTTGTGGACCTTTTGAAAAATTTAGAAGATAAGGGAATTATCTTTAAAATGTTTTTTACCTCTCATATTATCCATAATTAATAATTTTTTCCATGTTAGTTAACTTTAAAATTATGTTTCTAAATATGAACATGTAATTGATTGGAAAAATATAAATATTGAATCTAGCTATGAATTTATAATCAAACCAAAAGAAATTATTGAATAATGAACCACGAGATTAAGAAATAGACAATTTGATGAAGTGAAATTTATATGTACTTTTATGCCACTAATAGTAGAACAATGGAAAGAGATGAGTATATTTGAAATTAATATGGATATTTTATAACTAATCATCTATTATATTATATGTTTAAGATCTAACCAATACTATACAGGGAAAAAGGGAAGAAATATAGATCCTAAAATGCATTCACGTCAACAGAGTTTCACTTTGAATGGAAAAGTGTAAATGCTCCAAGAAATTAGCAATCAAAAATAATCTCAAGGAAATTTTGTATAAGAAAAATGGTTTTTTCATTCTCATAGATAAAATAAAGGGATTACAATAAGGAGTGTTATTTAAATCCCATACCTTGACTTGTTAGACTCAAAAAAGGAAGGGAGGAATTACAATGCTATAATAACATGTAACTCCCATATGACAATGACATATATAATGTGTATGCTAGAATCTTTTGTATGTCGTATAACTCCCTAAAGGACTTATTACTCACCTAAGTAAGATGACTCACTATGTGTGAGGTGTAAATAACCTAATAAATAAATGAAAAGGTAAATAATGCCCTCACACCAAAACCCCCCTTCATCAAAGCTTATACTGAGGAAAGGAAATTTAGAAATAGAAAGAACATACCCCTAGAAAAACTATGAAAGATGTGTCATATGAGGTCTCAACAATAAGGCTTGATGAGTTAACCATGTAAAAACTACAATATTTCTATAATAACATGAAGAGGAGAAGAGGAATATAAATCCCAAGGTATATGTGCTATTATAGTAGACCTTACCCCAAGAAGAGAACACAAGTGAAGAAATTTGGCTTTAGTGAAGGGTTTAGTAAAGATGTCTGTAATCTAATTTGATGTGTCACAATACTGAAAAATCAATGATATCTCCAAGGATCAAATCCTGAATGAACTGCATGTGTATCTCAATGTGCCACTATTTTTGTTCTTTTGTATATTTTTTCAATCCTAGGAAGTACTATTAATTGAAAAATCATTACAATTAGTTATAGAAAAAGCATCTTTGTATCAACATAGATACAACATAGGAAGAGAGATTACATATATGTGTAACCAAAGACATGTAATTTTCATTTCATTAAATGGATTTGAATTGCATAGTCTTGAAAATAAAGTAGATAAAAATTGATGCATGATATGGTAGCGTTTAACTCATGAGAGATTGCACACACGTTAACTTCATTGAAAGTTTTTAAGTGTAAAATATTAAAGACTTAATAGTCAGAAATTAGATGATTTATAGTACCTGAGATTGAGGCTTGTTTGAGACATATTTTTGTGTTGTCTCATCTATCTCCAATCTATCATTGACTTCTTGTGTGATGTCAAGCTTAACACTACTTGTTTTGTGGCTTCCACCCAACTATGTCAATTTTTGATTTATTTAAGGATAAAACGAAAAAGAACATTTCTTAGAAAATAATAAGGATATCCATGGGAATACTTTCACCTATTTACGCAAACTAGGGTTTTCCTCTTTCAATGTTTCATGATGAGTCACAATGAAATTTTCAGCCATTGCCAAAATAATGCAAGTAATGTTTGACCATGTAAAGAATATACATAACCTTTCTTTCCACCAAGTTCAAACACAATAAAGTAAAAAATATAGTGTTAATTATTATATATGCTCAATCAATGTTTCCCACAAAATACAACATAATATGGAAAGTACTTAGATGGTTTCAATGCCATTTTGTCGTGTTAATTTCTCAATATTTATTTTTACATTTTTTTGTAACAAAACGGGGGATTTTACTTAATTCTAGTCGACTTTGAGGATTCCAAATTAGGCTTGTATCCATGGATAATGATTCATTTATTACTTATTTGGCCATTAGATTTTGTTTCTTAGAGTGATCCTATTGATGGAATCTAATACTCTAGGGATTATGTCCTCTTTTTGTTTTGGGAAAAAGTAGACTAATATCTTCTCTAGGAGATCAAATCTCAAGTTATTGTTAAATGAAGGGCCATCGATATGGCTAGTTTAGTTTAGAGTTAGTGATTCCCGTTCCCATATCTATATAGAGGGCCCCATATAGAGAGATATGGCTCCCAACTAGATATAATAGAGAGAGAAACCCTACTCTACTCTACTATATGTCTCTCTGTTGAGAGGGCTCTCCCGATAGATAGAGGGCCAGGGCTAGGGGAGGGGGAGCGGGTATATTTTTTGCTTATAACATGGAAAAAGAATATGGAAACTATAAGAAAATATAACTATGGTGATGCATGATAATTAGTTTTATTTCTTTATTCTGTTTTAGTTTATCCCCAAAAAAATTATATATACAAACTAACATAGTTAAATAATGTATAAACAATAATACAAAAATTGAATGGAACAACTAGGTTATTGAGAAATAAAAAAGCTTGAAGGAACAAGAATATACAACACCTTTTATTTATTATTGAAAAGAGCTACATACAATTGCATGAAGAGGTATTTGAACATTTGCATACAACTAAAATATAAGGCTAATCCATTGTCAAAAATAAAAACAAGAATTTAAGTGAATTCAAAGACTATTTATTCATACTATCAATAATTTATATTTGTTACATATTTAGAAGAAGTGGATGAATGTGCAACATTCACTATCTCTGAAATTCCTAATTATTTTAAGATGATTATATCTATCGTTTTCCAAGACTCTTGGAAAGATTTGGGGTTATTTTTTGAAACTTAATTGATCATTAAAAAAATATCAACAAAAGAAAAAATAGAGATCATAGGAATTATCATAACAGTAATAATGTTATGCAAAAAGGCATGTGTTTCTAACCCCAAAGGAAAATCCTTCAAACAAGAAGTAGTTCAAGGAAAATATTCCATTTCTAAGAAAGAAGTTAGAGTGATCCTGAATACAATATGGAAAAATGATGGAGGAATAAAAACTAGGGTGGAGTATTTTCATTCAAGTAATGGAGGAAACAATCACAATAAGCTTGAAGGAAAAGAAAATCCTAAATAATGTTTGAACTTGGAAGAATGTTGGGGGAAAAGCATGATTTACATAAATTTGGGAACTGAACTTCGATTGGAATATATTTATGCATATGATTATCGGAAATGGTAGATAAAGGGAGAAGTAGAGCTAATAACATGCCCCAAAAGATATTTCATTGTGATTTATTCAAATGAATTTGACTAAATCAAGAATTTAAAGAGGGATTGTACCTTGTAAATGAAGGGTTAATAATGAAGCACATACATTTAGCATTTAATGTCATGAATGAGATTCCATCAATAACTCTAGTATGGATAAGGATGTACATTATTCCTATAGAGTAAATGGTTAGGTATATATTCAACACATTTTTAATTCCATCAGTAAGGGGTCTATAGACCTATAGAGGTACTATATAGATCATTATATATGTAATACAACTATGTTGTATTTGTTTGTATATCGTCCTCTATCCAATAAATAGAAACTTTCAAACCATACCATGGGAAAGGTATTTTTATTTATATAAGAATCTGCATAGAAATGGAACTTTCAAAACCTATTTCTAAAATTATAATGTTAAAAGTGGGAGAAATTAATTGGTACCAAGATCTAGTCTCCATAAGCATCCCCTTTACATACAAAGGTTGTCATGAGTATGGACACCTAATTAGAGAATGTTCTTTTCTAAGAAAGATTCATACGAACCACAATAAAAATGAATAATGAAAAGGACTCAAAGGGTTTCCTTAAACCAAATAAGGAACTAACATGGAAACATGAAATTAAATAATGTAGAAGAGTGAGAGGAAAAATGAACCGAAAAAGTGGGATAAGAAGATCAAAACATAATAGAGTAAAAAAATCAAAGAAAGCAAGTTAAAGTGTTGAAATCCACAATTTATAAAATATTTTAATATTTCATAGGTAACTACGGTTTTATACAAGAATTAGATAATATTTTGGGAGACCAAAGTGAAAGCGAGAACACAATGAAAAAAACATAGAGAAAAATAAGATAAAAAAATCAACAACAATGAAGAAATTAAAAATCAAAAATGGTGTTGAAGTATTCATATCAAGATAGGAACGATGGTAGTGTTAATATACAATAGTGAAAGAGGTAGAGGAAGAAAGGAAATATAGGAAACAGATGATTAGGGAGACTTGAAAAGACAAAGAAAATAATAAACAAAATTATAGAAGGGAATGTGTCACTAATAGAAGTAATCTTGGCTTCCCCAAGAGAAATAATTCTTCTAGATGAAATTGATCTCTTGAAACACAAGGTGCCTTAATTCACATTATAAAAGGAGGATTCCTTGAATACTATCTTTTAAACATACATCAGATATAGTCTTTATGTAAGCTCGATGAAGTTGGAGTATATTGAAGAAAAGTAGATTTCGAAAGAAGTATAAAGATGAAGGTAATAAGATCAAGTTTTAGTGGAACTACTATATAAATTAAGATTCACTGAAATCCGCAAATGACCAAATAATGAGGCCATCTAGAAAACCAAAACACGTAGCATCCACACAGTGGTATTTTAATTTGCAAACTCTAGTATTTTTCTTATCAATTTCTATGTCCCTCACTCATCACGGGATAGGATTTATTATTGGAATAAATTATCTCAAGTTATGGGAGAGGTTATATGAAACAAATGTATTAGAGGTAGAGACTTCAATAAAAACTTGAAGTATCAGATAATCAAGGGGATAACTATTTGACTGAGGATGACATGGTGTTTGGAGGGTTTTTTCATATTAAAGACCTCTCAAACATCAATAGTATTAAAGTCTTGTAAAATGGACTAACATAAGTAGCAACATCGATATAATTATGTATTGAATTGATAAATTCCTTGATACCAACAACTATTTGGAAACATCTAACATCCTAAGAATGGAATATATGATGGAAGAAGGTCCAAAGTACTAGCTAGTATACCAATGGATACAAGAAAATTCTCAGAAAAAAGAATATATTTAACGTTTGAGAAGATAAAGATATAAAATTGATTTAGAAAAGGTAGTCAATAATTTCTAAGGGAATAAACTATAAATCTTCTCCCAAATACTAAAATAGCTCAAACAAAGGCTTAAAGAATGCAAAAAAAACTTCTTGAAAGTTTTTTTAATTAAAAGGAATCATTGCAGAGAAAAATAAAAGTCATCCTTGAATCATTGAGAGGAGGCATAATGAATGAAAATATTGAGGTAAAAAAGGGAGATTTGTAATGAGTTTGAGGAAATTTATAAATGTGGTGAAATCTACTCAAAATAAATATTAAGGGTTAGATGAATCAAAGATGTAAACAAGCACACCAAATTTTTTCATCTTACTTGTAACAAATGTAAGAGAAGGATCTATATAATCATATTTGATAGAACTGAAGGAGAGATTGTGGGTGAATCCTACATGATCCCAAGAAAATTTAACAATTTTCGGTTAACTTTTGGAAAGATATTTATATGTAAATATTCAAACTAATTCATTTGGAAATTGATAATTTTAATTTTTCCTTATATCCATTATGTATGACTTGTACCTATAACCAATCATGGACATAGTATTTCACTCTATCCTAAATCTTGTAATCCCTCATTTAATTGTTCATTCTCCTATGTAACACTCTTATTAGGAAAAAAATTTCATTTGCCTATAGAACACTCTTATCAAGAAAGGATGTTTATACATGCTACTTTACAAACCTCTCTATATTACTTGTTTCAGCACTCAACTATAATAGAATAAATAATCCAGTAGTGTAGAAACTCAAATTTGGTAACTGATATTTTGAGAATGACATATTTAGCTCTACTTCCATGCTAAGATAAATTCTCACATTCTCATCCTAATCAACACATCCTTCTATCTCTCCCATGACTTGCTCATATATACACCGCTATCATTCATTTAGTAAGTATTAAATAAACCAAGAAATAATTTAACAATAAGATTCATTCCCCAACTCTACTTGTATCTAGCCATCTTTCTAGGAAAAATCATAAAGTTCTTCTATAGAGTGGAATACGGTCCTTCCCATATTATCTAATGACTATATTGTCAATTTTATTATATTTTGTGTTCTTCCATCTTGATAAAAACAACCTTAGGAAGACAATTAACATATAAAAACCTTTATAAGCAAGTCAATATCACTTCATAACAAACATGACACTTTCATAAGACCCTATTGCAAATATCAACAGAAAATCTCCTAAAGATCTATTAAATCTTCCTAATCTAATTGTACATCATGTATAACATCCACTACATTTTCAATCATGAAAATTTCCTAAAGCCATGTCTTATCAAGAGAAAGTAACTACAAGAATTGTCAAATTCCTTCAAGCAAGAATAATGTTTAGTCTAATAACTAAAACACATTACATCACACTAATACCATTATCCACATATATTTGTGTCAAGATATATGAGGGCACACATAGGGTGTTGGCTTAAGTCACATTCACACTTGCACCTAAACTAGGATAACTACATTCGGCTTGTGCCCACTCATAAGACATAATGCAATAATTGGATTAGTTCCATAAGGGTTTAGTGATAAGGGTAATCTAGCCTCACCTACAAGATATTTAATCCTTTTGGTATCTAATTCTTTTTTTTTTTTTGACTAATTTGCCATGTATTAATAATTACTTAAAATTATATGTATGGAGTAAAACTAAAGAGTTATTAAATAATTAACCAATAGTTTTATGGGTATGGGGTGAAAGAAAAAGGTTATGTAACAATAAATTAAATAATATGTTTAAAATTATTTTAAAAATCATTATTTAATATATGGATTTAGATTCTCCCCCGTTAAGAATTTTGTCTTGTTCATAAAAGTGACTTGGGTTGGCATGGATTTAATAAAGGGGTGGGTGAAACATGTGACCATCCCATAGGTTAGAATCTATTAACTTCTTGTTACTTAACCCTCCATTTTGGAGGGGGTGGTGACTTCTGGAATCATTTTTACTTAGATATTTTGGAGATCTTGGAGGATCAAGGAGCTTCAAGGGTTGGTTTAAAAATGGGAATTGGTTGTCACTAGTTTGTGAGGTAGGCCTTAAAACATCTTAGTTCTACTTAATGTTTCAATGAACCTTGTTGTTTTGTTTTCTTGAGTTTTGGTGTATAAATGCATGTTGTATTTGTATAAGGTCTTAATTTTTTCATATTTTCCTCCATCCATCCAATTTGGGGATGGATTTTGGTGGATTAGGGATGAGGGAAGAATCTCTCATTCTCCCACATGGATTTATGGGAAATAGATGTTGAGATTTCTATTATCCTCCCTTCATTTGGTTAATGTGGGAGATGGATTCCATATGGTTTGGAACCCATCTCATTTCATTTAAAGGAGGAGACATTGAGTGATATGGTCTATTGGAGAAAAAACTAGTTTGGGATGCTTATGGTATTTTTCACAAAGTTGAAATTTTATTTTGTATATGAAAATGAGATTAATATGGGTATTTCCCCCTCTTCCCCTCTTGAGAAGCATGGAGCTTCATTTTGTGAATTATTTTTGATTAATTGGTGTTAGATTGTGTGCTAACGGGTCATTTCCCTTTTGATAAGAATTGAGATTCTTGTGCATGGTATTGAATTTAAACTTGTTTTCCTAAGAGAAATTTTGAGTATCTTACTTATCTTTTCCCTTCTTCATCTTTAAGGTATGCTTCCTCTCTCTCCCATGGGAAAATTTGAGATGTTTTGATATTTCCTACTCCTCTTATCTTTAGAAAATGGAAACATAAAGGTGGAATGTTAGAGAAAATCTTAGTGTTAGTGTAATTATTCATTGTTTCCATCGGTAAATATCTATTACTTGGGTAATTAGTTAATTACACAGTTTTATGGATATATTGTTATAACCATTATTATTGTTTTATTATTATTTATGTCACTATGTAATAATTATATATTATTTATGTTACTATGTAATAATTATATATTGCAGCCCCACCATTTCTCTATACTATGAGTTTTTCACATCAATAATATTGTCAACCATCCGCTCTATTTTATCATCAACATTTGGTATGATATTAAGTAAAATATCATGTACAAGAAGCCAAGGAGTGTGTAGGAAGAGAGAATAAGAGATTAAGGAGTTTGGATAAGAATTTACAAGACAATGAGATTCAAAAGCTACCTCTTGTAACTTCTAACCCCATCCCTACATCTCCATACCGTGGAAAGATCTATAAGAGATTTTTTAATCATATTACATATAAAATATAGTGTTGTGCAATGGGAAAGGAGGAGTCATCTAGGCACTAAATCCTACACCAAGCACCATTCAACAACAATCCAACAACTAAAAATTTAGGAATTTTTTTCCTAATCTAGGGTTTTATTACCATCTAGAGATAAAAATTATCACCTACATCTCTACAAGATCATAATTTGAGTCATTGAGGACCAAGCCATATTTTCGGAGCTCCTCTTAGAGCCAGGTGAGTTAAGCCCACAAAGGGAAAGCTAGAAATGAGGTGGTGATTTGGACAAGATCGATCCATGTATTGGGGTGTAGATTGAGTTGTGTAAGGATAAAAATGAGATGTTAGAGAGATCTTGAAGGTGAGCAGGTTTAATGTTTGGAGTAATTTAGTCCTATTTCTTTGACTAAGCCCGTTCCACCACCAAATTGATCCTTTGTATTGGAGGCATCAGAGTTGAAGGGTGAGCTAAGCATGAGATCATTGAGCACACCAAATGAGTATCCAACCCTACATCCCTACACGTCTGACCCCTTTTCTCATCGATCCACTACCACATTGTGTGAATCAAAATACACAAGTCTCTGTATAGAATCCATCTCTCGGCATTCAAGAAAATAACAAACAAATCAAGTTATTTGGGAAAGTTACTAATACAACCGATATCAAAGAAAAAGTTGGTCAAACGCTAACAATGTAGAAGATATGTGGGGTATATAAGTGGTAAACTTTCTTCACATCCGATATTAAGTGCATTGTGTTCTCTAGTGGCTAGAGAGTGTTTGTAAAGGAAATAGAATCCATTAAGATAAGGGGTCAAACCCCCTTCTCCTCCTTAATTAATTTTTTATTTGATTCCATATATATATAGATAGAAGAGAGAGAGAGAGTGAATAATCAAATTTGGAGTCTGCTAAACTATATTTAGTTGACTAGCAAAAAAACCTTATTTTTGGGTAAATTATTTTTCTCCCAATTTCTTTGAAAAGTGATATTGAGTCACTTTTGTATAGGGTTCTTCCCTAAAAAGTAAAATTTTAACTCTTTTTCAGGTGGAAATATTCAATCATGAGTCATATAGTGTTATAGAGGCCTCACGAGTGAGAAATTTTTCTTGCCTATTAATTTTTTGCCACAAGTGGTTGTTTCATTTTTTCAGTGTATTGTATTGATTTTTTATGCTAATGGTCCATTTTATCAAAAATTATAATCACCCAATGGATAACAATTCTCCTAAATTGTTCTTACTTGACTCAGGGGCTACTCTATAGTTACCATTATGCCATCTGGAACAAAAAATTTCAAACTCAACTTGATTTTGAAGATACTTGGCATGTTGTAGATGGTTTCGTAATCATATTAGAGGCAAATGCAACACATTTTCTTAAATATGACAAGACCAATCAAAATGCCAAGTTGATTATCTTGTTTGAAGTTGTGATGACGTGAAACCACACATTTGAGACACTAAAATGGCAAAAAAATTATACAATAAGTTGAGCACAGTACAGAGGCCAAGAAAAATAACACAATATTGAATTTTAAGATTCAACTATAAATGCTGAAATCCAATCCTAATGAGAAAGTTGTGGCTTTATTGAGAATATTTGCAACATTGAGGGCTTCATTTCTAGCCTTGTGAGAAGATATATCATATGACTCTCTCATTCCCATTATTTTGAGATCACTTCCTACCTCATATAGGATCTTTGAGACAAAAAAAATTCAGATCGCACCATCATGTTTGAAAAGATGGTCAAATTGTTGCAGCAAGAAGATTCAATGTACAACAAATATGAATAAGAAGAGTTGGCACTTTCTTTTCATCAGAAAGGGAAGAAAAAATATCATTCTACTAGTAAGTCCTAGATTTAGAATCAACAAGGGGATATAAAAATAAAAAATGGCCTAGTTGCAGTAGAGGACATGATATGAAATATTACTGGTATAACATGTACAAGAAGGAATTATCTTGCAATTCAAGACCTAAAAATCAACAATATTAATAGGGACAATCGTGCTATAAGAAAGGGTAGAAATGGGGAACTGGAGGAAGAAACCCCTTCAACAAGAAAATGTTGTTTAATAAGTGGAAAACTTGGATGATGAAGAATTCTTGTACACCATCCACTCCAGTGAAGAAACCACATCTTCAAGTGTTATATAGTTTGTTGATTTTGGAGCCACTCAACACATGACTAGATGTAGATTCTAGTTCTTTACAATATGAGACACACCCTTGAAAAATAATTTCCTATTGGGTGATGACTCATCCTACAATGTTCAAGGTATTGTAAACATTTCTTTACCTCTTGGTAGATGCGATTATAGGTTATATAATGTATTCTATGTCCCTTGTTTGACGAAGAATTTTCTATCAATCAGTCAACTTCTAGATCATAATCTGAAGATTGATTTTTATTGTAAATCCAGTAAGAAGGTTTGTTTGGTTTGAGATAATTACAAAATCTATAAAACTATTACAATATTTTCAAATTTTTGATGTTTGCTTCAACTTGATTATGTTAAGATAGATGATAAGGAACTTGTGGCTCAATACACCTCATCTGCATAGTTGTGGCATAATAAAATTGGTCACATCAGTTTTAGATATATAGACTCACTTTATCTGTATGACATGCTGCGAGGTTTTCCATTTCTTAAGAAAGAAATGTTATCACTAGAAAGAGCACCCTATATGAAGAAGTGGAAGCAACTCTTCTCGTCCATTGATAAAATGGGATCTTTTTTTAGATATGGGTGACTCGAGTTGAGAAGAACCTCTAGACTCCAGAGAGGGGTGGTTCCCTAGATTACTAACCTAAACTAATTCTCTTTCAGATTTAAGGGAGAGAAACAAACACAAACCTAATGAAATTTGTATAGAAATGTGATACATGAATGTTTTGGAAACTTATAGCTGCACATGACACACTATTTGACAATTTAAGATATGTAAAATTCACTTCAATTGATGTTCGATTTACTCTCACACTCACAAAAGGCATGCACAAGTTTTCAATATAGAATGAGAGGGAATATTTGACTCTTTCCACTTCCATGATGATTACCAAACTAAATTGGTACTTAATATGATCTGTAAGAGCTTCACAATAACTTAATGAAGGTGTTTGAATAGTTTACTATCATGCAAAGGAAATAAAGCATTCACTAACACATACCATAACCTTCTGTGATACACTTGGATTTAACTGTAAAAGGAGGAGAACAACATTTATTGCTTCAAGTAGGTGTTATAGTCCAAATTGACATAGCTTAAATATGACTACAAATAAGCCTCCCTTGCTGCAAAGTAAGGGTACATATAGTAAATGAAAGGAGGATTTAATTGAACTCACTGTCTAAAAATAACACATCTACATTAGTTTTGACTAAAATTACCTAGTTGGAAATAAATCCAATCCATAGCTATATTTAATCCTATATGCACAATCTAACCCCTTCTTGAATACAATAAATATGATAATAATAAGGTAAAAATTATGTGCATGAGGCTTACAAAATCCAAAAATAGGTTTGCATGGTCTATTTTTGTTATTTGTTGACTCAGTCGACTCCATTAAAAATCACCCTTTAGAGAAACTAAGGAAAAAAATCCAAAATTAGCAAAAACTAAGGTAATGTATGGGCACTTTGCAAAAATCAATGTAAACTTGGATTTTTGGTCTTGGGCATATGAATGGCTAAGGTGATTATTGGTTTCTCTTGACTTTTTAGCACATGATTTGTCCCACCTCCACATGAAAATTTTAATAAAACACAAAGCATTTTTAAAATCCCACCCCACGGGAAAGGCAAGGTAACTTATGAGTTTCAAAAGGCAATTTAAACCATAGTAAAATTAACCAATGGTTAAAATTACCTTATTCATACTCATCATGAATTAGGGTTGAAACCCAATTGCTTCTTATTTTTTCCTTTGTATTTGTTCTGGAGGAGGATGCGTGTGTAAGAAACTCTGCAATTATTTTATGGCTGCCATTGATCTAATTTTGAGTTGGTTTTCACTATTTAGCCACCACTGTTCAACTTTTGGGCTCTATGTGGTGATGATGGCTCAATCTATACATGATTTTTTTATAGCTTAGATCTTTCCCCATTTTCAAGCTCAAGCTCTTGTTGTTATGGCTTTGGATCGTTGTCCTTCCATAGCTCAAGCTATATATGATTTTCTTTACATTCGAGTTGGCCGCTTCATGGATTTGGGTGATTTTAAATTTCTCTTCATGCGGATGCCAGTATTCTTTTCCATATTCACAATTTCATGGTTGAGGTTTGGTTTCATTTTACTCACCATTGGAGCTATCTCTGCCGCTATGTTTGACAGACCAACTCAGCCATGACCTATTCCACATTCAGCTAGCTACATAATGTCTCACAGTTTTTCATTTTTAATCTTCAGTCACTGGGCGAGCTGTACTTTCTCTGGCTTCATTCAAGCTCATCCTTCTCAATTTTGAGCCCTATAGCTTGGTATTGTCCTCTACTCAATTTGGGATCTTGATGTATTGGCAATAATAGGGGTTCAAATCCATGGATATTTGTTTTTTTATTCTCATATCTCGGCCTTGACTTGATTTACCTTAGCATGGTTTCTCATAGCTCAAATGTTTTGTGCATTGTGTAGAGATTAGGTTAGGGTTTTATTTTGTCTTGCACCTATTTTATTCATTTTCCATCTATTTTGATTACCCTATTCGCCACTTTTGGAAGATTGAAATTTACTCAAGCTAGGGTTTTATGCTCAACTCACTTTTTTCTTTACACAACTCTCCTTGGCTTTCGAGAGCTTTCCATTTTTCAGATTTGTCTGTGGCACTGGGATAAACTTGACACTTTGTATGTATTTGGGAGCTCTGTTTTGGGAGTGTTGGCATATAGTTATATAGGTGTTGTAATTGATGCAAAATAAAAATTAATGAAAAAGTGGATGATAGAGTAATGTCGGTGATTTTGTGTATGATGTTTCCATGATGATTCATTTGTGTACTTGATGATATAAGGACATTCAGTGAGGATTGCTTTCTCTTATGATCCCATTCAGGTGCCTAGGTGATGCTACATGATGGTTTGAGATTCTTGGATTCTTGAGAATCATGTTGTCATGATGGATATCAGGTTTGGAGAGTTCTTGTTCACTCACATTAGTTTCATGATGTAGATACATGTGATTAGCCATGTTACAAGTGCTCATTTGGAGTAGATATAGATGTTATGAGGTGTGAGTTTTAGTTTTGGATCTATATGAGCTCATGGATGTATGTATTAAGATTAATTATGGTATAACATGTATGGTTGGGTCATTTTTGTTAGGATAAATTTTATTATCCTAATATTTAATTATGCATAGTTTAATTATTTAATTTTATTAATTAAATAATAAATTGTTATTTTGTTATATGGTTAATCAACCATATTTGTCTTTATACATACTGTTATATTGTTTTCAACAATATATTTGTTTTTATGTAATTGTTGCTTCCCGGATGTTATTGGAAGCTTGTTTATTCTGGCATTTGGTTGCACCTGTGCAACTTATTCTCCCAGATGTATTTGGCTGTGCAATATCTATAAATATTGCAGCCTATTCACTGTAATTTTTTAGTTGATTGAGATTAATAAAATTACACAGGCTTCCGTCCCTGTTTCTCAATCTACATTTGGTACCAGAGCGAGAATCTGGCCCTGTGAAGGTGTGGAAGAGAGAGCAGCAGAGAGAGAGGAGATTGGAGATGTGTTTGCAGCATTTGAGAGCCTGTGCAGCCTCGTGCAAACTCCCAGCCCCATCCCTGCCTCCCCCACATCCTCCTGTTCCTTCCAGTGTTTGGAACGCAAAATTTTTTTTTGCCTTTGGTGCACTCAAAGACCGGCAAAATTTGCTACAGGTATTGGAAATAATACTAATTTTTTTTTCCAATAAGGGTTTTGTCTTTACTGTATTTGGAAGTCGCTTTGCTTGTTTTGGAGGTCTGTGTGTATATGCACCTGCAGTGAACAAACAAGCAAAAACAAAAGTGAATCAAGCCGCCTGCATGAAGGAGAAAATAGGCTGAAAAGAATAATAAAAAAAAGGAGGCGCCCACGCTGGACCTGCACAAAATATACAGTGGAAGAAGAGAAAAACGCGGCCAAAACATCCTCCACGCGTTTTTTTGGACCATCTTGCGGCGTGCATCAAGAAACGTATTTTTAAGCCAAATCCGCGCCATTCTCCACTCGCCCGCGCCATTTGCTGCCTCCATCAACCTGCACAAAGAAATGCAGGGTTAGTTTGTGCAAACAACAAAAAAAGGTGGCCAAAGGAGGAAATGCGGCCTGTACAGTGCGTGGCAAGCTAAAAACGCGGCCTGAGCAAGGAAATGCGGCCATACAAAGGCAAACAAACAAAAACAAGGCTTCAGATCCGTTTTTTAAGCAAATACAACCCTAAATCCACCTTCACCAGCATGCGCCACGTGGCATCTTCTCAACCAAGTCGCATTTTCAAGAGGTAAGTCAATTTACTTGTCAATAAATACAAGTTGCTTCCTTTCATAGCTCAAGCGCCCTATGTGGGCAAGTTGGTTAGTGCATGCGCCTTGGGAGTGAGAGGTTTGGGGGTCAAATCCCACCAAAAACACTCAAAAACTCACCTTTTGCATCTGGCGGAAATTTTGGCGGAACTGCTAAATTTAGCAGACTTTTTTGAATTTAGTTACAACTAACTAAATTTAGCGGAGAAATCCCTAATTTAGGGTAAATTTTTTTCTCCCATCTGGTCTGTTTTTTCATTCCAGACATTTTTTGCAAAAGGAGACCCATCTAAAAATTGCATTTTCAGCTTTTTTTGCAATTTTTAGCATTTTGGGTCGTATTGGGCTCAGGAGGCCACCAGGACCCCGAAACTGAAATTTTTTGCCTGTCATTCAAATTGTACAATTTTTTGAATGTAAATTGTATACTGCTGCATATTGTACTAATTTGCAGGTTGCCATAGTCAACTGCAAAACTTTGTAACTGCTCAGAAACTGGCAGAATTGTAATAAAAAACAGTAAAATTGGTTCTGTAACACTCACGAGATCCTAGATCTCATTCGCAGCGTTCGGTATATACAGTGCCTCTGGGAAGTGCTTACGGGTAAAGCCGTCGTGACTACTACTACACTTAATGCCTAATATAGCTGCAACAACGTTGTCTGGGCATCGTCCCTATAAATCGACGGGGAGTAATAAGGTCACAGTGCACACACTATGAACCATCCCATCCATCTGTGAACGATTGCAAGACATAAATCCGGAATGAGAAATTATCTCGAGTATATAGCGAGTTACGCGCGCGTATGAGGATATTTCTTTGAGCCGGTGTCAATAATCGCATAGACCCCATCAATAGTGTCTTGGTACCACATATTGAATTCTTTCACGTACGTTAACGCCTCTTTCACGTCTGCAGGGTATATAGAAAGGCAAGATTCTTCCACGCATCTTGACGGGTATATCGGAAGGCGCGTCTATAGAAAGGTTCGGTATATCGGACTGACGGTATATAGATTGGGAGACCTAATACCTGGAGTGATAAGAGCCAAACCCTGTCAGTGATCTCTGCAAAATGGGCACCAATGCCCCCAAATTTTTTCTTCCAGATTCACAATTGCTCAGAGGAAGCAACTATGCTGCTTGGAAGACAAAAATCAAGACACAACTTGAGTTTGAAGAAATCTGGCCTGTTGTGACTGGTACTCTAACCAGATCACCAACTGATGCAACACAACAACGACAATTTGATAGAGTAGATCAGAAAGCAAAACTCATCATCTTGTTTGGAGTATCCAACAATGTGCAAGCCCACATTTGAGATGCCACATCAGCAAAAGAAGCTTGGGATAAGCTGAGCACAATATATGAGGCCAAGAACAAGAATGTCATACTCAATTTGCAGAGTCAGTTACATACATTGAAATTCAAACAGAATGAGAAAATTGAAGCCTTCCTAAGAAGAGTTGCAGAGTTGAGGGCTTCACTTCTAGCCCTAGGAGAAGAGGTCAAAGATGAATCTCTCGTTCCCATTGTTCTGAGAGCTCTCCCTTCTTCTTACCGCATTTTTGTCACAACTCTAAACTTGTCAGATACGACAATTAGTTTTGACAAGCTAGTAAACCTACTGCAACAAGAGGAAGCAATGCACAACAAGGATGATGAAGAGGAGCAGGCACTATCTTCACATCAAAAATGGAAAGGAAAAGGTAAAGGAAAACCTAAATCCTATCAGAAGTCCCCACATCAGAATTAGTATCATGGGGACAATCAACAGAAGAAGCGATGTCCAATCTGTAAAAGAGGACATGACTTGCAAGAATGTTGGTTTAACACTTATAAGAAAGGTTCATCAAGCAATTCTGGACCACAACAACAACAATCTTACAAGGACATTAAACAACTATCACGGGCGTAAAAAGGGGAACTGGAAAAGAAGACCCCACCAGCAAGGTAATATTGCTGAGCAACAAGAACAGTCAGACAATGAAGACTTCTTGTTCACTACTCGATCAAGTGAACCATCCACGTCATCTAGTGACGTCTGGTATGTTGATTCGGGAGCCACTGACACATGACCAGCCACAGACTGGTTTATTTCAAAGGAGCGACACGCCATCGAAAAATCATGTTTCGTTGGGAGATGATTCTTCATATACAGTTCAGGGGATTGGAAACATTTCTCTACCCCTTGGTTCACGTAAATGCAAACTATTAGATGTTCTATATGTCCCTGGGTTGACAAAGAACCTTCTTTCGGTCAGTCAACTCCTAGATCACAACCTAAAAATTGACTTTGATAGTCAATCCGGCAAGAAAATGTGTTTGATTCGAGATAAATCCAGAGGCTCGAAAATAATTGCAAAAGCCTCAAATGTGGGACGAATGTTTCAACTTGATTTCATTCACAAAAATGATCAAGCACTTGTGGCTAAAAACTCCACCTCAGCCCAGTTGTGGCATCGGAGATTTGGTCATGTAAGTTTCAAATATCTTGAAACACTTCGCCGGTGTAATATGGTACATGGGCTACCATCTCTTCAGAAGGATATAGACAAGTGTCCTCACTGCTTAGCAAGAAAACAACACAGAGTTTCATTCCAAAAGAGTACTTTTTGAGCTCATGGTAAACTTGACCTGGTTCATACCGATTTGTGCGGTCCGATGCATCCAATTCATTCAGGGTTCCAGTACTTCATGCTCTGTGTTGACGACTATTCTCGTAAAATGTGGATTTTTGTCTTCGCAAGAAAAGTGAAGCCTTTGAAATATTCAAAAAGTTCAAAGTTGCAGTTGAGAAAGAAACTGGTCGTCACATCATAACTCTCCGCTCAGATCGAGGGGGGGAATTCACCAATGATGAGTTCAGAGACTACCTACAAACTCACGGGATTCATCGACAAATGCCTCCTCCACACACACCGCAGCAAAATAGTGTTATCGAGAGAAGAAATCGTACTATCATGGAAATGGTGCGATGCATGATCAATGATTCCGGACTTGCAAAGACATTTTGGGCAGAAGTAGTAAAAACAACAGTGTATTTGTTAAACAGAGTGCCCACAACTACTCTTGATGGAATTACACCACAAGAAGCATGGTCAAAAAGGAAACCATCCATTGCACACCTCAGAGTATTCGGGTGCAAAGCCAACATGCACATACCCAAACAGAATAGAAAGAAATTGGACATGAAATCACAAAATCTCATCTTCATTGGATACAGTGAAGAGACTCTTGGGTATAGATTGATGGATCCTAAGACCAGAAAAGTCTACACAAGTAGAGATGTTGAATTTATTGAGAAGAAGGAAGCAGAGACTCCTCCTCCGGACTCGCAAGATGTAGATTTTTCACCTAAAAAATTGAAGCTAATGTTCCCTCAGAAGATGAAAGTGATGATGGGGATGATGGTGTTGATCAGATAGAACCACAACCCATGGGAACAGGTCAACGTATGCCTAAATGGTGTACAAGTACATTACGAGATGCAAGATTGGATGCTCCACCGATACATCCACCCTTGGACCACGGACTCACAGTAAAGCAAGAGAAGAAGTTAACTTTGCTTTGATGAGTAGAGTTATTGAATCGAGGCAGCCCTCTACAGTCCAGGAAGCCCTACAGTCAAAAGCTTGGAAAGATGCCATGGATTTTGAATATCAATCAGTGATGAAGAATAACACTTGGCAGCTTGTTGATCTTCCACTAGGGAAGAAACCCATTGGTTGCAGATGGATATTCAAAACTAAGTACAAAGTAGATGGGACAGTGGACAAGTGTAAAGCAAGACTTGTAGCAAAGGGGTATGCACAGAAAGAAGGCATTGACTATGAGGAGACATTTGCTCCCACAGCTAAGATCAAAATGATCAGGATGATCTTTGCTCTAGCTGCTCAGTTTGGATGGAAAGTTCACCAAATGGATGTAAAAAGTGCCTTCCTGAATGGAGATTTACAAGAAGAAGTCTACATGACTCAACCTGAGGGATATGTTGTACCTGGTCAAGAAGAAAAGGTATGCAGACTCAGGAAATCTCTGTATGGCCTCAAACAGGCACCCCGAGCATGGTACATCAAGATTGATGAGCATCTTGTACAACATGGATTAAGTCAAATCCATACGATCCCAATCTCTACCTCAAAAAGTAAGGGGGGGAGATTGTGATTGTTGTTGTTTATGTCGATGATCTAGTCATCACTGGTAGTTCAATGAAGATGATTGATGCAACAAAGAAAGATCTTAAGCGATCATTCAACATGACAGATCTCGGGCTTATGCACTACTGTCTTGGACTAGAAGTATGGTAGAAAGAGAATCATATATTTGTTTCTCAAATGAAATATACCAAGAAAACGCTCGAGAAATTTAGGATGATGGATTACACACCAATTGCTACACCTATGGAGAACAGATTACAGTTATCTTGTTCAGATCCATCTCCTGAGGTAAGTGCCACTCTCTATCGGCAGCTGATTGGGAGTCTCATTTACCTGACCTACACTAGACTAGATATCAGCTTTGTAGTGAGCTATCTATCCAGGTTCATGCAGGAACCCAAAATTTGTCATTGGAAAGCAGCAAAGCACATTTTGAGATATCTCAAAGGATCAGTGGATCTTGGTCTAGAATACAAGAAGAATGAAAACTTCTTCTTGACTGGATATTCGGATTCAGATCATGCAGGTAACATTGATGATAGAAAATCCACTTCTGGATTTGTATTCTTTATGGGATCTGGACCAATATCATGGGGAAGTAAGAAACAACACTTTGTTTCTCGCTCTTCCACAGAAGCCGAGTATCGTTCTGCAGGAGAAGCTGTCTGTGAAGCGATTTGGCTACGTCGCATACTGGAAGGACTTGGAATACCACAGGACAAACCGACCACCATGTATGTTGACAATGAAGGTGTTCTCAAACTTGTTCGCAATCCAGTTTTTCACGAGAGAACAAAGCACATTGAAGTTCAGGTTCATTTCATATGTGAACATGTGTTGAAGCACAACATCCAAACTTCGCTTTTGTCCAACAAATTTGAACAACGAGCAGATATTTTCACAAAGTCACTTGCACGTGACAAGTTTGAGTTGTTCAGAGCATTTCTCTCCTCATCTCTTCAGACAATGCACAATTAAGGGGGGGAATGTTAGGATAAATTTTATTATCCTAATATTTAATTATGCATAGTTTAATTTAATAATTAAATTTATTAATTAAATAATAAATTGTTATTTTTTTATATGGTTAATCAACCATATTTGTCCTTATACATACTTGTTATATTGTTTTCAACAATATATTTGTTTTTATGTAATTGTTGCTTCCCGATGTTATTGGAAGCTTGTTTATTCTCGCACTTGTTTTGCACTGTGTAACTTATTCTCCCGGATGTATTTGGTCATGCAATATCTATAAATATTGCAACCTATTCATTGTAATTTTTAGTTGATTGAGATTAATAAAATTACACAAAGCTTCCATCCTGTTTCTCAATCTACAATTTTCAATGAATTCATGATGAGTTATAACATTCTTTTAGTTGACTCGAGCTTTTATAGTGTGAAACCCTATGGGGTAGCTATACAAGTCTCGGTTGTTGAGATTTTTGTTAGTGTGAGTTATCCTATGTGTCCTCCTCTCATGTTGGAGGGTCATCTCACATGGGTTAGGTTTAGGGTTTCATGTGTGTCATGCACTAGGGTTACTCAACACCCTATATGTACCCTTTTCTATTCATTTATGAGCATGCCAAGACACTCGTTTCTTTCCTCTATGCAAGCTTTGTTTCTGTTGAGCAAGTTCTTCCATTACTGATAATTTTTTCCTTGCTATCGCTAGAGCTTTCACGATTCCATTGGAGTGCAACTACTTCGTGGTGCCTCATTTCCGATTCGATTCTCGCAAACTCTTTTCATGGTATCAGAGCTGAGATCGGGTAAATGTGCACTCGATTTTTGTTGTGATTACTCTTACTTGGTTTTGTTATTTTACTCTGCATGCAAGTCTTTTGATCACTATTTTCTGGAAATTATCTTGCTAATATCTCTAACAAGCTTTCTCGGAAAGTTTTTTGTGTTTTTTTCTTGTGCATGTTGTCTGTGGTTGCAGGATCCTTGAGTTCTTTAGTCGTGGTTGCTCATCAATGAACTGCTGTCCCTCTGACCATTTTTGGACTGTTCAAACTGCCATCACTATTCATTCATGTGTGGCCTGCATTTTTCTTCATTCCAGGCATTTTGTGGACTATTCGAGGCATTTTCTTGGACCTTCCAGGCGTTTTTTAATAATCAGCCACATTTTTTTGATTGTTCAGGCATTTTTAATCATCATTTGCCACGTTTTTTGCTTCACAGGGTTGTAAAAATCATCTACCTCATTTTTTTGCTTCACAGGGTTGTAAAAATCATCTGCCACATTTTTTTGGCCTACTAAAACAAAAACAGCCTGGCAGAAGCAAAAATGGCCTATACACTCTCTTGATGTAGCCAGGCAACATTTCTCTATGTTTTTTTACCCTTGGTACGACCCAACATCATTTCCCTATTTTTATTTATCCTTGGCGTGGCTTGTTCCCTTGTTTTTTGGTGTGGGCAACATAAAACATGACTGTTCATTCCTGTACGTGACTGTTCATTCCTTTCCTATGCGTGCTATACACTTACACCAGTTAGTTTTGGTAAGTTTCATTCATTTCTTTTTTTTAAAAAAACTTACTCAAAAAAATAGTTGCCTTTTAAAAAAAAGCGAGTCGTGTTTTTTTATTTCTTGCTAAATTTTTTTGGTAAAAACATCAAACTTCTTTTTAGTAAGTTTTTTTAAATTTCTAATTTACCTTGTTTTTTAACATATGACAAGTTTCTAAAGAACTTTGTTTTAATTAGAAACATTTATCTTTTAAAAAAAAAAATCTTCATCTAAATCTTCATTAGATTAGATCTAATTAGTTTTAAATTAGATCTAATTTTTATTTAATTTCACATTATTTAAAAAATATATTTCCTTGGCATTATAATTTGGTCTTTGGATTGTTGTATTTTTAACCTTCCGTCGAGTGCCGAAGACGAAGGGTGAGGTCTGGGATTGGCAGGTGGCTAATCCCCCTTGCAATACAAACAAACCCTATCTCAAATTCCATGCCATTTCCAATGAGCATACATACGACACCCTTTGCATGCGTTTAGGGCACTTTTTTAATCCATTTGCAGGCTTATTGGCTTTTTCTCATCAAATTGTGGGAATTGGTTTTTGCTATAACTTTTGACTCGTTGCTCGGTTTTGAGAACTTCTTTAGTCAAAGTTGCATATTTTTTTTGCACTCTAGATGATGGGATCATTAGCTTTGTAAACACACTAATTTTATAAAGTGCCACATTCTAGGGGGTGTCTTTGTGTTGCTTAATTCAGCTCATCTTTTTAGCTTTATTCAATTCCTTTTTTCGTGGACTTGTGAGCACGTCCACCATAGTTTACGATAAAGGGATTATTTCGTGTGACGTGAGATGCTTTTTCTCACCACCAGGGTTGGCTTTCACCTCCTTTCTATTTTTTACTTGTGCTTGTTTACGGTGTTCCTCTTTTGTTGCGCTCCACGAAACACTGTTGTGGTCTCCCCTCTTGCGCGTTATTATGCTAATTGCAAGATGAGTTACCAAGTGTTTCAAACCACATGCACGGACCCGATTGTAATCAACGCACTCAACTAAAGTGCAGAAAAACAGGGGTTGTTATTTTCTGGGTAGTTGTGTTTCTTTTCTCGCATTTCTTTCTCTCTTTCACTACGGATGCACTTTCAATTCCTTTGCTTATGCCATTCAAATTTTTCGAATGGAGATTGAAAATAATAATGAAACTAAGGGGTAAAGGGTTATACCACATCACCATGGGAACTGAGACTGAACCAGATGACGAACCTAAAAAATCTAAGTGGTTAAACCGTAGTGATGAAGCTTTAGGTCTTCTTTGCATGTCCGTTTCTCCTGACTTGCTCTTCCACATTGAGGCATCTGAAACACCTACATCTACGTGGAAAATGTTGGATGTGATGTTTGGACAACTAGATGACATGAGAGCGCATGAGTTGGAAAATAAACTACTAGGGTTAAATCCTAGTGACTTTGAAAACCTACAAGCCTTCTTCTCAAATTTGTCCACATTAGATTATTGTTAAAAGGATGTCAAGTAGAAAAGAAAGATTCTCAACTGATCTTGTCGATTCTCTCTAAGCTAGGTCCCGAATATTCTATCTTCGTGTCAACTTTCTACGCTACAAAATCTGCTTTGGCGATACTTGGATGATGCCCTCCTTTGACTATTTTTCGTCCCAACTCATTCAAGAACAGGAAAAAATCATTCAAATGGGGTCTCTCAAGTCCAAGTCACATGCCCTTGTAGCAAGTACTAGCAAGGGAAAGAAGACTAAAAGAAGAAAGAAACCAAGATCAAACCTAAAAATGACACAAACACTTCGACTTCTGAGCCTAGGCGTAGAAAAGCAAGTATTTGTGTTCCTATTGCAAGAAGACTGGTCACGACGAGAAACACTATTTTAAGAAACAAATTGATCACTTATCTCATTTACTTGAGAAAAATAAAATAAGTGTTCCTGAATCAATAAAACAAAGTGCTCCGAAGACCAATTCTTCTCTGTAAAAGGTGCTAGAAATGATAAGAATAAAGAAAAGGCCCTTGTAGCCAAAGTTGCTCCTTCATCGACATGGATTATAGATTCTGGTGCCTCACATCACATGAGTTCTTCGCATGTTGAGTTTTCCAACATCAAACCTTGTGGAATGTCCTAAATCACAATGGGTAATAACATGATAGTGTCGGTTTATGTAGTGGATCGGTAGAGATGGATGGGGGAACATTTAACCAAGTGTTGATTGTTCGTGATCTCTCTACCAATATCCTATCAGTTTACAAAATTACTCACCTTGGTGAAGGAATGCGAGTGGAATTTGGTCCTAACTCGGTGATTATTCATGAGCTTAACAATGACACTATAGTGGCTGAGGGAAAGGCATATCACCATTCACGGTTGTACACCTTCTCCCACTTTACTTCTGATTCTACGCTCACTACCTTGCTCACTCATGAAAATGAGGTTAGTAAGCTATGGCATGAGTGTTTTGGAAATCTAAACTATCGCTACCTTGAACAATTGAGTCAAAATGAAATGGTCAACGGGTTGCCTTGCATCAAGTTTTCTAAGGGTCTTTGTGAGGGTTGTACCCTTGGAAAGCATCGTGAAAAGAACTTTGACAAAGGAAAATCTTGGAGAGCCACTCGTCCCTTGGATCTTGTTCATAGCGATGTTTTTGGTCAATTTCCTTCTCCTTCGTTTACTAGAGATCTTTATGTACTAACCTTCATTGATGACTATTCACAATATACTTGGGTATATTTTCTTAACCTTAAGTTTGAAGTATTTGAACATTTTCAGGACTTTAAGGCTCTTGCTGATAAACAAGTGGAACGGTCTATCAAGGTTCTCCGAACCGACAATGGAGGTGAATATGTAAACAATAGGTTCATGGATTTCTATACTTCTGAAGGGATCTCTTTACAACATACAGTTTCTTATAGCCCTTCACAGAATGGAGTCACAAAAAGAAAGAACCGTACTCTTAAGGAGATGGCCACTTGTATGATTCACTCGAAGTCTCTTCCTCCGCAGTATTGGGCTGAAGTAGTGAATTGTGTAAATTACATTCAGAACTATGTTCCACACAAGGCAGTAAGAGGGATGACACCCTTTGAAGCCTAGTTTGGACGTAAGCCTGATGTTGAGCACTTTCGAGTCTTCGGATCCAAGGCTATGGCTCGGATTCCCAAGAAGAAACGCAAGGCCTTGGAACCACAATCCAAACCTTGTATCTTTGTAGGGTATCCTGATGGCGTGAAGGGATATCGATTGATGAATTCTACTTCTCATGAGCTATATATTGAGAGAAGTGTTAAGTTTGATGAGTCTTCTTTGACTTCTAATTCTCCACCTATAGAGGTTCTTCAACTCACTGATTCAGATTTTAACTCATTAGATGATGATACTGTTGAGTGTGATCCTCTTCCGAATCCTCCCGATCATCATATCCTTGATTCTTCTGATTCTAACAGCAGTGATGAAAAGGACTATGTCCCTTCTCACTCAAATGAAGAATCTTTCGACTCTGAGCCTGATCCTCCTGGTCCCCTTTGGGCCAGGAAAACTTTGTAAAGTGCTAGAGATTTAGTTAGAGATACTTTGGATATGAGACGTACTCACTTAGATTTCATTGGACCCCACTCTTTCTTCACCTCTGCTTCTAATCCACAGTCTTTCCGGGAGGCTTCTGGTATTCCTGAGTGGGATTCTACCATGGATGAGGAGTATTCCTCTCTCATGAAGAATGATACTTGGGATCTCACCACTCTTCCGAAAGGAAGAAAAATTGTTCGGTGTAAGTGGGTGTTCTAAACAAAGTATGGAGTAGATGGAGATGTTGAAAAGTTTAAAGCGTGATTAGTAGCTAAGGGTTTCTCCTAGATAGCTGGGGTTGATTATATAGAAACCTTTGCTCTAGTTACGAAGATGACTTCTATTCGACTGACCCTAGCCATTGCCGTAGCAAACAGATGGAAATTCCATCAAATGGACGTTAAGAGTGCCTTCCTTCATGGTGACCTAGAGGAAGAGATCTATATGGAACAACCTCTAGGTTATGTCCAAGATTCCTCCCTCATTTGTAAGTTAAAGAAGTCTCTTTATGGCCTTAAACAAGCCCCTTGGGCTTGGTATGCCAAGATGGACTCCTTCTTACTTACATCAGGGTTTACTAGGTGTCACTCTGATCCAAATGTTTATATTCTATGGCAAGATGACTCCATACTCATTCTTGTTCTATATGTTGATGACTTGTTGATCACATGCAGCTCTTCCTCTATTATTGATTCTATGAAGATCACCTTAGCTAATAAGTTTTCCATGACTGAATTAGGTCTACTTCATTACTTCCTTGGGATCCAGATTTCACAATCTGACTCGGGAATATTGATTTCACAACCTAAGTATGCTCTTGATTTGCTATCTCGGTTTCAAATGTCTGATTGCAAGTCTTCTCCTACTCCTTTTCTTCCCGGGGTTAAGTTGATTTCAGATTTCTCTACTCCCTTGGTTGATGGTACTCTTTACCGACAGTTAGTTGGGAGCTTGATCTACTTGACTCACACTCGACCAGATTTATCATATGCTATTGGGATCATGTCTAGATTCATACAGGAGCCACATGAGTTGCATTGGAAAGAAACTAAACAGATCCTTCATTATGTTCATGGAACTTATGCTGATGGCATACACTATCATGGAGGGGTTGATATTGACTTAATTGGATTCATGGATTCTGATTGGGCCGGTGACTTAGATCATCAAAATCTACTTCTAGCTACATTTTCTCTCTTGGTTTGGTTCCTATTAGTTGGTCTAGCAAGCAGAATGCAATTGTGATATCATCTATAGAGGAAGAATACAGAGGAGTAGTTAACGTTGCCATAGAAGCTATTTGGCTCTAAGAGTATTCTGATAGAGTTTGGCATCCAATTTCGGTGGCCTACCATTGTCTCTTGTGATAACACAAGCACTATCTCTATTTACATAAATCCATTTTAGCATCAGAAACGAAGCACATTGAGATCTATATCCACTTCATATGGGAGCTTATTCATGATGGTATCATCGACATTCAGTACATTCAGACAGCTGATTAGATTGCAGACTTATTCACCAAGCCTTTCACTAAGATGAAGTTTCTTCACTTACGGTCACTTCTTGGGGTGAGGTCTTCTGACTTCCCATCTTCTTATGGCTATTTAGTCCTTCTTTTCTTCTTCTTCTTCCAGGAAGATTGTGTTTGTATATGGGCACCTTATCGGGTAATTAGTTTTCGGGGCCCCATTGGCACATCTTTCTTAGTTGTTTAGGAGTGTCTTCCTCTTGACCGACTCATCACACCGATACCCCAGCTTCGATGAAGGGGGTGTTAGTTTGAGTTATCCAATGTGTCCTCCTCTCATGTTGGAGGGTCATCTCACATGGGTTAGGTTTAGGGTTAGGTTTAAGTTTTCATGTGTGTCATGCACTAGGGTTACTCAAAGCACCCTATATGTACCCCTTTTCTATTAATTTATGAGCATGAGAAGACACTCCACTATCTTTCCTCTATGAAAGCTTTGTTTTTTTGAGTAATTTCTTCCATTATTGATTATTTTTCCTTCTTATCGTTGGAGTGCAACTACTGCGTGGTGCATCGTTTCCAATTCGATTCTTGAAAAATATTTTCAATTTTGAGGTATGGTGATGAAATTATTATGATTTTATATGTTATTTTGATGTTTCATGGTGATTTTATCAAAATTTTAGGTTTATAAGATGTGAATTTTGCAAGATATGTCAGTTTTTGTGAGACAGGGTTAAGAACTAGTGCATTTCCAAATTGAATTTGATTTTCTGATGCTCTCCCTGAATTGTGTGCTTTGCATGGGACCTTGAGGATTTTAGGGATGTTTATAAATTGATTCTAAAAGGTTTAATTAAAATAATGAGTTCATTTCATCATCAGGTTTTTATTAATGAATGTTAAGAAGGTAAATAACTAGTTATGGGTTTGAAAACATAGATTGAGAGTGGCATGCAAGAAATGCTTCCTAAGTGTCCATTTATATTTCCTAGTATATGGATTATGATTGGAACATGTATATGACTCCTTATTATTTCCAAAAAGGTATTGTAGAGGTCATTATGATGAGTTTGCCCCACTCAAATCAGGTGAGTATATGAAGAAGTGTGTTTTAGGACAAGGTTGTCCAAAGGAGTTGCATACTAAATTGACATTGTGGAATGTATGTGAGTTTCTATTTAATTAAAAAGAGGTTTTAGGAAAATTTGATGGAGGTACATTGTAAAATGAGCTCCATTAAGGTTGAATGGTCAAAGGGCACTTCTGAGGCCATAAAAAGCAGTGTTCAATAAAGTGAGCATATCTAGAGCTACAGGTAGAGTTTGAAGGTGATTCAAGCTATGTTGCAAAGAAGATTCATATATATTTTCATTGATATAATAATTTTCTCATGATTATGAAATTCTATAAGGTTCCTAGATCAATATTTGGACACAAAGCTTTTTTCCAGGAGCAAAAAGACGATTGATAGTGTTTTATGACACTTTTGAGTTGTTTAAAGTATGAGATGGACTAGGTGATTCTTTATATAAAATTGAATGTGTAGAGGGATGAATTTGGAATAAAATGAACCCATTTATAGGTCTTTAATGTTGCTATAATTTTTTTAATTATTTGATATGTTAAAATACATGTTTAGGCATGTTGATATGGTGAAGACAAAAGTGAATGTGGTGTGAGAGGTGAGTGTTTCAAGGCTTCTAAATTTCTTAGAATTTTTATACAAGTTTTGAAATTTCCATCCACCAGTTATATGGCATGGTTTGTTTTATTTTAAGTAATTTTGGGGCACAATGAAGTTTCTAGGGTCCTTAAGGATGTAGGAAACATCACTTTGAGAATTACAAAGAGCATGGGGCCCATTGAATGAAATAATTTTATTAGTTGAGATAAATTGTGTCCATGTAGAAATGTTAAATGTTATTTTTTATGATGTGTAATTATTTATGGGTCATGAATAAATATAGTTTTGATGTTAGGGCATTTTTCATCTTTGTGCACATGGGGATTTGAGTCATGTTTGGAGCATGTAAAGAGGTTTTTAGCCATTTCGACCTACTTGGGTCACTTGCAACTATTATGATTTGAATTTTTGGTGTTTTCATGATGCATGGATTGAGCCAAAGGAGGGAAAAGGTTTATGTTTGAATTTGAAATGAAGAGGAGCTTATAAAAGCATTATTTTGGGTGAATTTTGGAGCTAGTCATGCATGGGTGAAAAGTGTGATCCATACGTGAGTAAATTACAGGTATGTGTGAAAACTTTGAGGGCTGAGGAAGATAAGAAAGGATGTGTGTAAGAGTTTAGAGCCATGGAAAGTTGAGAAAGAAGAAGAAAAAATGTGATTGAATACCTAAGGTTTGAGCTAGGGTTAGTGAGTTAAATTAGTGATCTCCATCAATTGTGGCGGAAAAAAAAGTAGAGATCAAACATCATAAGGTGGTTAAGTGGGTACTTGATCATATTGGGGTGTTGTAGCCTCCTTATGGAGTTGATGCTTCATATAATTTGGGGTTAGTTATTCTTGTAGGGTACATGCTCTAATAAACTAGGTTTTGGTGCTCCTTGTCAGGTTGGTGCTCCTTGCAGAGTTTTTGTTTCACTAAATCTCTTTTGTTTGTGTAATATAAGTAGAGTTTTAGTGGTTTTTTTTCTCCAGGATAGTTTCTCTATACATATGGTGTTTTTTTTGTGTTGAGTACTTTATCTCATGCTTTTGTGATTGATGCTACATATCTAATGCACACATATGATAGGGAAAATTTTAAGGGTCTGTCATCACCAATCCGGCACTATGATAATTATTCACCGGGAACTCCTCGTGCTATGATTATTTACTAATGCACAACCTTTAGTTTGGTGGATGTAATCTGGAAACAAAACAACAACCGAACACAAGAATACCATCGACTATGATAAGATGGAATGATGACAAATCTGAAATATCAAAGTAAATTATAATATTAACATGAAATTGTTACAATCTCACCCATGAGGTACTTCAACAAGACTATGGGAGAAACTTTACAATTACACCTCTCGATGGCTTCTTCAACACACCTTTAACTGATGGCTTCCTTTGCACACTTCCTACAATATTTCTCACTACTTCTTTCTATGCTAAATGAGGGGGGTGGCCTCTCTATTTATAGAACTTCCAAGCTTATCCATCCTATCTCTAAGATAGGATAAGAAATCCACTCGACGAATCATATTCCATACCTTTAACCTTATCTGTACATGTAAGCTTATCTCTTAAGATAAGATAAACCTTATCATTTTACATGGGTTCCACATTTTTAGACTTTTTACAAATAAAATACACAAAATATTTATGACCTCACTCCTTGTCCTTATTACCAATATAATATTTCTAATTCCTAATCATGTAGACCCTACTTCTCTAATTACCCAAACTTTGACATTTTAACATTACCGGACCACTTACGACAAATATTTACTTTTTACAACATTCCTATTGTACTTTGATTGTTACCGTACTCCACATTATTGGTGACACCGTACTAACAGCACCGTTATCTTCTATCAGACGCTACTACTAATTATACTTAACAACATCCTATTCCTAATACATACATTAATGAAATAGAAATTATGGAGGAAAATTTTAGTGTCGACATCTTCCCCCTTCCTAGCTTCTACTCCGTCCTCGGAGTAGACTATTCTGGTGCTTGGAAAATCTTCAACTTGTCGTGGTTGACCCATTTCGTAATGGGAGTGCCATCCAATTCCTCCAGTCGGTACGTACCATTTTCATGCACAGCTGCTATTTTGTAGGGCCCCATCCATTTTGGAAGAAATTTTCTCTGTCTTCTTTTTTTGTATCTGGAATCATATACTAGGACCAAGTCATTCACATGAAATGGAGACCACCGGATCTTTTGATCAAAGTATTCCTTCTGCTTCATTTTCTTCTTATGGCTTGTATCCTTTGCTATTTCCCTCATTTCCTCTAGCAAATGAAGATGTACCAACCTTTCTTTTACTGAATCACTTTCATCCATCCTTTCATTTTTCATAACTCTCACAGTGGGAATATCAAACTCAATAGGAAGAACTGGATCAATGCCATAGGCCAACTGAAATGGGGAGTATCCTGTTGTTGACTTTGATGTTGCCCTATATTCCCACAATGCTGCATGAATCCTTTTATCCCATTTATGTACTGCGCAAGGCATCTTTTGCTAGAATTTGACACAACACAAAATTTGTTCGTTCCACCTGTCCATTTGTGCTTGGCTTGTATGTTGTTGCCTTCCTGTGCTTAATAGAAAACTTATTGACTAGGGATTCTACCACCTCATTAATGAAGTGGCTTCCTTGATCTGTTACAATTTCTAATGGACAACCAAATCTGGTGATAATGCGTTCATATATGAACCTTGCCACTTCATCCATGGAAGTTGTTTTCAATGGCCTAGCTTCAACCCACTTGGTTAAATAATCTGTGGCAACTACAATATACTTATTTTGGTGTGATGTAGTTGGAAGTGGGCCTACAATGTCTATTCCCCACTTTTCAAAGGGACCAAGTGGAAGAATAGGACATAATGGAGCTGATGAAGTCTTACGGTTACCATGTGTTTGACAAATATCACATGTCTTACAATAATTATAACAATCTTTAAAAAGAGTGGGCCAGTGATAACCTGCATCCAAGATCCTTCTTGCTGTAAGTTGTCCAGAGAAGTGCCCTCCACATGTACCATTGTGGAATTCTTCTAGCAGCTCCTTTCCTTGATCACGTCCAACTGCCCTCTTGTACTGTCCATCAGGTCTTATTCGAAATAATGCTCCATGCAGAATAGAATATGGACGATCGGCTTGAGTAATCTTTCTCTTAGTCTTTGCATTGGCACCATCGGAAACTTGAATTCATTCGATAATTCCAAATATCTATGTATTCACTAGGGATTGTGTCAAGGAGAACAATGCTACATCGGGAAATCATCATCATCAAAGATGATCCTAAACCATCATAGGATCGAGAGAGTGCGTCTGCATTGACATGCTTCTTTCTTGGCCTATCTATAATATCAAATTCAAATTCTTGTAGCAAAATTATCCATCTTGCTATCCTCCCCGATGGGTTAGGCTTATTGACAATATATTTGAGCTTGATGATCTCATTACAACTATAAATTTCTGCCCTAGCAAGTAATTTCTAAACTTCTTTACAAAGAAAAAATGATAGCGAGCCTCTTTTTTCAGATTCTGATTATAGTTTTCCTCAAAGCATTGCTCATTTGTCCGCTCCCAAAGTAAATTGGATGTTCATTCCCATTTTCATCCTTTTGGCCCAAAGTACTTCTTAGTGCTGCATCCGAGGCATCAGTGTACACAATGAATGACTTGCTCCAATCTGGATTCTTCAAAATAGGTGAAGACACCAGGGCTTCCTTCAGTTGTCCAAAAGCTTCATGCGCCTTATTTCCTGGTTCATAAGTAACATCCTTCTTCAAGAACTCAAGTTAGTGGTCATGCAATCTTTGAGAAATTCTTGATGAACCTTCTATAGTAACCCACATGGCCTAAAAATGATCTCAACTTACTTCTATTCATAGGAAATGCTAAATATTTGATTTTGAAACTTTATCGGATCGTACCAATACCATCTTTGGATACAACATGCACTAACAAAACACCTTTAGAACATCCAAAGACACACTTTGTAGGGTTTAGTGAGGCTTGTGCTTCATCTAACCTTTGAAATGTTGTCTCCATCTGGTGTAGGTGGTCCAACTTGCTCCCATAGATGCAAAAATCATCCGAGAATACTCGATGAAGGTCCTAATGTAGGGTTCGAACACCCTATTCATCAAACACTTTGGAATGTTGCTTTGAGCATTACACAACCCAAAAGGCATAACTCTATAAGCAAAAGTTCCCAAGGAGTGGTGAACGTGGTCTTCACTGATCTTTCTCTGCTATACAAACTTGGTTGTACACCGCTATATCCATTAAGCAAAACTATAGCACTCCTGGCCAGCTACTTCGTCCAAGATCTGATCTGAAAATGGAAGAGGGTAATGATCCTTCTTTGTTGCCTTATTGAGCTTCCTTCGAAAGAGCTGGAGGTAGGATTCCTTCTCACTCTCCATCACAGCATCACCAATCTTTATTTGTTGGAGACGATCATCAACTTCTTCTTCAGATAATTTTATGGGGTCATGAGTTGGTGTGACTGGAAGGATATCCATGACTGAAACATCAACCTCACTTTCTTCATCTTCAGTGTCCACTTCACTAGTACTAGAGTAATCAGAGGATGTCCAATCATCAGTTTCATCACTTGAATCCACAGGTTCTTCTTTATGATGTCAAGGGATCACATTTATCTTCACCCTCTCTCTACCACGTCCAAGTGTCATGAAACCTTCATTCCAGTAGTTTCTTGCATAAACTCTCCTTAGCCATGGTCTTCCCAAAGAGCATTGGGTATGCAATGACCATTTTCATCACCTAAAGTCTACCACACATACAACACCCATAATAGATATTGCCACATTTGAAACTACACCTTCTGGTTTAGTTTTTCCCTTATTTAATGACCTTAACATAAGTGTTGAAGGAGATCAATTTTTAAACCCAACATATTCATTACAGACTCGGTCATTACATTAACTACAGCACCTCCATCAACTAAGACATCATGAATTGAAATACCATTACATAATACCTCAGCTTGTGGAGCATAGGGATCTGCCTCTGCCTCCAAAATAGGGACCTCAACCTCCTTCCTTCTTCGAGCATTGAGTCCACCTCGCAACTCCCGCCTCTTCTCAGAAGACATAGCCAAGAGTTGACCATATGTAATATTTGTAGGCCTTTTGGATAGATCTTCCAAGATGGAGTATGGTCCTTGCCCCTGTGAAATCAGAAAATCCTGCACACCCAACTTTCTTCTCCTATGATTCTTACTAGTTTCTCCTTTCATCTTCTTAGGATCGGCCCATTTTGATTATCTTTTCTTTCTTTCTTTTTGTTACAAACACATCTACTTCATTATTTCTACTCTTATCTACTACATCAAGAGAATTCACAGGTGATTTTCCTTTATCATTATCTCTTGTACCAGATTTAGAAGCTCTATCTGGACAATTATACTTATAATGACCTTTTTTATAACAACCATAACAAACAACTTCAGAAATATTTCTTTTTGGACCTCTATCTCCTCCCTGAGAACTAAATTCCTTTCCTTGAAGAAGATTAATAGTTAACGGCCCATCTTCCTAAGCGAGATCTTCATAATCGGTAGATGTACTAGGAGAAATATTTGTGCTCACCGGAGTGGTTGTGGATTCTGGACGAAAGGCGCCGGTGTAGGCTCTACTTTAACAACAATTTCTTTGGGCTCCTCTTCCATGCTTTCTTCTTACCTTCTTGCAATCTCCTTTGCTTGTTCAATGGTAGCTGGGCGGTCATACTTCACTCGTTGTCTGATCTCTGGCTTCATCCCAAGAATGAAGTGCTTACATAGGAGATTATCCACGCCATTCATCAACCCATCCGCTAATCCTTCCTTCCGAATCTGGGCATCGAGCTTCCTCCTTAGCTCTAGAACATGAGCATGATAATCCCTTATCTTCTCCTTCTCTCCTTGGGATAGCTTTGTGATCTTGATCATGAGATCTGCATATTTTTGTTGTTCACCAAATTCTTCAAGAAAACTTTCAGTTAATAAATCCCATGAATTTTTCACATTATCACCTAGTGTTTCAAACCACCTAAGTGCTGAACCATCCAAAAAGGTAGGAAAAAATTCAGTCCATTGTTCCCTTCTTATGAGGCCATTACAAATACAAGATCGTTTAAACTCTTGAATGAAAGAAGAAGCATCTTCATTAGATTGAGCTAAAAACAGAATCTTTCCCATTTTCAAAAGTAACCACCGTGAAATACCAACCCACAAGTACAATCAACAAGACTTATGTGCACAAATAATTGGAATTACTATAGAAATGACCACGGTAAACTATGGTAAAACTTGAATTACTATGATAAAACTTATTTTACTGTGGCAAACACTATTCACGGTAAAAAGTGAAGTTATCATGTAAATACTATTCACGGTAAAAGTGACTTTACCGTGATAAATACTATTCATAGCAAAAATGACTTTATCATGGTAACTACTATTCATAGTAAAAATGACTTTACCATGGTAACTACTATGCCTGACAAAAACAAGGTTACCCTCCAATGATTTTTGACTTAGTGGGAATATCTCTCCGGAAAATCCACCATGAGGAATGGTCCCAGCAACGGAACCAAAATGTCATCACCAATCCAGCACTATGATAATTCTTCACCGGAACTCCTTGTGCTATGATTATTTACTAATGCATAGCCTTTAGTTTGGTGGATGTAATCTGAAACAAAACAACAACCGAACACAAGAATACCATCGACTATGATAAGACTAATGATGACAAATCTGAAATATCAAAGTAAATTATAATATTAACATGAAATTGTTACAATCTCACCCATGAGGTACTTCAATAGGACTATGGGAGAAACTTTACAATTACACCTCTCGATGGCTTCTTCAACACACCTTTAACTGATGGCTTCCTTTGCACACTTCCTACAATATTTCTCACTACTTCTTTCTATGCTAAATGAGGGGGTGGCCTCTCTATTTATAGAAATTCCAGGCTTATCCATCCTATCTCTAAGATAGGATAAGAAATCCACTCTGACGAATCATATTCCATACCTTAACTCTTATCTGTACATGTAAGCTTATCTCTTAAGATAAGATAAACCTTATCATTTTACATGGGTTCCACATTTTTAGACTTTTTACAAATAAAATACACAAAATATTTATGACCTCACTCCTTGTCCTTATTACCAATATAATATTTCTAATTCCTAATCATGTAGACCCTACTTCTCTAACTACCCAAAATTTGACATTTTAACTTTACCGGACCACTTACGACAAATATTTACTTTTTACAACATTCCTATTGTACTTTGACTATTACTGTACTCCACATTATTGGCGACACCGTACTGACGGCACCGTTATCTTCTATCAGATGCTACTACTAATTATACTGAACAACATCCTATTCCTAATACATACATTAATGAAATAGAAATTATGGAGGAAAATTTTAGTGTCGATAGTCCCTTTGGAAAAAATCCTTAGAAAATATCAGAAAATATGTGAAAATTTTATTTTGTACGAATGGTGAATATCAAGACATCCCAAAATTACTATTAAATGCTATGGTTTGGTAGCTATTTAATGTTGTACTAGTTGGTAGCATTGTTTTATGCTACCAACCGACAACATATATCATGATAATAACTAATAGCATAAAAAATCCTACCATCCAACAACATTTTTATGCTACTGGCCAATGTCAGATGGTAGCATAACAATGTTATTAGTCAATAGCATTTTTATGCTACCACCAACATCATACTTTATGTTATTAGCCATGAGCAAAAAAATATGCTACCGACTAACTATATTAAGGTGAATTTTGTGAATTTATATTTCATAGGGATTGGTGAATTGACCCCTAAAATTAACTCGTACCTAGAAAATATTGGTGAACTCATCGTAACTTGAACCCTAAAAATTCTCCAATTTCAACTATAAAAAATTGGAATATTCATGAATTAATGAATATTCAACACTAAAATTTTCCCTAACATATGGTTATGTATGGTTAATGAATGAATGAATCATTGAATGTATGTGATGATAAATGAATTTAAAAGACATTTGTAGGACTGATTCAATCCCCTATTAGATTATTGTGCTTCCAAAATATGGTATCGAGTAGGTCCTTCATAAATAAGTATAACATCTTGGAGGAGATTCTAGAAGCACATATGGAATCAAATTTATAGAATGATTCTAAGAGGTTGAAAATATATGTCAAGCTCGAGAAGATGTTGAAAGCTCTTTATGAGGTCTTAGAGGATGAAAAATCCACAAATGATGTAAAAGGCCTATGGTTTGAAGGAAATAATGATCAAGAAGCTGGTACAATTTTAAAATCAGTTGAAAAGTGATAAATAAGGCTGAATTGAGAAGTTCTAACTCAGTTAGACAACCTAATGCTATGAGGTATGGATCATCATTTCATGGATATTGCTTTGTTTGTCATGTTTTTGTCATAGAGATAGAAATTGCAAGAGAAGGTATTTTGAGAATGATATAGGTGTCTTTAAGTGTGAATTCTACTCATGTTGTGAGTATGGGCATAGAGCAAAGGATTGTTGATGGAGTATTAGTGTGTTTGAGCCTAGAAGAAAGAGAAATGTTTGTTTGTTTCAATTTTCAACAATTAGGTCACATTGCAAACCTGTGTCTAAGAAAAAATAGGTTCATTCAAAGGTCTAACTCTAAAGGTTTAGTAAAAATATCTAATCATGGAGTTCAAGCTAGGAAAATTCTACAAAAACAAAGGTGCATAGTTTAAATTATCCCAAGGAATAAAACAAGGTCATAATGACCAAGTCAGGTCAAAGAAACATGTTTTCCTTAGTTGAGGGGTTCATATCTGAAGAAGAACAGTTGTGTTTAAATGTAATCCATTCACCTCTTCATGAGAATCTGAAAGACTTGGGAGTATGGGATACTTCTAAAGTCATAAGGTATGTTAAATAACATCTCCATGATTCCTTGTTTCATGTATCTAGTATAAGTGTCTGAATTTGTTATTCTCATATGTCATATTATCATGAAAAATTGTATTATTTTGTGTCAAAGGGTGTTTGAGAAGGTGTCATGATAATAAAATTAAGTCTTGGTTTGAAAAATCAAGTTCTATGTCTTTCATGAAGTCTGACATGCTTAATTTGAGAAAGTATATGTCATTAAGTTTTTGCAAATCAACAACCTGTATGTCATTGTCAAGATGTGTTTTAATGAATTTCCTTAGTCTGAGTCTACATGGTCATAGTTTGAAGTGTATATTTAGTCTCAATGAAAGTCTCTTAAGGTATGAAAAGTGTCTTAAATAATTTAGTTTCAATCAATCTGTGAATATTGTTCAAGGGAATTAGTCTATGTCTCAAATAATTAGGCCTTTGAGTCAAAGTTGGTGAAATGTCTTATAGCTTGCATTGAAGATGAGTGGTGTCCATAAAATGTGTAAATTATGCTATGAGTCTATATCATATTTCCTGAAATTGAGTTCTCATTTCATCTCCATCAAGTCAAAAAAATGTAAGAAGTTCATGATTTCATCTTTGTCATGAAGGTCTTATAAGTTGTGGTAATCCAGAAATGTAGGAGGTATTTAGTCAAAAGAAGTATAAAAGGTCATGAAAAAGTGATTATTTCTCCAAATCATAATTAGTTCAAAAGGTGTATCTTTTGGGCTGCAAGAAGAATTGAGTGCAAAGTGACAAGCATATCCTCATGAGAGGTTTGATACAATCATAAAAGTGACAGAAGAATGTTGTAATGGTGTTTCTTGAGGTGATGAGAATATTCTCCCAAGGGGATTTACTATTGATGGAAAGCAAAGGTCATCATGTCTAGATCAGTCTCATGTTGATAGTCATGCTGTGCTTCAAAGGGTAGAAAGAGGCTTGAATTGTCATCAAATATTTATTATTTCTATTGACCTTAAGGTTTGTGCAAAAGGTCAAATGTTTCAAAATATGTATAGGATGCTCCATATCTTGTGTCAATATGAATTTATCTTTGTGTAGGTCTGAAAAGGCAGCTAAATCTTGCTAGTGAAAATAAATTTATATAAGGTCTTGAAACATCAAATATCATTGAAAGTGCATTTGGAAGTTTATGAAGACCTTATTAAGTATTAAGAGGTGTGTAAAAATGTTCACAAATTCTGTTCAAGGATGAAGTAAAAAGGTTATGTATATAGCATGGAAATCTATGTTTAAACTATGTCTCCCTGTCACAGTATGGAAGATGGATTTAATAACACTAAAATATTTATCATTGTTTCTTTAGAGATATCTCTATTGGCATGAGTTGTGTTATTTCATATGGATATGAGAAATGAAATGTATAGCACATTATTTCTTTTGAAGTTAATTGGGATGATCATACCCTTCCTCCCGCAGTTAACACTATTTCTAACAATGAGTATTTTTTATCTGAAGAATGTTTTTCAATCTTAATTTTCAACTTGTGCACTTGAAATAAATGAAATCAGACACAAAGGGAAAGTATCAGGTCTTAAATAAGTTCTAGTTGCATTTTAAAGATATCTAAACCTTATTGGGTAGTATAAAAACCCTCACTAGGGTATAGATTCAATTAACCAGTTATAGACCTTAGGTCTTATTCCCTAGAGATATACTTTGGTAAAACCATGTGTAAGTGGTATACTCTCATACTTAAAAGGATTTGAATTTAACTTTGGTATTGATTGCCAATTCCTTTAAAAAATATTCTTCTTGAAAGTCTGCTACAATAGTTAGAATTTGTTGGAGAGCTAGATTAGAAAGAGTAGGAGAGTAACAGTTAGAGTAGAGACATAAATTTGTGGAAATCAACTTGTGTTATCATTCATTAAAATTTTGAAGCTTAAATGGTTGAGGTAAGAGAATAACCTTTGAATTCTTGATAGTAGTATGAAAATTTGTATGCACAACTAGGTGACCTAATTGAAAGGTCAAATTTTCAAAGGAAGGAGAATTGCAGGTTAATATTATGCGTGGAATGGTGGATCTAATTGAGGTATGAAACTGAGTAGTCATAAGAGGTTGTGTGTATTTTGAACCCTTCCACAACACAAACTATGTCTTTAAATTTGGGTCAATAAGGCTACAATGATGCAAGAGGTGTTCTTAGGTCCATACAGAACATATGTTATACTACAAGGTTATGAAGATCTTTTTAGGACAATATGCTTTGAGTAAAATCAAAGTGATATTAAGGAGAGAAATTTATTGTAACATGTATTCTTATTTAGTATCACAAGTATGGTACAATGTTCAAAGGTATATCTCCATTATATATCAAACTATGTAAGAATTCTATCAAAATGTCAATCCTCAGTTCATATTGAGTCTTAACTTGAGGTGTCAATAGATAATTGATCTAGTGAGTATGTTTTTCAGTCTCATTTGAGTCCATGCCATAAAATAAATTTTTTCGCATAACTTGTGTGATAAGAAATGAATTGACAAGAAGAATAGAGGATTGTTTCCACATTGGCTCAAATGCATACTATAGGTAAGGATTCTCAATTTTGAGGGATATGTTGACCTACAATACTTAAAAGATGAAAAAGTGTTTTGTAACAGAGTTCATCAAGGATATTTGAGAATTTGAATGCCATGAAAGTGAAATTGTTCAAGGATTGTCAAGACTCAGGTAAGTTGATAAAGAACTCAAGTCTATGTGTGTGGATTAAAATTTTATGCTACAAGTTTGTTAAGGATTCTTAAATTTGTGTGAGCTATGTTTGTCTCATATAGGGCAGTATCACAAGTCAAAAAAAAGTATGACTATGAGAGCTATCAGAAAGATCTTAAGGTTTGTATGTTGAGTATGGGTTTTAGTTTCATGAGATAACATTAGAAGATGTTGCAACTCTTATTGATTAGTGTACAAACAGTGTCGAAAAGTGTTTCTATAGGCATAGATTGTGTATGTGGTCTCTTTATGAAAGGGGATTTGTTTTGTGAACTTATATAGATTGCATCGATGAATATCAAGGGATTAGTTATGTGTATATTGTGTGCCTACACAATTGATTGGAAAATTTTATTCTTTGTTTGCATGATCGCAATCACATATGATTGTCAAGGACTCAAAATGAGCCTTAGGACTGAGCATAAGTGTTTGAAGTGCTCCCAAGCCAAGATAGAAAGCTAAGATGCTTGAAATTTTGATTTTCTACTTGAAAAATTAGTCTTGAGTCCAGAGGGACTTATGGATTGCATGGTCAAGGTATGCATATTGATCTATGAATTTTCAATAGTGATGTAAAATCTACTGAAATGTCATTTCAACGAAGTCAATATATATGTGAGGAGAAGAGAGATAGCAAGTGCATTTTTATCCTTGACATATGCCTAAACAAGATAGTATTTAGTTATAAATGAAGGTATGATGATCTTTACACCTCATTGATGACATTTTTGGCATTATCTCAAAGTGTAGGGTTCAGAGAGTACTCTACTACAATTGATTCATGAAGGATAAAACAAGGTTGAGTTGAAAAAATTCTCATTTTTGCATGCTTGGAAGGTAGATAATGGTGTTTTGATTCCATAAAGGTAAAATTATTCTCTTTTCATGATTTATTGATGTAATTAGATGATGTAGATGCTTAGCCCAGGGGCAACATGGTGATTGCATGTTTTCAAAGAAGGAAAAATCATTTTTAGTGAAAATTTAAAGGTCTTGTGCTTGAATGAGATATTTGGTTGATGTTTCTAACCAAAGCATAATGATAAGAAGTTGTGGGAGATGAATATAGTACAAGTACAATATGCCTTTTTCATTAATGTAAAAATGGGGAGAATTTGAGGTAGTTTTCCATCAATGAAAAATGGGGAGATTGTTGGCACGTGGTCCTATAGGTGTTTTCATTGATGAAAACCCACATTAATGATAAACTAGATGATGGAGTAGGTTCGTATGATGCTTTGTATGATTTTCCCATGATGATTCAGATGTGTTCTTGATGATACAAGGAGATTCGGTGAGGATTGTTTGCTCTTGTAAGTCCATTCAGGTTTCTAGGTGATGTTGCATGATTGTTTGAGATTCTTGTTTTATTGAGAATCATGTTGGCATGATGGATAGCTGGATAGGATAGTGATTTTGAACTCACATTAGTTGTGTGATGTAGATACAGGTGATTGGCCATGTTACAGGTGTTCATTTGGAGAAGGTATTGATGTTAGGAGGTGTGAGTTTGAGTTTAGAGCTATATGAGATCATTGATGCATGTATCAGGTGTATTATGGTATACTACATATTTTTCGATCATTTTCATTTATTTCATGATGAGTAATAACATTGTTTTCATTGACTCTAGCTTCTACAGTGTGAAACCCTAAGGGGATGTTATAAATGTCGCATTATATTGAGAGTTTGAGGTATGGTGATAAAATTATGATGATTGGAGATGTTATTGTGATGTGTTATGGAAATTTTAGAAAAATTTCAGGTTTCTAGGATGTGAATGTTTCAAGATATGTCAATTTTGGTGAGACATGGTAAAGAACGAGTGCATTTCCATCTTGAATTTGTTCTTCTGATGCTTTCCCTAAATTGTGTGATTTGCATGGGACCTTGAGGATTTAGGGGATGTTTATAAATTGATTCTATAAGGTTTCAAAAACATAATTAGGTCATTTCATCATCATGTTTTTATGAACAAATTTTAAGAAGGTAAATAACTAGTTATGGGTTTGAAAACCAAGCTTGAGAGCAGTATGCAAGAAATGCTTCATAAGTGGCAAGTTTTTTTCCTAGTGTATGGATGATGATATTAAAATGTAGAAGAATATTTATTATTTCCATAACTTTATTTTAGAGGTCATGGTGATGAGTGGGCCCCACTCAAACAAGTATGTTTTTGAAGAAGAGTTTTTTTGGACAAGGTTATACAAAGGAGTTGCATGCTAAATTTAAATTGTGGAATGTATGTGATTTTATCTTGATGTAAAAAAAGGTTTAAGGAAAATTTTATGTAGGTACATGGTAAAATGAGCTCCATTCAGGTTGACTAGTCAAAGTGAAATTTTGAGGCCATAAAAAGCAGTGTTCATTAAAATGAGAATAATTGGAGCTACATGTAGATTTTGAAGGTGATTAAAGTTGTGTTGGAAAGAGGATTCAGATATAATTCTATTTATATTTTATTTATCTCATGTTGATGATATTTTATATGTTTTCTAGGTAAATATTTTGACAAGAATATTTTTCCAGTGCAGGACATGACACATTTTACTGAAGTTTTTGAGTTGATTGAAGAATTATATGTATTAGGTGATGCTTTGTATCACATGTAATGTGAACAGGGATGAATTTGGAATATAATTAATCCATTTATAGGTCTTTAATATTCCTATAAATGTTGTTATCATTTGATATTTGAAAACATATATTTGTGTAGGTTGATTTCGTGAAGACAAACGTGAATGTGGTTTGAGTAGGTGAGTGTTTAAAGGATTATAACTTTATTAGATTTTTATAAAGGTTATGGATTTCCATTAAGTGGTTACATGGAATGGTTTTGTTGATTTGAAGTGATTTTGTGGCATAATCAAGTTTCTAGGGTCCTGAAGGGTGTAGGAAACAACATTGTTTAGAATTACAAAGAGAATTGGGCCATTTAAATGAAATAATTTGATTGGTTTAGTTAAATTGTTACCTGTATGAATAATAAATGTTGTTTGTAAGAATGTTTAATGTTTTATGGATCATGAATAATTATTGTTTTGATGTTAGGGGATTTTTATCTTTGTGCCCATGTAGATTTGAGTCATTTTTGGAGCATGTAATGAGATTTTTAGCAAGGCCAACCTTCTTAGGTCAATTTTGACTCTTATGATTTGAATTTGGGGTATTTTCATGATGTATGGGTCGAGAAAAAGGAGGAAAACTTTGTGTTTGAAATTGAAATGAAGAGGAGCTTATAAAAGCATTATTTTGGGTGCTTTTTGGAGCTAGACATGCATGGGTGAAAAGTTTGACCCATAGGTGAGTAAATTGCAGGTATATGTGCATCATTTGTAGGCTCAAAAAAATCATGAAAGGTTGAGGAAGATCATATATCTTATTTTCAAGAGTGTAGAGACATGGAAAGTTGAGAAAGAAGAAGAAAGAGCATGATTGAATACCTAGGGTTGGACCTAGGGTTTGTGAGCTGAATTAGTGATCTCCATTAGTTGTGGTAGTAGAAAATTTAGAGATCAAACATCATAAGGTGGTTAAGTTGGTGTTTGATCATATTTAGGGATTGTAGCCTCCTTGTGGAGTTATTTATTCATAAAATTAGGTGTTGGTTATCCTTGTAGGGTTAGTGTTCTATTAAACTATGTTGGCATAGTTCAACGTAGAAAATAATTAAATATTATTAGGCTTGTTTTCTAATTCTATCCCATTATTCTCTATTTGTTTGTAACTCTCCTAAAATTATGAGGAGTATTTTTATATTCATCTCCTATATATATGTGCTTCTGATAAATAAATGGTGTGAGATATCTAATCTCTATTTCTTCTCCACTTCTTTCTCCTCAAAATCTTGTATCAAAGCATTGGAAAATTTGGAGGCAAGTTGAGCTTGGTCCTATTCACATGGATCAAAGGTGTTTTGTTATTTTTTATTCTCTAGTTGTTGAAAATGTGATTGAACGTGACTGACCAATATGTGAAGATCCTAATGCTTGGAAGAGAATCACAGAAAAGTTTAGGATCCTACATTTTGAAGTGATACTTGAGTGGAAGCCTGATCATGGATTTCAAAACACAGACTTGCGTTGAGATCTTTGTATGTGTAGATTGAATTTCAACGTAAGGAAAAAAAAAGGAATCCTTTCTTTTTGTTGTGACTATTGTTCCATGTTATATTGCTACGTCATACCTTGATTTCCATTGCCACTGGAGGATTTTTGATTGGATATTCTCAATCAACGTTCATACTGGTGTAGTGAAATAGTGGAAGAGGCTACATGGTTAAGCATGTGTTTTATTTTTCTTAGGTATTCCACAATAGCATCATAAACAATCACTCGAGGCTAAATTTGTGCTAAAAGAAAAAGACGTTACAATTTGGTGATGTACATGCCCAATAAAGAGATTCGATGATCTATTTTGGCACAAAGACAAGATTCTATGTACCCATGTGGATGAAAATTCATCCACAAATTTTGTTATTTGAAGTCTACCAATGCTTATGTGTTAGGAATATAAGACTGCTGTGGAGAATTGACTGCATGGTATATTCCTAGGAAAGCGTTTGTTAGTGCATGGTATTTGACTCCTCACTGGTAGACCAATTTGATTTCTCCTCAAAAAATGTGGAGATCCTCTAGATGGTGCGTGACTTCTATAGTGTTAAATAATAATCCTCAACCAATCCAAAGTAGAGTCCCACAGACCAACGACAAATGTCAAGCATGTATGAAACAATCGAGAGTATTGAAAGCCATAATAATGACTCACAAGCTATAGAACACCATCTAGAAGCTCAGAAAGCTTCAAGTTCTATTTTTCATTGTTGAACGAGCTTCACAAAATTGACAATATCGTCTTTGATGAACTGGTTAGAAGAGGACTTTTGGAGTATTTTCTTTTCAACGTAAGATGTTAAGCGAAGAGAGTTCAAGGAGAGATAGAAACTAGCTACGAAGTAAAATTTGAAGATGAGGAAGAACACCCAAAGAAGCATCACTTTCTAATAACATGTGAGTATCAAGTACATCACAAAGGATGATTCTCTCAACAGTGAGTGAAGACTTGTAATAATTATCTAAAATTTATAAAAGTTTTTATTTTTATATTATTACAATGTATGCTCCCAAATTACTTATATCTGATGTAAAATTACTCAAAGGGCCAAACTATGTGGCCGAAAAAAAAAAATGTGCACCATCCTTTACTATGAGGGAGTATGGGGCATTATCATAGGGTCCATGAAAACTCCTACTAACCCTAATGAGATCATGAAATATGAGATGGCTAGTGCCAAAACACTGATGTTGATTATGTTGAGTATCATCGATGATGTGCAACCACATGTTTGAGATGCGGAGAAACCAAGGAATCTTGGGATAAGTTAGCAACCATCTTTGAGGTTAAGAATCAAACTAATATCCTACATATTCAATCAAAAGTACACATCCTTTCTATGGGTTCAAATGAGAAAGTTGAGGAGTTCTTACGTCGAGTGGCTGAGATGTGAACAAAGTTATTAGTGCTCGGTGAGATGGTAGAAGAAAATATTCTTGTTACAATCACGTTCAGAACTCCTTCTTAATTCTAAGTGTTCGTTATGACACTTTGAATGTATCCAAATGGAAAGTAATGTTTGAAGAAATCATGAATTTTCTATAGTAGGAAGAGGCCATCAATTTAGTCCAAGATGAGGCCCAAGACAAAGCCCTTTTCTCAAAGCCACATCATGGCCAGTATAATTGAGAGGTCCCCTAGAGAAAAAAATCAATCACATCAAAATAAATAATAGAAAGTTCAAAATTCAAAGAGGTGGTGTCAAATCTACAAAACCAACATTCATGACACTGATCACTACTGGTACAATGGATTGAAACAAGGGTATTTGAGTCAAACAATCCCATCCGAGCATGATGATTTTCAAAATTCAAAATGACATCCCCACCAAAGAAAGTAGAAGGGACATCTTGTAGCCCAACGTGATGATGACTCGATGACGAGACACTAGAAGGAGCCAATTGTAGTAAGAATATCATGATAGTGTCCTAGACTTTGAAACCCACAAAAAGAGTCTAGTTGATAGAATTGGGTGCCAGAAAGCATGTCAGGTGACAAAAAATTGTTTGATTCACTGAACAAACAACCCACCGGAGACCAAGCTTAGATAGCAGATTAAGAAGGGTACATTACAGAAGGAATGGTCCAAGTTACCATTCCTCTGGGACCATAAAAATATACGCTTACAAAGGTACTATATGTTCTTGAATTGACTAACAACCTATTGTCAGTAAGTCATCTCTTGAATCATCATCTAAAGGTATAATTTCTCATTGAAAATGGCATCACATCATACTTGATCTCGAGACAAGGTATAATTATTGCTATAGCTTTTTTAAAAGATAAGATATTTTCTTTAGATAGTGTTTCATCTTTTACACTAGCTTTATTTTCCTAAAAAGTAGAATCTACTACCCTATGGTATTACTAATATGGTCACTTGTCTGTTAGATCTTTGTACTAGTTTAGTTAAAAAACAATGGTCTGTGGACTTCCCAAGTTGTCCAATTCCTTTTCTATATGCCATGGTTGTCTTGTAGGAAAACAACACAGAATTCGTTTAAGGTGAGCATATTCCATGCCAAGAAGCATCTGGATGTAGTTCATACCGATTTTAATAGACCACTTCCTGCTTCATTTTCAGGATACAAGTACTTCTAATTGTTCATGGATTACTACTCTTGAAATATGTGGGTGTTTTTCCTGAAGAAGAAGAGTGAATCGCTTCATAATTTCCATATCTTCTATCAGAATGTTACAAAGGATACTTGGATAGCCTCTTCTTCTACTCTGGTCATATCAAGGGGGAAATTCACATTAAATAAGTTATTTTCATTCCTAAACCAACAAGGAATTAAGATGAACCTGACTTCTCCCTACACACCCCAGAAGAATGGTATTGTTTAGCGATGTAATCGCAAAGTGATGCAGATGGCTTGCTGCATGCTATAAAAACAAAGTTGGATGATCGATATTGGGAAGAAGTAGTACAAACAATTATTTATATTCTCAATAGGGCACCAAAAATATTCTACAAAATAAAATGCCAGAATAGGTATGGAGTGGTAAAAATCCATCAAATTCTCATTTATGAGTATTTGGTTACACAACATATATGCATTTCCTAGCTCAAAAGAGAAAGAAAGTCAAGCCAAAAAAACTCTTATGCATCCTATTAGGCTATAACACTACTTATAAGGCATACCATCTCATGGATCTTGAGAAAAGAAAATCTATGAAATTCGAGACATGGTTTGTGAGGAGTCATCCTTTGACTCAACAGTGCCAATAGAAGAACCATTTCCAATCACCTATCACCGAATAGCTCAATCAGATGATGAGCTAGATGAGACTACTAAGAGGAAAGATGATCTATAAGGGGAGCTATATGTTGACCTTGGAGAACTAGAGAATGTTACTTTGCATCCATCCTCACGTTAATGAAAAAGTTCCTCACAAAAGAAGCTAAGTTCTCATATGAATTGGCTACAAAGCACCATCAAAGAGTCTCATTTGCAAAAAATCCTAGATACTTCATCGGGAGTCAAAACAAGAAGTTAGGTAAATTTTACACTAATGAGTACAATTGATTAATAGCTCGAGCCTGATAATGTTCATGAAACACTCATTCAACCTCAATGTAAGAAATCCATGAATGTAGAATATGACTCACTCATGCAAAATTAGACATGGGAACTTGTCAATCTGCCTATAGGAAAGAAACCCATAGGCTTTAATTAGGTTTTCAAGAAAAATATAAGGAAGATAGATCCATTGATAAACATAAAGCATAACTTGTAGAAAAAGGATATTCTCAAAAAAAGGGCATCGACTATGAAGAAACCTTTTACTCACTATGAAGATCATGACCATCAGAGTAGTTTGTGCACTAGCAACACATAAAGGATGGAAACTTCAGTAGATGAACGTCAAGATTTCTTTCCTAAATGGTGATCTAAAAGAAGAAGTGTATAAGACCCAACCTAAAGGATTTGTTGATAAAGGTCATCCTAAAAAGGCATGTTGTCTCATCAAATCATTTTATGGACTAAAATAAGCTCCAAGGGCATGGTATATAAATATAAATGATCACCTTTTGCAGCATGGGTTCACTCGCAGCCCCTTAGATTCAAATTTGTATATAAAGAAGGTAGGAAAATAAATTTTCATTCTTGTTTTGTATATGGATGATCTTGTGATCATTAGCAGTTCACAAGATCAAGTTGATATTGTGAAGAATGATCTCAAAAGAACCTTCGACATGATGGATTAGGGGCTACTACATTACTGTCTTGGCTTGAAGATATGGCAATATAAGCATCACATTTTTATCTCCCAGAGAAAGTATGTCAAGACAATCATGGAAAAGTATAAAATGTCCAATAGTAAACCTATATCCACATGTATGGAAAAAGGTTTGCAACATTCACAATTCTAGGACTCACCTCAAGTAGATGCTACTCTTTATAGGAAATTTATTAGAGGGCTCATCTACTTTACATATACCAAACTAGATTTATGTTATGTTGTTAGCTATCTTTCCAGGTTCATGCAGGAGTGGAAGAAATTTCACTGGACTGAGTAAAGCATTTTTTGAGGTATGTTTGAGGTAAAGTTGATTATGGTTTGGAATATAAGAAGAATGATTAGTTCTTCTTACATGGATACGTTGACTCGGACCACACCATATTTTTTGATGACATAAAGTCAACTACATGATATATTTTTCATCTTAGATCTGGACTTATCTTGTGGATAAGCAAGAAGAAAAATGTTGTTTCTATTTCATCCACAGAGGAATAATATCTCACTACACAAGGATCTATGTGTGAAAGCATATAGTTACATTGCATTTTGGATGACATGGGAATTCCTGAAAATCACTCACCTATTCTCTATTACGATAATTAGAGTGTGTTGAAGCTCATGCAAAATCTTGTTTTTCATGAATGAACAAAGAATATTGATATTGATTGTCATTTCATTCGAGAGCATGTCTTGAACCATCACATTCAGCTCTAGTATTGTCCTATAGAAGCACAAGTAGCTGATATTCTCACCAAATCTCTTGGAAAAGTGAAATTTTAACTTTTTAGGGTTACATTTGCAAGAATAATGTAATAAGAGGGGAATGTTGGCATAGTTCAATGTAGAAAATAATTATATATTATTAGGCTTGTTTTTTAATCGTATCCCATTATTCTCTATTTTTTTACTCTCCTACAATTAGGGGGAATATTGTTATATTCCTCTCATATATATGTACGTGCTTTTGATAAATAAATGGTATGAGATATCTAATCTCTATTTCTTATCCACTTCTTGCTCCTCACAAACTAGGGGTTGGTACTCGTTGTGGGGTTGGTGTTGTTATCTCTAAGAAGTGCACCCTTGTTGAGAGATGATAGCAGGGGTTCTAATCTTGCTTTATCTCTCACTTTGTAGATACAATGGAAACACCTCAGGTCTATGGGTATACCTATTATTGAGGTGAGTCTCCGTATTAAGGCCACTTCCTTATTGATGTATCCTAAACTAATTTTTGGGTTTTGAGGGTAAAATATTGTTGTAATTGAAATTGAAATGGGGTGATACACCAAATTGATTTATAGCTTTGATTGAGTACATGCACAATAAAATTGAGAAAGAATTATAGATGCATGAACCAACGGGTTTTTAGTTTGATTTTAAGGAAAAAACTTGTGTGTTGAGGGAATAAATCACAACACAATAGCTAACATGCACACTAAGATTGTATAGAAATCACTAAATTTTCAGAAAGGTAAGATAATTAATCAGGGAATTAAAATTCACAAGTATTAATGGAAAGATACACACCACTGCAAATAATTGGAAAGGCAATAATTGGTTCTCATTCAAGGGAAAAACTAGCAAAAATATGCCTTTATCATGAATTAATAAAGGAATATAAATAACCATGTTGTTTACAATGAGGCATTAATAGCCTTAGTTACAAATATACACTCTAGTGAAAGTGGAGTTGATTGTTCTATTTTTAATGCAATAAAATTGGGTGAATATTTTGGCTAAGTTTACTTGATGTGCAAGTGCATGATATTTGTCTTCTTCTACATGATGTGACACTTGTGTATTCATCTACTTGTAAATGATAATTTTTTCTTATCTTTGATCTGTCCTCTTGTGATGGCATGCAAAATATATTCTTGTGTAAATATAGTACCTTTTCCTTTTCAATACTTATCAAAATAGATCCATATTCACTATGGAGACCATTGTGCACATGCAGCAATAATATCTTCCTTTTCTTTTCTCCTCTCCTTTGTATGAGGCTATTTGGCAAGATTAAGGTGTTTTTACAAGTTTTAAGGTAAGGGCCCTTCTTTGACTTCACATGGTATAAAATTTGGTCTACCCAACTTACCTTGGCATATTAAAATGGTGGCCTTTGAATAATCATACATATACCACTTTTCGGGCTCCTTTGATTATTTTTGGCATCAATTATTATTACCTAGACCTTAGACAAGTTCAATGCGAATATAATAATTTGAATGGGGTTGGTCCCCTCTCCTCATGATACTTGACCCTTCATATTTGTATCGTGATTTGACCTAACCAAGAAGAGTTATGGTCTCTCTATGTAATGCCACGTTAGTACTTTATAATCTAGTGTTGAGTTATACTAACTTGATGAGTTAGGTGGGTGAAATGAATCAAAACCCTTGTCATTTTACATTTCTCAATGAGCCTTCTAGAGGCATGGAGCCATGAAAATTTTATTCGATAGATATTGGAGGCTTTTAAAGATTTGAGTCTATGTAAATCGACCCTTGCATTCCATAATCCTGGGTCATTGTTTTGATCTGTAATGGGAAATGAACCTTTTATTTTTCATGTTATATCAAACCCCAAATCTAGGTCTTTGCATAAACTTAGATCAATGATCTTTCTCTTATAAAAACTACATATGGTCTTTATTGTTGACCTTTGTATTCTTTTTGAGTTGCTCATTCTAAACCTTGGTTACATTTCATTATCCTTGTACCATTTACAACCTGATTTCAGAAATCACTAGTTGGTTGTATCATGTTTTGGTTATAAAAATCCTTTAACTCCATTTGATGGGCTTGGCCTTTTTTTCTTTGTCTTGTATAAAAATTTGGGCATTTGTATCTCTCTACAACATTAAAAATATAAATTCATTACCATACTCGGAAGCTTTTACACAATTTACCCAAATATGGGTTTGATGTTTTGCTTAATTGAACTCGACCTCTTTGTTTTTCACCATTGAAGTCTCTGAATATCTACTTCACTAGCTATATTATTGCATTTTGATATTTGGTGTTAAAACTCTGTAATTTGATGATGACTTGGGGTCTTTAGCTTTAACTATTTTTGTTGCTAATAATTTCATCTATTCGAGCTCCTCCTTGTGTTAGAAGGTTATTTTCATGACTGTCTTCATGTTTTATTTACATCCTTAGATGCACCTTTTGTATTCATTGTAGCCTTGAATTTGGAAAAATCCAAGACCAGTTTTTCTAAAAACATAGTATTTTAAAGAAAATTGTACTTGTAGAAAGGCTTTCATGACCCTTTGATGTAAGATATTAATACTATTTTTTGATTCATGGCAAACTATAACCTTGTGAACATACGTCTCTTGTTTCATTTCGTGTTAACAATTTATCTTAGACAATACTTAAAACCTATGATATAACCATTTAAGAAGGTTGTTGTAATTCTTGAGAGCTGAAACTGAAATATTTCCTTATGATAAAGCCACTATATACTTGAACTTACCTTGTATGAAATGGCTCTACTATTGTGAAATAATGGAAAATGTAATATTCTAAGCTTGTATCACAACTGTTTGAAGTTAATGATTATATTTTAATCAATTTATACTAGAAATCTCAAAGTTTGCAAAATATACCATCTAATGATCATGATCATTATGGTGAACTTCAATGTGAAATATGCTCCTATCTTACTTTGTGATGTTCCCTTTCACTCTCAATCTCTTTATGAATATATGTCTTTTTTATGATTTAAATAATCAAGTTGTAACTTGTAAGTTGAAATGTGCACCTTGAATGGAAAATGTACTCTTGAATCAACGAAACTCTTCCTTAATGTATTGTTTTTATTGTTATAAGGTAGTATTTTACTGAAATTTACCTTTCTGAGATATCATGAGTTGTTTTTAATCTTGAATGTCCACATCCAGGTGATGAAAACTGCACTTAAAACTCTAATTATGTCATGATTACTCCTTTTGATACCCTGATTATGAATTCTCTTCTATCTTGAAGCATGCTAACTGCTGAAAGTGAGCACCTGTGCTTTTATCTGTAGCATAATTTTAATGGCATCTTGAATCTTAGAAGGCTAAAATCTTGATCTATTTAGTCTTACTCCTTACAAGCTTGGCTTGTACCATATGAAATTCATGAGATATTGTATAGTTGTACCTATATCATTTATATTATGTACTCAAGTACCATGTACAATAATACAAACTTGGTGGATTGAGGTGGTTATGCTGTCAGAAGTCCTGTGAGAATCTTGTACTAGTATAAAACTTTGTAGCTTGTAGAACCACCTATAACTTTGACCTCCTTTCATATTTATATCATGAATCTTATATTTACTTTGGTAGCCATGAATTGTTTATTGAAAAGATATTATGATTGCAAAATTATTTTGACTTTGATAGGTACTTTTTACATTCATGTATTTTAATTTCGATTAAAAAGATCCTTACAAGGTTGCAAATAAATATTCCTTTCCAATAATGAGAAATGACCTTCTTCATGGAAACTCTGAAATAACCATTTAAGCATTGTATTGCTACTTTTAAAAAGTTCTGAAATTGTCCTTTGAACTTTGTATATATGAATGAAAGAGGAATTAATTACTTTTTGTACACTCAGTAACTCACTTGGCATGTGATGACTGCACCATTGCTAAAACAACTCAAACTTGTAAATTTTTTTATGACTTGTTGTTTTATGTGATCTTTTATGACCTGTACCTTTTATCCATGCTTACTAAAAATGACACTTTGGTTAAGAATTCCTTTTGTACCTACTTCTTTTAAATGCATGTTTTTTTCTAAAGTTGAAAGTATAGTGAGTTGAACAAACCATGAGCTCAATATTGACAACCTTCACTCTTTCTTTTCCTAAAGTACACTGATGCAGTTTGTGGAGGATAGATTGGAGCAAAAAATTAGAAAGAAAGGAAAACCTCTTCAAGGAAATGAGAGGTTTATTTTACCTCATTCTACTTTCAATTTTATAAGAACATGCATTCCTTTTGATTCAATTAAATATAAGTTACATCCCACAAATTTTGTGGGAAACATTGAATTTCCTCAAGAATAAATGATATTATTTCTGTAATTGAGTTGTGTACTTCCTTTTACTTTCAGCTCTTATGATATGTAATGATGGTACAATGAATTAAACAACTCAATAACATACTTAATAACACTTAATCATAGGAAATGATCAAATTGAAAATACATGTAACTTAATAATGAACATCTACAACCTGTAATTAGAAACTCTGTTTACTACTATGGAGTTTAACATCCCACATGTACTATGATTCCTTCCTTCATCAAGGAAATGAATTGGTCCTTTGGGGATTTTGTGTTTCCTTACTGAAGATGAAAATGGAATGGCAACATATGTGAGGTGTTACATTTTGTAACAACACACATAGCTGCAGATTGCATGTTTTTAATCAATTACTGATAAATGAAAAAATAATGAAAATTGTATGATTCCCCTAGTTAGGTCCATTTCATCAATTCCTTCCATTGAAAAAGAGTTTCGAGTTTCCCATTTTTGCACAGTGTAAAAATTATCAACAAGTGCCTCACTAAATTAGGGGTTAGTGCTCATTGTGAATTTGGTTCTTCATTAAATATATTTTATTTATGTAATATAAGTAGAGTTTCATTGGGTTTTCTTCCCCATGAGGGTTTCACACTTACATATGGTGTTTTTTTGTTGTGTACTTTTTCTCATGCTCTTGTGATTGATGTTACATATCTAATGCACACATATGGTTATGGATGGTTTAATGAATGAATGAATCATTGAATGTATGTGATGATAAATGAATTGAAAATATTTTTTAGGAATGATTCAAACCTCCCTTAGTCCATTATGCTTCCAATATGGAGAACTATGCTTAGGTGTTACTCAAGCTCATGTTAGAGATTAGTTGCATAACGACTCGTGTTTTTCTATGTTGGCATGGCTCTAACTCTTTGGAACCAAGATCTACATTTCTATAGCTTTCCATTCAAGAGGTTTACTTTATCTATCGTTTATATTGTTGGGTCAATCTATTCACATCTCACCATGTTGGTTACTTATGGATTGATGTGTTTAAAACACATCTCATCCTCTATGGATGAGAGCTTGACGTGTTTTTTCATTTCGGTCTTGCTATAATTTTAACCAGCTCCCTCGTTTCATGATATAGGGCTCACCGTGGAGTTTTCGAACCTTTTTTGGTTATTTATTTTTCTTAGCTCACCCTATTGATTTGCTGAGGAGCTCACTTTATAATGGCCTCTTTGTTTTCAACTCGGTGAGGTTGCATTGACTTGGGCTCAGTGTTTCCTTTGATGGATCATGTTTTTTTGAGTTGTGCCTTGCTTTAGTTTGTCAAACTCATTGTTTTTTATTATCTTGTGTGGTTATTGATTTATAGAATCCCCGATCTCTGCATTGTTTTCTTCACCAAGATATGATTTGTGTTGAGGATTGTATTAAACTTTCCCATTTGGATTGAATTTTCTTAGTGCTTTCTCTTACATGTCGACCCACTTTGTACTCAATCGAGATCTGTAATGGATTAGTGTTATATTAACTATTTTTATATATTATAGAAAACTTTGCCCATTTATTCACTTATCGGGTGAGATCTTGGGGTTTTACATTGGTAAGCACTGCTTCATCTTGTGAGTACTTAGAAAAATGTTAAAGTTTTGAAAGGACACAATCTGATTTTTCTAGTTTTTAACATGGATGCAACTTTATAAAACCATTTTAGGACTGTACACTTGTAAATATATGGCTCAACAAATTTTAATTCAGTTCCAAAATACAAGTCAGTTTGAAATATATTTGACTACAAACTAGATGAATATCTTTCAATTTGTATGCCTAAAAATATGTAGTTTTTAAATAAGGTTTCCATTTTTGGATCCAGTCTTTATCTTATTCTTTTGCATTTTGAAATGCATTCTAGATCGTGAAAAATTAACTCCTAGAAACATCATACTAGAAGTTAAATACATGAAGGAATTCAATTTTTATAAATCTTTGCATTGTACCCTTTCTTGATAAATACTCTTACAAATATGTAGTTAGTAATATGAATGAGAAAACCTTCACATCTTATATTGCAAAAGTATGAGAAACCATTCTTTGAGCCAAATGTAGAATTACTTTGTGAACTTGTCATTATTCCAATTGATGGGAAAATAAGGGGTTTTTGGAAAACATATCCACATTTTTCTTTATGGATGTAGCTTTTTATTTACTTTGGCCATCTAAAAATACATTCCTAGAAGCTTTGTTTCTGTAAATTGAATCTTACATCCTCTTGTAAAATGTATGATTATCTTATTTTATTTTTCACATGGGTACACTTTGAAATGCATATTTGAAAAAAAGTACATGTGTCCTGAGAATTTGCTGCATATTAGAATCTAAGAAATCTATTTTTTTATTAGCTAACATTATGTAAAATGAATGAAACCATGACGAAGCTTTATTTACTTTATAATTTTGACTCATTTTGTAAATATGTACTTGAAATATTTTCATTTACAGTTCATTGAATGTAACACTATTTTACTTCTGCAATACTTGTTCCTAAATGCATTTATGTTTATAGTTGAGAATATAACGAATTCAAATAACTCTGAACTCTAATAAACACCTCTTCTCTCTCTTTCATGTATAGGAGTAGTAATATGAAGCTTGGAGTAGTAATTGTATGAGAGGGGATATTTTCATCTAGGTAATTTTTAAATTTATTTGTATTATTATATAGCCATATTCCATGGCTCATGTGGGGATGTTGTACAATTTCCTTTATGAATATACATATTTGTTCTATGAAATGAGTTGTATGTGCTTCCTTTAGATTTATTTTCTATTTCATAACAAAAATAAACATATGAAACTCAATTCTTAACACAAGTGCATATAATAATAAGGGACTAAATGAATTGTTTGTACCTTTTCCAATTAATTAAAACTAAAACTAAATGGAAGAATGAGTGATCACCCCATATAACTACAACCTACTTCCATGCACTAACTACCTTCTTCTCTACAATTAAGAAAATTTTCTAAAAAAAATTTTTAACTTTATGAATCTGAATCCTTTCTTCTCTAGCATGTTTATTGCTAATATTTTATACCTTTCATGTCTATGTTTCTTATCGAATGTGACCCTTACATCAAACTGCATGGCTGAAATTATATTATTTGATTTCTATATTTTTGATGAAGTTATGAAAGTGCTCTGTTTTCTTTATGTTTTCATGAAAAATATTCATCCCAAGATAGATAGTGGACTCTTCTCATATGTGAGGAATGAGTATCCTAGAAATGCATTCCTAGTTTCTTAGAGCATGTGTATTTTCCCAACCACCCATTGAAATTGATTAATCTAAAAAATTTTAGTACCCCAAGTTGTTTATGGTGATAAAAAATGGTTAACATCTTTGGTATATTTGATGTATCCCAATTTCTTTCTAATTAGAGCATGAACCCTCTCAAATTGAGTAATCTAAATTTTTTAGTACCCCTACTTTATGGTGACAAAAAATGGTTAACATATTTGGTATATTTGATGTACTGATTTCTTTCTAATCAGAAAGAACCCTCTCATCTGATCTGTTCCAGCCATGGAAAACAATTTGGAACCTTCACAAAATCTTGACCAAGCATGTCCAATTCCAAGAAGCTCTAATAATGACTGAAAATATTCTTAAAAAACTGAAAAAAACAACCTATGTAAAAATGCACTTGGAGGAAAGAACACCTATAAATAAATGGAAAAATCATACATGTTCTAAGGGGGAACATGCAAAGTGTGCACAAGCACTTATTTTTAATAAAAAACCTTCACTAACATACTCTAACAAAAAAATGAGAAGTTTAAACATATCCTTATACAGGCAGAGAAGTAGCTCCCCTTTCTCAAAAAATGAGGCCATGAGATCAATTTGACAACTAGATCATATGGAAAAAGTAAAAACATTGTTTGCAACCTAGGATTTTCTCAAATTATCAGTATGAAAAAGGATAAATACCTTTATAGGATCTGAAGTTAAACCTTGGAGGTATTGGGGCTGAATTTTGAAAAAGTTAAGCTCTTTTTTGCGTTTTGATTTAAGCACAACTGATTACAACTCTGAATTTGATTACAAACCAACCAAATATATGATTTTTCATGGTCTTATCCTTATTTTTTTCCCACCTTCTTTTCATCTAATTCCATAAATTAAACTGATAGCCATATTTTCTCCTTTCTTGAGCATGTTTGGAAGATGATAAGAAATCTGATCTACTTCTTTAAAAAAATTATCTCTTCTATGATGACTGGTTCAAGAATGGTGTCATCATTTCCTTTCCTCATTTTGATCCATTATGAAGTTTGAAAATCAACCTTATCTTTCTTGAAATAATCTTACTTTTCATGATACATTGCAGTGACTAATGACATTCTTGGTGAAGCACTACAATCTTCTAGAATTAGAAAATCTCTAAACATGTAGTGAAATAAGTATCTTTACATTCATTTGTATCATATCTCTCATTTGGAAACCCTTGTTCCTCTCTCTCATAGATGACCTTAGTGTTCAAACATAATTCTTCTTTATTGCTCATGGCTAAGAAAATATCCCTTTGAGTTAGAGTCTCTTTAGTGGTTTCCTCCTCCGTTTGGATGTTTGAAAGTTGATATAAGATGTTTTTTTCTTCCTCTTATTCATTTTAATCATCACCCTCATCTACCAAAAATTATGCTAAGCTGAAATCATCCTTATTGAAATAATAATACAACTCTAAATCTATATATTGTTCCTCAAATTTAATCTAAACATGCTCCTTATTAAGATCTTATTTGTTATAACTTAAACGTAGCTTATCATGCAAGGTTAGTAAAATTTTATCCTCTAAATACAAAACATAAAAAAAAAAAATGCTACTAAATTTTTTCTTTAATATAGGATGGTACAAGATTAACATCGTTGGTCGGAAATTTAGAATCCTTCACATGCTCATTGAAAACATTTTCTTCACTATACAACTCAAGATAATTGAAGAATATTTTCATAACCTTTATTTTATGACCATATTCCTTTTACTACTATGAAAACTCCACTTTTGTCTTGCACTCTTTCACTACTTGCAGAGTTTGATTGGTCTCAAACTTCAAAACCCAATCATTCAAAATTTTCATGATTTCATGTGTACTTAGTTTATGTAGTAGGATTCCTTCCTTGATTGATTTTATGCTTGTGTTCTTCTTAAATTGGGCTTGGGAATGTGAGAGGAGGAGTGGCTTGGGTTTCAACGTGATTTTGTAATGTTTTGTCAAATGGGGAAGGGTGTAAAATATTCATGTGGAGGGGAGAGGGTGGAAATAACTACATTGAGAAAACTAGGAATTTGATAATTGTGTTGTGATGATTGACAAGGAATGAATATTGAATTATATTGGGGAAGGTAATTAGGAACATCTCATTGAAAGGTTCCATTAACTTGTGCTTATCATCCTCTAATTCCTTGCAAATTTGTAATTCATTCCTCAAGAGCTTGATGGATTTACTACAGTCTCTGAAGCATGTCTTAAAAGACTTTTAGGTATGTAACTAATTTTAAAACCTGCATAACCTACATAAAGTGCATACCATTTTTCATGAACAACACAATAATTATTAGGATTACCATATTGATTAGTAAGGTTTGGATCATGGGCATACTCATTGTTATAATGATTATAATATTGATATCGAGGAGGATATTGGTAAAAAGGGTTAGATTTGAATGGTATAGTTGATCTTGAGGAAGGAATTACAATTAGGAGTTGGAATCATGATTACATGACCTCATAAAATATTGAAAAATGGAGGATAAATTCTACTACTTGGGAAAGAGGGTTGCTTAGATCAACGAAATAATGATACATGTTTTAAAAATCTACCTCCAAAGATAGAAATTTTACAAAGAACACATCAAACTTGGAAAAAATTAATGTAGTCAAGGATTTTATGGAACACCTACAAAATATGAGTTCAATGTCCCAACGAGTGTGCCAAAAATTGTTATCAATCTAAAGATCACCCTAGATAAAAAGGAAGAAGTAACTCATCTCTTCAGTTGATACAATGGGGACTTCTTTGATATGTGGGTGACTTGAGTTGAGAAGAACCTCCAAAGCTGTATGGTTCCTTGCATAAATCACCTAAACTAAGTCTTTAGTGGGGTTAAGGGAGAGAAAAAAAAAAATTAACATAATACATATAGAAAATTATACACCAATGTGTTATAAAATTATGGTTGCAAAGGAAACACTATTTTAAACTTTAAGACTTACAAAATGCACTTGAATTATTGTTTGATTTAATGTCACAGTCACACAGGGCATGCACAAGTTTTCAATCTAGCATGGGAGGGCATATTTGAGTCTTTTCACTTCCAGGATGATTAACAAACTAAATATACACTTTATATGATCTTTAAGAACTTCACAATAACTGAATGGAGGTGTTTGAATAGTTTACTAGCATGTAAAATAAATAATGCATTCACTAAAACATGTACCATAACCTACAGTGACACACTTTGATTTAGCTAGAAATAGAGGAAAAATATTTATTGCTTTAAATAGGTGTTGTAATACAAAACTCACATAGCTTAAGCATGAAAAAAATAAGCTCCCCTTATCTAAAAAGAAAGGGTACATATAAAAAACAAAGGAGGAGTTGACTCAACTCACTCTCAAAAAATAACACATCTACATCAGTTTTGACTAAAATTATCTTGTTAGAAACAAATCCAATGCATAAATATATTTACCCCTACATGCACAATTTGACCCTTTCTTCAATATAATAAATCTAAGAATAAAAAGAAAAATTTATGTGGAGGAGGCTTACAAAAGAAAAAATAGATTTGCATGGTCTATTTTTGTCATTTCTTGACTTAGTTGACTCCAGTAAAACTCAACATTTGCAGAAACTAAGGTACACAAATCCAAACTTAGAAAGCTAAGGTAATGTACTAGCACTTTACAAAAATTAAGGTAAACTTTGATTTTGGTCTTGGGAATATGCATGGATAAGGTAATTATTGGTTTCTCTTGACTTTTAGGGCACACGATTTTTCCAAACTCCACATGCAAAGTTTAATAAAAAACAAATAATTGTTTGAAAGCCCATCCCACATGATAGAAAAGATAACTTATGAGTTTCAAAAGGAAATTTAAACCGTGGTCAAATTAACCAATGGTTAAAATTACCCCACAAATTTGTGAGAATATGTATAATGGAAAAGTCTATCTGGAATGAAAATTAGGTTTTAATAACGCTACCTCAATCATTCTAAGCTATAAACTTTGGCCTTTGATAAGGATAATTATTCCTAGAAGATTGTGACAAGGTCCAAAATAGAAGAGCTGGGGTTTGAGGTAGGAATTTAAATTTTGTATAGATTAGGTACTCAATAAAGGGTATCTATTATAGCGTTTAAAATTTTTTAACTCCTAGAATATTCTTGTCAATATGATTTGGAGGTTAGGAGGGCTACTAGCCTTGGAGGACATTCATAGAAGACTTAGAAGAAAAATCTTAAAAGTTCTAACTTTTTTTAGTCTATTTAATGGTCTTGCATCATTTGTGGTATAAGAGTGGGAGGATACCATAAAAATATGATAAGAAGTAAAGAAAGAGGAAAAGAGTGAAAATACCACCCAGAAGTAATAGTGAGAGGAGGTGGTAGAGGATGCACACAAATTAGAGAAGCCATCCTAGAATAGTTGAGAAACATGAGAGTGAGTTTTGATGCAAGGTTGAAAGTAGTAGAGGATAATAAAATAAGATGAGTATTGACAAGTGATGTGAGTGACAGGGAAGAATAGTTATAAGAACATGTAGCATAGTGAGAGAGAGAGAATATCTTGAAGAGAGTGAAATTAACAGGTTGGTAAAAGTAATCATTGGATATGGATAAAATCCAATGTTGGAAATTCCTACCTATGTAGGTAGTATTTATGGAGAATAATTAATTGACTAAATATATACTTTAGACAAGTACTTTTAATATGAAAATTTTTAGATGAAAATAAAAGTGAAGTTTCCTTTTACAGTGTTGAAAGGACAAACAAATATACTATGGGAATTCATATAGGATGAAATAATTAAACAAGGTAAATGAAGAATTAATACATGGGATAGAATGGTGGCAATGCTTAAGGCTAAATTCCTACCTAGTGACTATCAAATAAATCTATACAGCAAGATTAAAATTTTTAAACAAAAAGAGATGAGTGTTAAGGAATACATAGAAGAGTTCTATAGGTTGAAAATCAAATCAGGGCATGTGAAAGAAGATGCAAAAATATAGGAAGATACATGAATGGGATGAATTACAATATTCAATATGAGCTTAGCTTTGTAAGTCCTATAACTCTTGAAGAATATTATCAATATGCATTGAAGGTAGAAGACACATGGAATAGAAGAATAGTGGAGCATATTAGAGAGTTTAGAGCTAAATAATTTAGAGAAAAATTATAGGAAGTAAGAAAATAACAACAACATCAACAAAAAGAACAAGAATAAGGAGCAACTAGTTCACAATTACAAGGTGCTTAAGGAAGAGGTGGTTACTATGAAAGAGGAAGAGGTGAGTTTACAGGTAGATGTTTCAAGTGCAATAAGTATGTTGGTCATAGATCTAATGAGTTTCTAGAGAACCCTCAAGAAAGTGGCAGTAGGAAAAGAGAAGAAATAAATCAAATTGTGCAAGTTGATGTAGATGAGAGTGTGGGTTCAACAAGACAAATAAAGAGTAACTTGAGACAAGAGAGTTACAACTTGTTTAGAAGAGTATTAATTAAGCTAACAAGGGAAAAGGAATAAGCTCAAAGGAAAACATTGTCCTAGAAAATCTTAAAATCTTGTTGTAAGTTTTGTAAAGTTGTTATAGATGGAGGAAGTAGAGATAAATTGGTTTCCTTAAAAATGAATAAAAAAATAGGCCTTAAGAGGATTAAGCATCCAACACTCTACAAAGTGTCATGACTTTCAAAAGGTCATCATATTCTGAGACTGAGAAAAGTATGGTAAAGATTTCAAATAAGAATATATAAAGATGAAGTACTTTATGATATCATGCCTATGGATGTGTGTCATGTGCTCTTAGGTAGGCATTGGATGTATGATAGAAACACTACACACAATAGAAGAGACAATACCTATACCTTAGAAAAGGATGCGAAGACTTTGATACAAAGAACAAAAAAAATTTAACCAATATCAACAATTTAAATCAATACTTACAATCATCAACCCAACCATTCACTTTTTCTCAAGAAGCCCAAACATGCATTTCAACAAAAATACTATACACAACTGATTCAAATCTCAAGAATGATTTAGAACGGTTTGAATAGACCATACCACCATGTACACATGCTTGAATTTTTTTAAAAACTTAAATTTTACCCAATCTCTCTCTAGACCTCAAATTTACTACTAGCCCTTCAAAATATGTTTCTGATGTAAAATACACATTTTAGAGAATTAGGAATCACTTCAATTTTTAGGACCCATTTACCCCTTTTAACCACTCATAAAGTTTCACAAACCAACTCCAATCCCATGCAAATTTATTCTTTGTTAACCATTTTAGACTTGGTCTTCCTTTTAGTCCTATTTCCCCAAAGTTTTTATGTCTAGGAAAATCTACCAACATTCAAGAAAAAGTGAAATTATTTCCTAATAACCTTTATCCTTCTTATTCTTTGTGGTAAATTTTAAAGTCTAACTCTTATTCTATTATTTATAACTCAACTTTTCTCTATGTAGGCTCATGCAATTAGGTCTAAGATAGGGTTTAAAGCCAATCCTTAGGGTTTTATAGTTTCTCACTTTTTTCAACTTTGAAACTCCTTCCTCCAACTATAAAAAATTTTCTTAAAAATATTTCAAGTATTATTTACTTCTTTACTTCATTATCAATTTTATTTTCAAGTTTGACCTCTTTGGTCCTCATTCTTGTTCTTCATTCACAAATAGTCCTAATATTTTTTATCCTTCTCTTGGTAACTCAAGTGTTCTTATTACTCACTCAACTTATTGTTTCTAGTTATCCTAATCTCCAACTTCCTCAAATCACTCACATGATCTTTATTAAGACTTTTGTTCTCATTTAGTATCTTTCTCGTCAAGCCTCCTTAATAACATTTTCTAGGTCAGTTATGGTCCTTGTTTTAAATTCTTGATCAACTCTCTTTTATTACCAAATAATTCTATCATTTCAATATAATTTTCCACAAGTTTGAAATAAGTTCTTAATCTTTGGTCTATATGTTCATTGTCATTCAAGACTATACATGATTGTTACAAGATCATATGTATGATTTTACATATATGACTTGACTGAGTTTCCTTCCCTTTACCTCTTAACTTTCTAATTCAACTCTAGTTATTTGTTACTCTTTCCTCCTTGGTATTTCCATAATATTATAAAAAAATCACATTTCACTAAGACATATCAAGACCATTGCACTCAAGAAAAAACCTTCAACCCTCTACACTGACATTAACACAGTTAGATAGGAAAATGCAAGTTTTGAATTTTTATTTTTATTTCACTCCTCCTGATACCTTTGAAAAATCATAACATAATAATACCTCCTTAATTTAATTTTAAAGGTTACAATATCTTTCTCTTAACACCCCAACCATGTATGTGGACTCAAACCCTCCTTAAACCCTAAACAAGGTATGCCAAGAACAAGTGAGTTTTTGTCGTTTGATTCTCTTTCCCATGCATTTACTCTTTCATGAGTATATATTACATGATTTTCTTCCTCTAATAATGTTTTTGAGAATATTTAAGTTATCATCACTTATCCTTATACATGTTTGTTTTGATATATCAAAACTCTGTGACTGAGTGTCTCAATCCAGGAAAGAGTAGTTTATTAATTTATTCCTTGTTCAAAGTCTATAATAAATTTAATGATTCTAACCCTTCATTTAACCCTTGTAACATCTCAAAAAAAGCACTTATTATTTTGAATTTTTTTAAAACTCATCAACCACCACCAATTCAACATGCAAAGGATTGTTCATTATAGAATATAATTTGGATACAATATTTAACTTTATCACACATTTTACCCTTTCTCAAGTCACTGATCTCAACATAACTTTAGAAACCACATAATATAAACCCTATCAAATATTCATTTAGTGTCAATAAATCATATAAGAACTTTTTTTTACATATGACTCCATTAATGCGAAGAAAAGGTCTTACAAATCTTATAGCACAATTTTCCTCAAGAGATAATATTTACTATAATCTCTCCTTTCACAGATGAATTTTATGACATTATAATGCTCATATAACTTCATGTAACTGTATATTCATGTCATACTTCATACACAACATAATTATCCATTATTCTTACACAAAATCTTAGTAAAAAACATAATTTTCTCAATAAGTCCTCTCTATAATCATTTTTATGGAAAGTACATGGTTCCTTGATCCCTTAGGGCTTGTTACACATATTTTCCCTAAACTAACAATCCTTTTGTACTCTCCCATCCATCCCCTATCTGAATACACTTCATGATATTTGAAAGATAGGAAGGTAGTAAGGATTTTAACCATTAAATCACCTAGGAATAGTCTAACAAAGTGAGTTAAATCCATAGTAAAGTCTATTAGGACATGTCTTAGGTGGTGAACATGTCTCATGACCCCATCTAGTTCATTTATCACACTTTCAATAACACCTAGTACTATAACCCACTTACATAAAAATTTGAAAATTCAAACTTGTGGTTTTTGGTGGGAAGCCACTTATTTCAAAGAAAACAATACAAATGGACTAATTAAATCACATATACCTCCAAATGGACCTTTCACACACCTAGATAGCTAAGAAAAACCAAAAAATTTGTTTACAATGATGCTCTTCCATCACACTCCCAAAGTGGAGAGAATTGAACCCAAATTTACTTGTTCTTTCTTTCTCTTTTTCAAATTCATTTTCACCTTTGGAATTATTCCTTTTCTGTTGTGTTTGAGCTCATTTTCATGTTCCTTGACTTTATTTTTCCTTCTCTTTTCTTATATGGAATATATATTTCTTATCTTGTCATTTTATTGCTTCACTCTTTCTTCATCATCATATTTTTTGTTCTTCTTGCTTCAATTGTACCTTCTATTTTTTATCATAGTTCTTATCATCTTCCTCATTTACTTCCTTTTCCACACCTATAAAATCAAAGCTAAAAACATCCTTAGTTTGCAAAAATAGAGACACACTAGTCTCCAATTTGTCTTTGTTCCTTAACAATTTGATTTCTTTACTATTTTCCTTATCAACCCTATAATAACACTATATCTTGTTATAAGTTATAAAATTGTTGATTTGTTTCTTCCTCTTAAATCTTTATCTTAATTTCATCTTCATTGTATGCTTCACTTGCCATAGTTTCTCTATTATTTACTTTAGTTTTAATCTCATCTTCTCCACTCAAACAACTCCACATGTTTGTAAGATATTTCAATGATATTTTGATCACAATAAAAGTTTCATTTTCACCTTTGAATGATCCAAAATGAAATGGATCTTGCTCACAAGTTCTTCTCTTTCATGTTTATCTTCAATTTTGATCTTGAGTTCTTTGTCCAAGGCATTGTTTATTTATTTTACCTCTTCATCCTATGTACCTGAATTCACACATAAAATGACACTATCATATTGGAAAATTTGAGGCTATATATCCTCTTGTGAAGATATTTGCAAGATCTCTATTCCATATTATTAAAACTGCTCTTTTTCTCCACTATTTTCTTCATCTTCTTCATCAAGCATTGTTCCCGCTTCCGGATAACATACGCTTATTTACATGAATGTTTTATTATTTCTTTCCTCTCTTTTCCATGCGTTATTTTCCTCATTTTTCTATCTACAATCCATTTTATAGGCCATTGCACTCTCTTCTTCATATTCCACCCTAAAACTTAGTTTTATTTCTTCTCTCTATTATCCACTCCAAACCTTCTTTTAACTCTTTAATATTTTTTGTCATATATTCATGAGTAATTATAATATTTATTTTATTGTTTTTCATCCATTTTCAGTACTCACCAATCAAGAAACCTTTCATTTTCAATCTCTTTTCCTCTTAACTCACTCTTTTCTTCTCTTCTAATGTTGTAGACAAAAAATCATATGCTCTAGGTAATTATTATGTCTTGATTACATACTACCTGATTCCTAAAGTATGAAAAGTAATGATTAACCCAAGTTTTTGGCCACCTTTCTTTGCTTTATGCTTCTGCTATCAATCTTACACTCTTAATTTCTCAATCTATCTTTTCACCTTTCGGTATTTGTCATTTATGCTTTGTGATCAATAGAAGGCCAGATAAGCTCATCAAACGTGTTCACAGTGCCCCTCCTATCTCATCGTTCAAAAAAAAACTCATTTCAATGCATTCGACAACTTTTGCTATAGGTGGAAGAAATGGACTTGTGCTAGGTGGAAGAAATGAGGGGTGGATATATATGCATAAAGTAGGGTAGTTTTGGGATCCAAACACCTTATCCTTTGATTGCGTGCCCCAATTTGTGCCAAATCGGAGCCTCAGGTCAGTTTTTGAGCAGTGCATCTAGCAAATAATAAAGCCATGACTCACTTTTCCTAGTTGTTTTTAGATGTGATGTGACTGAGTAATGGCTCTCTCATTATGGATAAGGAATTGGGAATGTTTGTACTAGTATCAAATATGAGAATGGGCCTACTTTATTGTTAATATTAACACTAGACATCCCCTTAAATCATTTGGAACCATTTGTCTAAAGGCAACGAACAGGTGACAAAACGTGATCAACCCCCTCTGCTAGTATAATCTCAGACGTGATAAATGGATCTCTAGCAAGCCATCCTAATTTTCTATCTCATTCTTGGTTAAATCATCCCTATAGGTGGAGATAAATAATCCTAAGTAGAGAGATAAGTTTGTATCCATATGATTTCCTCCTTTTAATATTTACATATTGACTGATTTGGATATGTATACATACCTGAAAACGGTTTCAAACACCTCTGGGATGAAAGGAGATTCTTGTTTGTCACTATGTTGTTTGTTGTACACAAAGGAAGATTATTAAATACATTTGTAAAAGGAAAATTTAAAAAAATTAAAAATAAATAAATCTATGTCATAGACCAAATAAGCAAATGTATGGAAAATGCATAAGCTTATACAGTCACTTAATTCAATAAAAATATAAATATAATTTAATATAAAATAAAATAAAACTAAATGGAGGTAGGGTGAAAAAGCTCTAAAATGTTTAGTTAGGGTTTGTCTCTTATTTTTGGGAATGGGTGAGTTTGGGGGTGACGGCAGAGAAAAACCAGGGGTGTTTTGTCTCATCCTCCTCTATCATGCGCCAGGGATTTGAATTTGGAGCAGGTTAATCCAATAGAACTTGGGAAGAAGTTATTTCTAGATGCTAGCTATGGTCACTTGACAAATATGCTGCAAAAATGTGGACATATAGGGTAGGGTACACATGATGTTGGGCGAGAATGCCTGAAGGAAATGTGGTTCTTGGAATGATATGGTCATAGCCTATACATGTATCCATTTTCTTAGGGCATTTTTTTTTGTTTTTTTAAATAAATGCCTTGCCAGATGTCATCTCATGGAGTGTCATGGTTGCTACAACCCGTGCCAGCATCCTCCTAGCTTGTGTAGAAAACGAGCCTCGGACTGCAAGTGGACTTCCATCAAAGCATAATGGAGAGAGGAATTTTGTCAGATGTTGTAGTTGCAACTGCCCTGGTAGACATGTATGCAAAATGCAGAAGAATAGACAAAGCATGTGTATTGTTTGATAGAATACCCCAAAAAAAGTGTTTTCTTCGACTACAATGATAACAGGATATGCATAAAATGGATTTGTTGAGAAGGCGCATGAACTATTTGGTAGAATGCCTCAAAGAAATGTTGTCTCATGTAATGCCATGATTGCAGGATATGCACATAATGGATATGTGAAAAGGCTTTAGAAACTTTCAAGAAACTACACTCGCAGGTGTAGAGCCTCCTATCCATTGCCAACATTCTCTTAGCCACATTGTAGGTTAATCAAACGTCAATTTTGGACCAGTTTTCTCAGAGCCCTTGAGATAACTTTTGTTTATTTGCAATCGAGTCAACTACGACTAGTAACCCTGAAAACTAGCTACTAAACATAAACCGTTCGCTATTTCCAAATTTTGTCAGTTGCTATGAACTCCCGGTATATAGGTGGACACATATAAATTTAATTGTGGTGTGCGTTCTCATTAGAAGAAAACTTTTGGAAGCAGCTTTCTTAGCCTCTCATCTTGTTTTGAACGTTTTGTAGCTAGTAAGAAAATGTAAAAATAGAAAGTCTGCGAGACCCTCATCGGGTTGCAAACCACCGTGGAAACATTTGACACATACAAATAACTGTTTAAAACTCTATATTATAGCTTGTTCATGAATAGAACTTTTGACAAAATGGTGTTTTCTCTCTCTTCCCTTCTCTTTCTCTCTTCGGGTTACAAAACGAAGTGAAATGAAATGTAAGGAATACATGTTTCTAAACCTTTAATTTTGATTGCAAATTGTAGTTATTATCATATGTAAATGGGATACTTTGAAAAATGATAATTATGTTAGATTAGGGTGGATGCCATGCGAAAATTTATCGCTGATATCATGCTCACATGGTTTTGCAGGATGAAAGAATGACGATGAAAAGGTGATGTGTAATTCATTAATTATCATTGTAATTTTATATAGTTCATTTTTAAATGAATAACTGTATAATGTAGTCTCATGTTACAGAAGGTTATATTTGATAATTTGTTACGATGTATGAGATGTTGGATTCAAGGACATCTAGGAAATGTGCATGTAATCTTAGGTTCAATTTTGATTCATAGTACACACTGGTAAAAAGGTTTGATATTTATATAAGGTAAATGAATTTGAAGTAATATCTTGTAGTGCATATTTAGTGTTTAATAAACGATTAATGATTCACACTGTGCATTCATACTTTGTAAATGTAATAAAGAGAATTAAATCGAAACACTCTACCCTTGCTCAATATCGGGACATAACTTGTTTTTCATGTGCTATAATCCTTACCATAGAATACATTGAAAATGATAGGATGAACTTAATATTTTCACTCGATCGAACGCCCTAATTTAGGAAAATTAGAGCTGAAGAATGGGCTTATCGTCTTAGTCGATGTTTAGTGACATTTTCATAAACTCCGTCTGATAGGAGTGACACAATCAAACCATTTTTTGAGTATGCGAGATCTATCTCCTCCTTCGTATCCTAATGCGGAATACCTTGTCTCCGAAGATAGATTTAAAGTTAAAGTTCTTCATCGAATGAAATCTTTGTTGGATCTAGATGACATAGATGGAGGATGTGACTTAGTTTTCTAGGCCTTAAAATCTTGTTAATGAGATCCTTAGCTCCGCTCAGCTTAATGTATTACTTTGGTTTCTCTCAACATAACACCTTGGTCCTTTCTTGAAGGTGGTTTAGCATAAATATGTCCTCTCACTTAAATATCATTTATAGTTGAGGGGTAGCCCCTGAGGTGAAGTTGGAATTATTCTAAAACTCATTTGATTCAGATGTTAACTTGGTTTCATGTGTATCTACAAGTATTCTAATCTTCTATGTCTTCAAGAGGTTAGGAAAACATTTCGTAACTCCTTTTACAAGACAATGCTAATAATAAGACCATAATGTGACATAGAAAATAAAGCATATAAGAGTAAAAACAAGAGTTGAGGTTCAGAATAATGCCACTCTTAAAGGCCTTATAACTCAATTAAATATATTATTTTGTTTCAAAGAATATGAATCGTCTTGTTGTGATCAACCTTCAAGAAAACAAAATACATATATAACAAGAAAAATGGAATTCCATAAGTCATTGAATTAGAATAACTCGGTAAGGAAAATAACTATACCGTGATTGAGGAATTTCTTTGGTAAAAAGCTATCTTATATCTAAATCTTCGTTAAATCCTAATATCGCTATATGGACACTAAGTCGCATTCACTTGAGTTGTAAGAGTAAAAAGGTAGACATTGAATATATGTTCAAGAAGAATATTCTTAATATAAGAATAAGATAATTAAGTACTTTATATGCTTTTGAATTATGACAAATAAGAATGCAAGTTATGGAAACTTTTGGTAAAGAATAAGGAGTCAGCTTAAAAGGGTTGAATGGTAATTTTAACCATGGAATGTTTAAGAATTTGTCGGTGGACAAATGAGAATTTTATCCTTGCACAATAATGTTCTTGGAATGTTAATCATAACTAAAATACAATTAAAGAAAAAATGTGTTGTGGGTTTGCCTATCCTTGAGTCTTCTTTTTGTGGTTGGGGCATTGCTAGTATTCGTTCATTGGGAATAGTGTGGCATCGACATGACTATGTTTTTTCATGTTTTTATGTGATTCGATGACTTATGTGATTGTCATATGCGAGTTGAGTTTTTGTACTTGGAGCCCTTGTTGTGTTGTGTGTAGTGAGCAATGTAAGTCAAAAAAAAAAATTATCCTAGTATTTTATTGTTGTAATTGGGTGTGTAAAAGGTGGGCACTACATATGGTATCAGAGCAAGGTTCATGCTCTCAAACCTCTGGGATGGATTGGATTTGTGATGATTCTACATGATGGTGATGGATATTGGAAGAGTAATGTGATATATGTTGTTATGTGAACTATGTCGTAATTGTGACCTTATGGAAGAACATGTGGTGCATGTCACTTAGTGCGTGTTTTTATCATATTGATGTGCTTTTGATGAGAGTATTGACTATCCTTTTCATGCATTCAATTAGGAATCCATGGGTGATGTACCGCCTTGTTTTTGTGAACAAAATGTTATTGTGGATTGTGGAGGGTTCAAACATTTGGGCTTTATGTGATATGAAGGTGTATTGATGTATAGCATGACAAATTTGAGGTAAAGTGAATGGAATTTTATCGTGATGTCGTCATCATATTGTGATGAGTTGTGTGCGTCATCGTGTTGTATTGTAATTGACTATATATGGTAATGTTAGACATTGTGTTCCTCATACGTATAATTCATGTAATATGTGATGGTTCATGTCGCGAGTTAGGGGCATATGGTGAGTATGATCCCTAGTGTACAATGATTGTACCTTAGGTAATGTGATGTAACATAACCCATGAAAGTAGTGATTGTGTTTTACCCTATATATAAATACCATGTGTAAGACATTATGGTTAATGTGTGTGAATCACCATTTTGTTAGTGATGTAGTTATGTTTATGTTGTGAAACTTACTCTAGATGATCCTAAGGGGATAAACTGTCAAGAGTGTATGTGTGGAGAGAGGAGGCATGGACCAGGTTTTCATAATATTGAGCTGAGTACGAGTGAGGAAGTGGAGTCTTATATAGAATGAAAACCCACTTCTATCTATTTAGTATACTTCGAGCTTGCTCAATATATTGTGGGTGCGTACCACCTTAGGCTCAAATTATGCAACTAGAGTTCCCTGCTCTTTCTTATTGGATTGTTCATTGGACAATCCTATGTAATTTTTACTATGTTGATCCTTGTGGATGTATGGAGGAATGATTTAGGTAGAGATGATGATAGTTACATTAATTGATATACTCACTTCTAGTTACATGTATATTTCTACAAGCTAAGGCTCGATGTCCAAGTGCCAGTAACTCGATGAGTACCACTTTGGTGGTGGTATGAGGCCACATAGTGATTGTAATGTGTGATTTTATTAATACGTATTTTATTCGTAAATTGATCATTATCTCTTTTAGCTAGAACTAGCCATTTTCTTGATTAACATGTTTTTATATTTTGGGCATTTATTTGATTGTTGCATTAACATTTGGATTTTGCAACCATCATGGCTAATTACCCATTTGTTTTTCTTAGTTTTAAAACTTTTTTTTTCATATTTAGAAGTTTTTAGCCTAGCCCAAGGCTTTTGATTTTTCCACTTGGAATTTGAATGGATTGTTATGCTGGTTCTAATGTCATAATGTGTTGGAATAGGGTCATGGGATTAACCATGGAGTGGTTGAACCTATGGGCCTACTTCATTGTATGGGGGTACGACCCAAGGATTTATAGATAACTAGCGGGTTGTTGAACCATGAGTTATTATGTCACTTGGGTTGGGGGTGACGGGGCTATATGTGCCTAGGGCCATAGGGTGACTGGCCTCATTAAAAGGAGAAAGGAGATGGGCCTCTATGGTTGAGTGACCTGTTACTCTTTATGGCACTCTATGGTTGAGTGACCTATTATTCTTGATGGGGCTCTATGGTTGAGTGACCCGGCTTGGTTTTGACACTATGATTATTTCTCTATGAGAGGTATATGGAGGTTATTTGGTGATGCTTTGGGATGGTATATGGAATTTTATTTTGTGCTTTTGGAGATATCTGGGATTGTTTTTGATGTCTTGTTGGGTGTGGAGTTGGTATAATGAGTTATGTGTACTCTTGTGAATCTTGTTACACATTGTTATGATTGAGGCTTGACTCTTGTTACAAATATATTGTTTGTAACATTATTAATAGTGTGTGTGAGTTACTATTTGTAAAATGTAATATTTAGATATTACATTATGTGAGTGAATGATGAGTTGTAATAGACAACTCATCATGAGGGAATAAAGGGATAGTTGAAATAAAGGTGGAGAGAATCATGTTGGAGAGATAAGTGGGAATGTGATATTGTTTGACTCCATATTCTAAGGATGTCATTCTCCTATATAATGTAACCTCTACCTATGAATAAATGATCCCGAATGATTTGAATATATAATATCATTATTCGGTGTACTTTCTCTATGCAAAACTGGTTGATTGCTATGATTTGGTATCAGAGCGCTGTAAATCCTTGGTCAAAATATTGAGAGTGGGACATTTCATATTATTTGAGTGCCTCGGATGTTACATGAATTTTCATCTGCCTCAGGAAGAACTTCATTGCTGATTGAACCCACAGAAATGCCGATCTGCTCCTCCATGGGTTAGAGTTGGTAGCTGTAACGTATTGGGAGATGCAATGTATTCTTGTTGAAGGTGTCTAATATGTAGGTATATGGATAAAGCATTCAAACGACTCGTACAACCTGATATGTGGTCGGCTTGTTATTTTTGAGAAGTACATTGACACGTGATCCTTACAGTGTGCATTCTCCATTTCACGCAGTTACATATCCTTTGAAATGGAATCTTCGTAATGCATGGGATATATTGGTGGTTTTGTATCCAGTTGCATGCGTCCAAGCTACTTCAGTGAAGAATCCAGAAGATCTGGGGCATACATTTGCATGCGTTCAACAATGCTCCACGTCCTCCAAAGCTGTGGATGTCTTCGCCAAACGTGCAATCCAATAAGTGCAGCCTGCTATATAATAGTGCATTTCCTGATTTGTCTGAAATAGATCATTCTATGCGTGATTCGAGTGCCTCCTTCCTTTATCATGGCGGATCTTCCATCATCAGATCTTTGCAACGTGTTAAGTGAAAAGTCTTCAGATCGGCTAATACTTGGCGTTTAGTCACTCCAAATCAAGACGTCCCAGATTTCTGTCATAATATGGGTGATTCAACATTCACCAGTCTCCTCACCTTGATTGATGAGATTTGATAAAGTCTGCAGAATATAAGATTAGAAAAGACACGTGGATTTAGTGATTTAAGTTTAGAAATAATAGTTTAGTCAAGCGGTGACTCGAGAGATTCAATTCATCTACATTTGTGCTCCTGATTTGCGCATCCAACATTTGGTAGATCTGCAAATCTCTGATATACTATAGTTGACTGCGTTACATGTCTTTGTGCGCTGGAAAATTCATTTGCATATTGCAAAATATATCATGAACGCTGAAGTCATTGGATTATGAAACCAAGTTTGATAGCTTTTCTTTCAACCAGAGTTCAACACGGCTCGTATTCCTCCGGAGTTTAGCGCTGGCAGTTTACACAAAAATTTGTATGGTATTTAGTTCATGTATTGTGTAAGTTTTATTTCGGCTTATCATTAAAGGTTGAGTCGTTTATTCATTTATGTTTTGTTATTAAGTTTCAATTGTTTTGTGTAGTCTATAATTGTTATTGTCAGTTGAAACCATTGTATACTTATGTGTTGTCATTTTAAATGATTCAAAAGTAAATATAAAGCTTTGTTTGTTTAGTTAGAGTCATTTTTATCACATAGTCAATGTGATTATTAGTTAACAATTATAAAATTGGATCCACTCCAATTCGTCAAAAGTTGTCATTCTTAGTATGGTTATAGTCAATGTAAGTGTCTAGTCATGTTATTATAAATAGTTCAAAGAGTCGTAAAATTGTAGAAAAAAAATTAAAAAAAAATTTGCTCGCATCTCAACTGGGACGCACTATCGGTGGAATCCGACGTCCTTTAATATGCATTTGAGCTCCATGATCAAATCCAGGTTTGAGCTAAGCAGCATGAAAGATGGAGGCTGGAGGCAACGGAGGTAGGAGGGCAATCGATGACCTCTCGTCAGGCACCATCGATGAGGCTGCGGTACTGATTTGGTGGCCAAGTATTTCAGTTGTGTGTTTGATTCCATTATTGTGTGTTTTATAATAAGAACAGAAGGAAATTCTTGTTCAATTGTAATTTCCTTTTATAAACCTCCTTGATGTAATGTTGTAATAGAAAGAAGAAAACACAAGTACAAAGTCAGCATCATGATACTTGAAGGGGATGAACAGAGGTTCATGAGCGGGGCTCGTTTTGAGAGCAGAGGTCCGTTATTGTCGAAACAGGGTTCGTATTGATGAAGCACAGAGGTTCATGAACAGGGGTTCTTACCTTGGACTGAGGTCCATATGTGTACCAAGATCATGAGCAAACAGGGGTGTGCAAGCTGCAGAGAAAGTGTAACTATTCTTTTCTACATTGTTCACATTAGGGGAGTGTGTAATAGGGATTAATAATGTAAACAATAGGGGAGTGAATGTTACGAATATATTGTTTGTAACATTATTAATAGTGTGTGTGAGTTACTATTTGTAAAATGTAATATTTAGATATTACATTATGTGAGTGAATGATGAGTTGTAATAGACAACTCATCATGAGGGAATAAAGGGATAGTTGAAATAAAGGTGGAGAGAATCATGCTGGAGAGATAAGTGGGAATGTGATATTGTTTGACTCCATATTCTAAGGATGTCATTCTCCTATATAATGTAACCTCTACCTGTGAATAAATTATCCCGAATGATTTGAATCTATAATATCATTATTCGGTGTACTTTCTCTGTCAAAACCCAGGTTGATTGCTATGAACTCTCCCCTTTATTGGTATGGACTATTGGATAATGTCTTGACACTATGTTGGTATGGTCATGGGTTTTGGGTAATGTAATACCTATTGTATATGTATCAGCGTGATGATTCTGGTTTTTAGTCACATGTGAGTATTTTATCTATGGCTAGGACATAATTGTTGGAAATTCTTTACTATGTAGATTGTTGGTTGTCATCCCATGGTGGAATTAACGGTCTTGTGATGTGATACAATCATGAAATTAGGTAGCAAGATGTCTCATGGGTTGTTTGTGTTGTGTTAAGTTTTGTGTGGCATCTTGATGTTAGTTATTGTTGGGCACCCACAAACTTAAAATAATTGAAAATTTCTAAACAATGAATATTATAATCCTGAGATACGAAATACTATAAAAGAAAATATAAACAAAGTAATACGGTAAACTGGAACTACCAATCTTCACAGAACATTATAAGTTAAGATATTGCCAAAATTAGTTTTCTTCCTTGTGGTCATGTTTTAACAACTAGTTGTTTTGTTACCCAACATGTTTTCATTATTAGCTTCTTGCCTACGTACCCCCTCCGAGCTTCGGTGTTGTGTCACATCGAGGATGATGCTCTTATAAGGGGAGGGAGATGTAGTGCCCCTCCTATCTCCTCGTTGGTGTAGTAGAAAAATCCATCCTCACGCAACATTCATTCTATTCCACCTTTTCAATAAACGTGTTCCAACAAAAAAAAAAAATCGTTTCAATGCACTGACAACTTGTGCCAAGGTGGAAGAATTGGATAGGGTGAGGGTGGATATCTATGCATAAAGTAGGGTAGTTTTGGGATCCAAACACCTTATCCTTTGACTGTGTGCCCCATTTTGTGCCAAATGGGAGCCTCAGGTCAGTTTTTGAGTAGTGCATCTAGCAAATAAGAAAGCCATGACTCACTTTTCCTAGTTGTATTCAGATGTGACGTGACTGAGTAATGGCTCACTCATTGTGGATAAGGAATTGGGACTATTTGTACTAGTATCAAATCTGAGAATGGGCCTGCTTTATTGTTAATATTAACACCAGACGTCCCCTTAAATCATTTGGAACCATTTGACTAAAGGAAACAAACAGGTGAAAAACATGATCAACCCCCTCTGCTAGTATAATCTCAGACCGTGATAAATGGATCTCTAGCAAGCCGTCCTAATTTTCTATCTCATTCTCGGTTAAATCATCCCTACAGTGGAGATAAATAATCCTAAGTAGAGAGATAAGTCTGTATCCATATGGTTTCCTCCTTTTAATATTTACATATTGACTGATTTGGATATGTATACGTACTTGAAAATGGTTTCAAATGCCTCTGGGATGAAAGGAGATTCTTGTTTGTCATTGTGTTGTTTGTTGTATGCAAAGGAAGATTATTAAATATATTTGTAAAAGGAAAATTAAAATAAATAAATAAATAAATCTATGTCATAGACCAAATAAGCAAATGTATGGAAAACACATAAGCTTATACAGTCACTTAATTCAATAAAAATATATATATAATTTAATATAAAATTAAAAAAATGAAATGGAGGTAGGGTGAAAAAGCTCTAAAATGTTTAGTTAGGATTTGTCTCTCACTTTTGGGGAATGGGAAAGTTTGGGGGTGGTAGCGAGCAAAAAACGGGGGCACATTGTCTCATCCTCCTCTATCACGCACTGTGGATTTGAATTTCGAGCGAGTTAATCCAATAGAACTGACAAGAAGTTATTTCTAGATGCTAGCTAGGGTTGCTTGACAAATATGTTGCAAAAACGTGGATACATAAGGTAGGTTACGCATGATGTTGCGCCATAATACACCAAGAAAATGTGATTCTCGGAATGATATGGTTGCGGATCAAATGTGTAAACCGATCCATTTGCTTAGGGTTTTCTATTTTGTTTTTTTAAAGAAACACCTCACCAGATGTCATCTCATGGAGTGCTATGGTTGTTATGACCTGTGCCAACATCCTCCCACCGTGTCAAAAATAGAGCCCCCAAACTTGCGTGGACTTCTATCAAAGCATAATGGAGAGAGAGGAATTATGTCAGATGTTGTAGTTCTGCAATCGCCTGTAGACATGTTCATGCAAAAAGCGAAGAATAAACAAAGAACGTGTATTGTTTGACAGAATACCCCAAAAAAAAGTGTATTGTTGGCCTGCAATGATAGCAGGATATGCACAAAATGGATTTGTATAGAAGGCGCATGAACTGTTTGGTAGAATTCCTCAAAGAAATGTTGTCTCATGGAGTGCCATGATTGTAGGATATGCACATAATGGATCTATTCAAAAGGCTTTAGAAACTTTCAAGCAACTACACTCGCAGGTGTAGAGCCTCCTGTTTGTTGCCAACATTCTCTCAGCTCGTGTGCAAGAATGGATCCTTGTGCAGGCCCTAGAAAGTTGTCAGAACATAATGGGAAACTTGTTTTGTTGGAAAAAATTTAGGAGATTGGGAAGTTTGTGTGACATTGTGGAGGTTAGATCGAGGCTCGTGAACTGGTTGACGAAGTGCCCAAGTGAGATGTTGAACTAAACCCTACGGGTTTGACCGACTCCGTTCCTCCCAGGCATGGTTCATCTCTCCTTACCTCTCATAATTCTCATACTTTAGGTCTCTTTTACAACTTAATAGAATTTTAAAATATTATGATTTTATTATAGTTAATTGTTTATTTCAACTTGTTGCAAAATAATGAAATGTCGTGTCGTAACTCACGAAGTCAAAATAACTCATTTGCATTAAAACATGAACTTCCACCCTCATTCTGAGGTGATGTAGAAAACTTCCTACCCAACTGGATTGCTACAACATTGTTTTATCGACTAGACGAAATTGACTTCCTAGTGATAACGTTGATCATCTCCCAGTTTAAATAGTTAATTTTTGCATTTTTGGAGACTCATTAAGTACCCTTCATAACTCTGAAAAATGAGATGTTAAGCTTCATTCGTGTACCTTGTTATGTGAGGAGTCACCTTGACCTCTAGATTGACTCCGAATGAACATATGTGATCTTTTTGATGCTCTTATAGGAGCCCTATTACACTAGTTTACAACAGTAGAAAGCTGTTAAATCTAGAAAGTTGGCTTTCGTTTTGAACCGCCATTTGAAACCTTGGATAGAGAAAATATTTCCTGTCTTTGCAAACCTCTAATTTTTTACTAGAAAATTACATGGAACTTTTAGTTTAGGGAAAAACACTTTTCTGGATATTTTGACGATGACATTTTGTAGGCCTCTGGTCATAGTTTGACAAGGTCAAACTAGACCAATTAGGACCAGTGGCTTCAGAGAAATTGTCGCAGTTTGAAAATGGTTTTCTAGTTCTCAGTCCCCATCGACTCTGATGAATTCTCCTTATATAGGGGAACTTGTAGGAAGTGTCTCGTTGCGTGTTCATCCATCAAACGTCAATTTTGGACATGGTTTTCTAAGCCCTCGAGCTAACTTTTGTTCATTTGCAACTGGGTCAACTACGACCAGTGGCCCCGAAAACTAGCCACCAAACGTAAATCGTTCGCTATTTCCAAATTCCATCAGTTGCTATGAAATCTTGGTATATAGGTGGACACGTATAAATTTAATCATGGTGTGTGTTCTCATTGGAAGACAACTTTTGGAAGCGGTTTCTTAACCTCCGAGCCTGTTTTGAACATTTTTGTAGCTAGTAAGAAAATGTAAAAATAGAAATCTATGAGACCCTCGTCAGGTTGCCAAACCACCGTGGAAACTTTTGAAACATGTAAGTATCTCGTTTAAAAACTCTATAGTATATCTTATTGTGTGAAGAGAAATTTTGACAAAATGGTGTTTTCTCTCTCTTCCCTTCTCTTTCTCTCTCTTGGGTGACAAAATTAAGTGAAATGAAATGTAAGGAATACATGTTTCAAAACCTTTAATTTTGATTGCAAACTGTAGTTATTATCGTATGTAAATGGGAAACTAAAAAATGATAATTATGTTAGATTAGGGTGGATGCCATGTCAGCAATTTATCACTGATATCATGCAGACATGGTTTTGCAGGATGAAAGAATTATGATGAAAAGGCGATGTGTAATTCATTAATTATCATTGTAATTTATATAGTTCATTGTTAAATGAATAAATGTATAATGTAGTCTCATGTTACAGAAGGTTATATTTGATAATTTGTTGCTATGTATGAGATGTTGGATTCAAGGACATCTAGGAAATGTGCATTTAATCTTAGGTTCAATTTTGATTCATAGTACACCTGGTAAAAAGGTTTTATATTTATATAAGGTAAATTAATTTGAAGTAATATCTTGTAGTGCATATTTAGTGTTCAATAAATGATTAATGAGTCATCTTGTGCATTCATACTTTGTAAATGTAATAAAGAGAATTAAATCGAAACACTCTACCCTTTCTCAATATTGAGACATAACTTTTTTATGTCCTATACTCCTTACCATATCGAGACATTGAAAACCGTAGGATGAACTTAATCTTTGTACTTGATGGAACGCCCTAATTTAGGCAAGTCATAGATCAAGAATGGGCTTATCATCTTAGTCGGTATGTTTAGTGACATTGTCATAAACCTGTCTAATAGGAGTGACACTATCAAACCTTTTTTTGAGTATGTAGAGCTATCTTCTTCTACGTATCCTAGTGGACTACCTTGTCTCACCGAAGATAGATTTAAAGTTAAAGTTTTTCATCGAATGAAATCCCTATCGGATCCAGAAAACATAGATGGAGGATGTGACTTAGATGTCTAGGCCTTAAACTCTTGTTAATGAGCTCCTTAGCTCGCACTCAGCGTAATGTGTTACCTTCATTTCTCACAACATAACACCTTAGTCCTTTCTTGAAGATGGTTTAGCATAAATATGTCCTCTCACTTAAATCTCATTTATAGTTGAGGGGTAGACCCTTAGGTAAAGTTGGAATTAATCTAAAACTCAACTGATTCAGATGTTAACTTGGGTTCGTGTGTAGCTACAAGTATTCTAATATTTTATGTCTTCAAGACGTTAGGAAAAATTTCGTAACTCCTTTTACAAGACAATGCTAATAATAAGACCATAATGTGATGTAGAAAATAAAGCATATAAGAGTAAAAACAAGAGTTGAGGTTCAAAATAATGCCACTCTTGAAGGCCTTATAACTCAATTAAATATATTCTTTTTTTTCAAATAATATGAATTGTCTTGTGTGATCAACCTTCGAGAAAACAAAATACATATATAAAAAGCAAAATGGAATTCCACAAAGTCATTGAATTAGAATAACTATGGTAGGGAAAATAACTATACCGTGATTGAGGAATGTCTTTGGTAAAAATTTATCTTGTGTCTAAATCTCTGTTAAATCTAAATATCGCTATATGGACACCAAGTCACATTCACTTGAGTTTTAAGAGTAAAAAGGTAGACATTGAATAAATGTTTGAGAAGAATATTATTAATATAAGAAAAAGATAATTAAGTAATTTATATTCTTTTGAATTATGACAAATAAGAATGCAAGTTATGGACACTTTTGGTAAATAATGAGTCAGCTTAAAAGGTTCGAATGGTATTTTTAACCACGGAATTTACTTAATGATCTGTCGTTGGACAAACGAGAAGTTTATCCTTGCACAATAATTTTCTTGGAATGTTAATCGTAACTAAAATACAATTAAAGAAAAGATGTGTTGTGGGTTTTCCTATCCTTGAGTCTTCATTTTGTGGTTGGGGCATTGTTAGTATTCATTCATTGGGAAAAGTGTGGCATTGACATGCCTATGTTATTTTGATGTGTCTATGTGAGTCGAGTTTCTGTACTTAGAGCCCTTATTGTGTTGTGTGTACTGAGAAATGTAAGTCAAAACAAAAAAATATCCTGTTATTTTACTTTTGTAATTGGGTGTGTAACAGGCTGGCACTACAGGAGGGGATTTTATTCTTTCGATGCACACATTATTAACATTCTACATCTAGCTACTTACATGCTACTTCAAGTGTGACATGCATAATAGAAACCTAGGGAAGGATTGCACACACACACACATAACTATATTGTGTATAATATATTGTGAAACACTCAATTATAAGTTTACCATGTCACAACTGAGAATAGTTCAACCCGTCATTCTGAATCTTTATTTTTTAGTATTTGATGTCTATTTGAGGGTTTTACAGGTTCATTATTAATTGCATGTTTATTGTGATTGTGGTGATATTGGTGTAAATCCATACTGAAAAGGGTGAGTAAGCGTGAACCTCTTGCGACTCCTCAGAGGAAGTTTTATGAGAATCTACTTAGACCATAACACCGAGAAAGTAGATTGGGGTACCCATGGGCACCCCCAACCCTCTCCAGGCACCCCAGTTTAGTAAAATCCTCTAGATCTATAATTTTCCAGGCTTCTGTGTGACAATATTCCATCTCTTTTCTGATGGTCATGACTATGACACAATCCAACAACCTCTAGTAAATAAGCTAAGGCTCTTCTAACCCTGTTTGTAATTAGGGTTTCATATTTTTGTTTCTTAGGTTAATTTCTATACTTCATTGTTTCATTTATTTACTACAAACTTCTATTAGATTAGGCTATTAGTTTACATTTTTGTTTAATCATTTTGGTGAACCCCACTTGTTATCAGTCTTTCAAATCCTTCTTTAGCATATCATATTTTCTATCATGGCTCCTATAGTTGCTCAAGTTTATTTTTATGATTTAATTCAAATGCATCCTAATTGCAATGTTGTTCTAAAACAAGCCCTAGACACTATGTATCTCCCTAGTGATATGTCGTCACATTAAGTGAGTGTTATTTTAGATTAGCTATCTGACGACCCTAGTCTTTGTGATCCTTCATCTCATCAATCCATGTTAGATCAATTCAAGCTTTGCATTCTTTATCACAAGAAAAATTCCAGGCTATGGAATCCATGATTACATCTCTTAAATATAAAAATCCAACATCTAAAGGACAATTCTCAGGATCATATTTGTTCTCCTTCTCCATATCATATTCATGTTATTTCTTATACATGTGCTTATATCGTGAGCCTCAAGTCTTATTGTTACCACAACCTTTCAATTTTTATCGCATTGATGTTAAGTAAAATGATATTCTTACTTAGCTCCTTGCTCATCAAGTTATAACCTTACCATATACACATGACAATCCTCCTTATCGTCTTACAAAATATCAAGGTCATCCATATTATAATTATTATCAAATAAATGGATGTAATGATAATGAATGATCTGCTTTATGACAAAGAATCAAGCATCTTGAGCATCAAGGATTTATCTCATTTAATGTAGCGGGTCAAAGCATAATGTTGTGTCCCACTTCGTGTCCCAAAAATGTGATTAAGAGGTTAGGCATGATCGAAAATCAAGGGTGTTCATGTGAACACCCCTTTTCGTGTGAACCCCATTCACCCAAACTGCTATGTAGGCCAAAGATAGTGGTTTGCGTGAATGGGAGTTCATGCGAACACCCCTTCATGCGAACCACTTTTGGTTCAAATAATTTTAGTAGCAAAGAGTTATATATATATATATATATATATATATATATATATATATATATATACATATTTGTGTGTGTGTGTGTATGTATGTATGTATTTATATAGTTTTGGGTAGCAAATTTAAGGTTTAGGGGTTTTCAGACGAAGGGGGTTCACGCAAACCCCCTTCGTGCGAACCCCCCTATGTGACACCTATGTGGCACATTTGGGTGCCAAATCCATTTGGAGGATAATCTTATGCCAAAATGTGCCACTTAGGTGCCACGTAATTAGGGTTAATGAATGAATTAAATTACAAAATTTTAACACAAAATATAGAATTTTATTAGCTTTATAAAAATTTAATTTTCATTTTTAAAATTTTTTTAAATATTTTTTTTTATTTTGCTAACACATGGTATTTTAGGACAATCAATCATACACATCAACCCAATTTGAAAAATAGTGAAATATATCAAAAAATTTGAAAAAATAAACTTACTATTTGTTGAAGTCTTCTTCGTACTTGTGAAAAAAATTCAATTTCGATATAAAACTTAAAATTTATCGGCATAAGCATTATCCCAATGGGTTCCTAAATCTGATTTGTTTATGACTAATGAGCATCAAGTCATCACTTCTAATGTGCCTTCTCCGATTAGTCGAGTGCATCTAATTCAATCCACTCAAATTAAGAAACCTCCTCTCAAGTTATCTAATGAGTACGTGATATATCGAGAAACATGTTATTCTTATATGGGCAGGATTTTTTACCCATAGGTTTATGGGATGGTTTTGTCCCATGGTTTTGGTACCCACGGTATTGTAAAATTTCTTAAGTAGTTTCCTATTTATGTGGTTTTGTGCATATGGTAGGGTTGATGTAACATTGTAGATGTGTCTGAATTCGGGTGTGAATTCTGTAGAGTTTTTAAAGCATATCTCCAAATAGATCTGGGTATTGTATTTAGAGAGGTCTGGCTTGAAATAAAATTTGAGCAAGTGATTCTTAGCGGATGCAGCGTTAATTGGGTTAACCACGTTAAATATTGTCTCTTTGTGTTATGTTATTTTTATTTTGCACTTTTATTTGAGATCTATAATATTTTCTGCATATTAGTTTCTACAATTGCGATTCTGTGAGGGATTGTTTCACATATTTTATCCCTTATTCCCTAACACCTCACCTCTCTTATGGCCCAATTTTCCCTCTCGCATCTTTGTAAGACATTAATCTGAAGTGATATCCTCCTCCGCCTTAGTAAGGGGCATGGGTTATTCTGGCACAAGTTTATAATTTTTAAACAAAAGGAGAATCAACCCCTCATGAATAGGGGTATCCACCTTACCACATTAAAAATATTTCACAGAGGTAGTCAAAGGCATGAACAAAAAGAAAGGGATACTTAAACATTTTTTTGTGCCTAAACATATTCAGGAAAGATAAGCTATGAGTGTAAATCTTATGATACTTTCCTTCCAAAGTTACATGCTTCATAATGTGAAGGAAAACCTTCGTCCACACATCAGGGATGTAGGACCGAGAAATGCCATAAGTGAAGTAATGCAACTTTTCCTTTCCAATGAAAAAGGTGTTAATTTCATGCTTGCATCTATTCATGTCCTTAATGGATAACATATGATAACTAATCAACTTATTTAGTATTATATGGTGATATCAAAGAAAAATTAATGATATTATTGAAGAAAAATTACAATATGGCCCTTGATGAATGTATGGATGAAAGTTACTACACCTTACAATAGACTTATATTAGTGTAATACATATAATTAGTTTATTTTATTCCAAACACTCAATTGATCTGCATATATATATATTTGAATGTTAAGGATGCATTTATCTATCACTCTACATAAACTAACTCGATTATATTATATTTAAAAGAGGAATATGATAACAATGAATTTATTTTCAAAGTTGATAGTATTTTTAAATTTATTAATATCTTCACCATATCCTTTTCATTTAGATACTCATGATTAGATATATTTCATTTCATACTAGAAAGGGAAATGTTGAAGGTTAAAATTGGGGAGCAATAATGTGAATCTCATTTCAACTATGGCCAAAAGAGAGAACTATGTTTTTAGTTACCAACTTCCATTATTTACCATATCACAATTTTCAATGCTATAGGAAGAAATTATTCACCAAACTTAGCTTTATCGATAAAGAAGTAGATTTAAATTTTTGTTATGATAGAATGTCTACAAGAGTAGTCATAGCTGAAAAATTATCTTATTCTAATATAATTCCAATTGCTACTACATAATTCAACAACCTTCTTATACACTAAATAGATACAATGATAATGATCCTTTGTTAGCTAATTAGGCATGCACTTCATCATATCACTAAGGATTCTCAATGATTTAACCTGGAAAAAAAGAATGTATGGATTATTTACATATTTCAATTTGGGAATAAGGATTTGAAATATAGTGTATATTTAAATTATTAATTAAACATTAACACTTAAGTTATATTATACATATATATTGATTTTCAAGATAAATTAATTATAACATGTGTTAAAATAGAGTAAAACAAAAGAAAAATAAATTTACTTATTACAATTATTTGGGAATTGATTGGGGTGTGAAAAAGTGATTAATTTACTTGAAATTTATTGTAAATGTGTACCATATGTAGGAACCAAACCATTACAGGTAGAATTATTTGGTAGATCCATCCCTCTCTAATGGTTTCTTCTAGGGAAATGAAGGGATTCTTAATAATTATGCTTCCTTGTGATTGTATATAATATAATTTGATGTAATTTATTATGTATCAATAGTGTGAAAAAACATGTGTAATAAAGTGAAATGACCCAAAACCTAACCATTGGTGAAACCCTTATAAAAAGGTTAGTGTATAGGTTGAATTGTAATCTATACACTACCTATGTTGGTAATACTATTAAGAGACCACATACTACATACATAGATACATACAAACATGCATTCATACATACATAAATAATTACGTACCTACCTACCTACCTACCTACATACATATATCAATATATATATATATATATGTGTGTGTGTGTGATATGTTTATGGATGAAAATCTATTTCATAACTTCATCACCTAATACTACTTATAATGGATTTCTTGCTTATTTTTGACTTAACTATGAGGTTTTATGATTTATGAAAATTAAGTCTAGAACTTTTTTTTGAGTGATTTAGACATATGTGGAAGATAATCCTCATTTCTTCTAGTACTTTAGGGAAATTTATGAGAGTTTGGAATTCCTTTTGAGTGATATTTCCCAGTAACTACAAATTGATTGGTAGGTGAGTAAATAGATGTATTTAAATTTCTTATATAGGTTTATGTCAGTATAATTTTGGATTACGTTAATCCATGAGGAAGGTAATGACCCATTAAAAATGTTAAATTCAAAAACTATCCATTGGAATTCTTTGGGACAACACTATTAGTTTCAAATTGTAATTTATAGTGGTTTGGTCATTGTTTAGTGATTTTGTCTGGGTATGGAAAGATATTATTTGAATTTATGAGAATATGAATGATGAGAAATAACCTACTTTATACTAATGTGATATTTCTATGAGAAAATGATAAATTTAACGAGGAGAGAAAGTCTATAAATTTGCCCAGGGATATAAATATTATGCTCAAAATGGATTCACAAGTCATTATTTACATTTTAAGCCAATATTGACATTATCAAATAATTAATTTTTTAATTTTGTTGTCAAAATTCCACCTCCCCTAAGTATAGACACTCATTTATGTAATTAATGTCTTGCAATAACACAAATTGTACAATACTCTTGTAATATCCCACACTTGCTCAATTTGAAAAATTATTCCATCCCTAGTAATATCTTATCCATTCTTGCTTATGCACACAACTTATTTTCTCACATAATTTTCATACTAATATATCATATAAGGATATACCCTCACATGTTACAATTCAAATTTTCAGATTACTCACACATGCATCTAAGACCATAACGTCTATAAAGGACTAGAACACCCATACACTATGGGAAAACTTGGCTACTTTGTTAATTCTATTTATAATGGTACATTACTTAATTTGATTTTTTTGGTACACTTCCAGTAATATTTTTATCTGACATTCCAAATCTAGAACACATATATAAGAAATTTTTTCATCTCTCATTAAGAAGGGGGATCTATACCTACTAGACTTATAACATTCCAATGCACACACACTAATCCAAGTGTGTGGGATCCTATGTGTCCTCCACTCACATTTGGAGGGTCATCTCACATGGATTAGATTTAGGGTTAGGTTTAGGGTTTTATTATGAATCATGCACTAGGGTTACTCAGCACCCTATATGTATCCCTTCATTTGACATTTATGAGTATGCCAAGACACTCTGTTGTCTTTCTCTACATGTGCAAGATTTATTTTGTTATGCAAGTTATTTAGTTGATTGATCAATTCTTCCTTTTCATTATGTTGGAGCCGTTATGATTCCAGTAGAGTGCAACTTCATCATGTTGCATAGTTTCTGATATGATTTGTCAACTCTTTCATGGTATCAGAGCTGCACACTTACTGTCACACCAAAAGCTCGAACTGATGGTGGAGAGGGATCTCATCATGTTAAACAACTACTACACGACACCCTCCCACACGATGGAGCTGAGTATACACCCAATTAGGCCCAACAACATTAGGAGGTAGTGACACCAGGAATTTCCCGAGAGGTCACCCATCCAAGCTCTACTCTGGGGTTAGCATGCTTAACTGCCTAGTATCAGAGCTACACAACTTGTCGTCACACCAAAAGCTTGAACTGGTGGTGGAGAGGGATCTCATCGTGTTAAATAGTTGCTACGCAAACACCCTCCCGCACGATGGAGCCAGGTATACATCCAATCAGGCCCAACAACATTAGGAGGTAGTGACACCAAGAATTTCCCGGAACGTCACCCATCCCAACACTACTCTAGGGCTGACGCGCTTAACTACTTGGTATCAGAGCTGCATGACTTACCGTAACACCAAAATATCAAAATGATGGTGGAAAGGGATCTCATCGTGTTAACCAACTGCTACGCCAACACCCTCTTGCACGATGGAGCTAGGGTATATACCCAATCAGACCTAACAATATTAGGAGGTAGTGACACAAGAATTTCTTCAAAGTTCAACAATCCCAACACTACTATGGGGCTGGTGTGCTTAACTTCCTAGCTCTAATACCAAATGATTTGCAGTCACACCAAAATCTCGAACTTATGGTGGAGAGGGATCTCATCATGTTGAATAGTTACTACGCAAACATATCATATGTATCCATTTGGAGGGTCATCTCACATGGGTTAGGTTTAGGGTTTGCTTATGAGTCATGCACTAGGGTTACTCATCACCCTATATGTATCCCTTCATTTGACATTTATGAGTATGCCAAGACACTCCACTATCTTTATCTACATCTGCAAGCTTTTTTTGTTATGCAAGTTATTAATTTGATTGATCGATTCTTCCTTGTGATTACGTTCAAGCCATTACGATTCCACTAGAGTGCAACTTCATCATGGTGCACAGTTTCCGATACGATTCATCAACTCTTTCAACTAAGATAAATCCCAAGAAAATATTCTCCAATACTCTCATAAGGTTCAAATAATATCCATATTCATTTATTGAAACTCTCTGCTCCAATTTTTAAGAACAAATAATACATCCTCTCAAGTTAATCTAGGGAAAAGGTCCAAGAAAAATCACATTCTTAAAAGGTCATGATTATCAATATGGTTACATAAATTATTGATATCACATGCTAGGTGATAATGACATGTGACATGATCCTTATTTAGAGTGGTAGTGATGTTGGTGGTACACAAGGGTTTCAACAACCCAAATAATTTTTGTTTTATAGGACTCTTTCACAATCAATGGCTTTAAAGATTGAATAAACTCCATAACAAGCATCACACAATATCAAAATTCTAAATTATAGACATGAGCATATCAAGAAGCATTGCATAGACCCAAGAATTTTTTGAGTTGAAAGTGCAGAGGAAAAGGGCATATAAATTGGCCATAATGGGGGTACATTTTGGATCATACTATACACCTTATTCTAGGAATCTATTTATGACATATTTTTAGAGATAAAGCTCTGTCAAATCATTTCCAAAATTTTCCAATCATTAGGTCATTATAGATTAACACATGGTCTAGGATATCAATTAATTCTTCTCATCATTCTCAATTCAAATTCTTTGTTGAATTTTCTATCATTATCTAGTCATGTTCAATGATTATTATAAATATTTATGTAGTTATCTTTAGAAACTAATTGATTAGGAAAATATACCATTGGTTACTACTCCTATAAATTTTGACCATATGTATTATTAAATCATTTGGTGAACATGAGTATTGTGTGTTGTGCATCGGATTTATCTTCTTCTACTCTCTTTAGTTTTTTTAGGGTTATAGAGTTTCTCATGATTATTTATTAAGTCACAACATGTTTGAGGCTCCTCTATTGTATATCAAATTTTAAATTTTAAATTCAATGGGTTTCTCATGATTCACTTGCCATAACATATGTAACATTTATATTTTACCTCAAATATGACTTTCTACTAAGAACCTAACTCTATCTACCCTATGGATTATTGGGTTTGATTACACACCTATACACATATTAGGGGAGATCACTTCAAAAATTAAAATACGTCCTTCTAATTTTAATTTTTCCATGCCATATCATGCCTAATAATCCCAATTATAATATTATTTTAGGTCAGCCTTGGTTACATGATATGCGTGTTGTACTCACATTTTTATTCAATTTCTTCTCCCCCACATTCATGGAGGAATTGCATCTTAATTCTCGATTCCTATATCTACTACTCATTTTTTATACTCATTATATCTCCCAAATTAAGCGTAATTCTTATTTTGGTACCCATGTCTTAGAGTCTTTGGTACATGATCTATAAACCCAATTTCTTCAATTACACCACATTGGTACTACCTCCTCTTCTTAAGTGGATTCCCCAATTATTATGCATATTTCTTCCTCACTTAAGATTACATCTCATCCTATTCCTCCCATAGCTACATCTACTATACCCATAATGATGGGCAAAAACCATTTTCTCTTTACCAATTTTGAAAAAATCATGGATTTGAGACATACTACTTGGTGCATGGTTGATTTTATACCTACTTCTCTACAAAAGTATACCATTTTCTCTTCTAAGGTTACTTCAACTACATTTAATGCACTTATATATGCTATGTTGCCAATAATGGTGTACATGGTGCCACTTATGATAATCTTACTCTTGTTACATATTAGACATCTTTATATGTTTTTATCACTCCTAATGCTTCTATATCACCTATTATAGTTATTGTTGTACTTGTATCTCTCCTTATTCCCAGAGGTTTCTATAGAATACCATCATTCATTCCTCCTAATAATACATTGGTACTTAATTCATGCATGCTTCATCATTTTATCACTACAGGGTTTCCCCCTCATACTTTTATTTACCAATCATCTAAATCACACATGGATTCTTGTGGATCTATTCCACCTTTCATTCCTCGTAAATTGTTTATGGCATATCCACTTGACTCAAATTCTTTGGCACAACTAAGGCCCAAAAATCCATCTCTCCAAGCAGCTTCTTCACCTCCTCAAGAGAGTCTCATTGGATAGTTCATACACTACTCACGCACTAGGGGCATCAAACTTCCCCTTATTTTCCATATCAAACACTCTTTTTATAGGTTCAAATTTACTATTTTTGGTTACACACCCAAAAATTACATTACACACACACTATGAGAAACCTTGATTACCCTCTCAAGTTACATAATATATTTAGTAAAAGTGCTAAATATCTATGTATTTACCCCTCGGGGTATTCTTGGATAACATTCTCTTTAGAGAATATGTTTTCATATACTTCCTCAATGGGGCCTAAATATATAAAAAATTCAAGTATGCATAAAAATCCCAAAACATTCAAATATATACAAACATCAAAAAATATTTGTGTCCCTATTGCTTGGTTATTTCTATTACACGTTTATATTATTTGTGTTGCATATTACTTAAGATGCTAGCTTCATACATAGTATGGTATATCCTTTTCTATAAACATGTAGATTCACATGGTACATTTGTATGCATACTACACAAAGATTCTTACATGATGTAGGATACATGATAGTTCTCTCAACCAATTCTTTCGTAGCTATTGGGGGCATCCAATTTATAATTTATCATGTACAAATGTTATTATTCCAATCTTTGCTACTTTATTTCATCTTACCTCATTCAATCAATACATACATTGTGGCATACTAATAATTACTCTTAACATAGTAATGGGTGCTTCATGCATGGTAAATTTGTTTTGTAGATTAATTCAAAGACATAATGATCTTCATACCATGGTTTTTTCTTGTTTTACATTCTTTCTCTATTATTTCACTTATTTGTGGGAAATGCCCTATGTTGCTTGATTATTGATTATTTTCCTTGAGTACCTATATTGTCTTGTGACATCCGAGATGGTGTTTCATGTATGTGACATATTGTTTGCAATGTTGTTATGTTTGTGTTTCATTGCATGCTTTTTCTTACATCAACTGCATTATTTTTCTATAGATTGTTACTAACACTTTTCGAGTTTTTCTATTACATTTATATCTATGCACTATGGTATACACCATGCATACTCCCCCTATTTCCCCTACAATAATTCTACAACACATGTTCACATCAGATACAATTCCTCATGTTTAATCCCCACTCACTTTATTCCATCTGACACGCCTTAAACAATGGGAAACCATTGGATGATATATCACCATAACAATAATTTAGAATAAAATAACAGAATAATAGGTACAAATTCAAACATTATATAGGTTGATAAAATCATTTAAAAACACAATTATGTCATTAAACATATAAGGACAAAATGTATAAAAATTACCATAACATTTAGATGTTATGGCCTATTCCATACGCTTTCATCCTAGAGGAATATTCAATAATATTCTTAGTTTGTATAGTTTCTCAGATACATTTGTAGAACTTTACTTGAGTTTCAATGATAAAATTCATGGTATGAATCAGATTATGGAGGTAGTAAGGGTACATGCAATCTAGCATTACCTTGATACATTGTATAATAATTTCATATCAATTGGGTTCATTTTCATATACAATAAAACTTATCCATGGGTCTTTTGATGTTTTGAGGTGATTGTTATCCTCATAGGCTTAACTTCCCATTACCCATATATTAGTGGAGGCATGCACATAAATTGGAATGCTCCCTATAATATTCTCTTCACCATGTGGGATGTATTATCACTTCTTTCTATTCTCTTTAGCATATTCCACTTGGGAAAAATCACCCCAAAGTATTTCCAGAAAAATTAAACACAATGTTCATAAAATTTCCATGTAAATAAAAGAGGGAGTAATCTATCCCCATATCTCGTATTATAATTAAATATAATCTTGTAAAAATAAACATAACTAAAAAATACAAAGTCCTAACACAAGCACATGTCCCTCGAATGAAGGAAAAGTATTTTTACACACTTCGATAACTTTTACATTAAGTACGAAATTTTCAATTCCATACTTAAAGGGAGGAAAAGGTAGATACTTATATTGGTAATTCATGTCATGCAAGAACACATATTATACAATACGCTTGCACTATCCCACCCTTTCTTAACTTGACCAATTATGCCATGCCTAGCTATATCTTACACATTCACGATTGCACACACAACCTATTTATTTTTATAAAAACATACTAATCAATCAAATATGGATATACACTCACATATTAAAATCTAACTTTTAGATTACTCATATATGCATCTAAGACCATAGCATCAAGAAAGAACCATATCACCCATATGGTATGGGCCTACCTAACCACTTTCACCCCTCTTCCTCTAATATTACTTTTCTTAATTTGAATTCCTTTGGTGTACTTCTAGTTGGCTTTATATGATTTCTTCAGATCTAGAACAAATATATAAGAAAATTACTCATCCCTCGTTAAGAAGGGGGCATTCTACCTATTTTACTCTTAGCATTCCAATGAGCACAAACTAAGAGAAATCACAAGAAAAGATACTACAAGACTTTGTTGAGCTTTATATACTTTGCATATTCATTTAGGGTAGTTCTCTCCTCATATTTGCATCAAAAAAGAGTACATCCTTTCAAGTCAAGCTAGGGAAAATGTTCAAGTACAATCACATTATTACAAGGTCATGATTATAAACATGGTTATATAAAATTTAGGTATTACATGTTAGGTGAGAATGACATGTTTTTTGAAACATATTAATATTAGTAGTGCTATCGATGGTGCACAAAGGTGGCCATAATCCAAGTAATATTTATTTTACAGGAACTCTTCACCATATACGGTTTCAAAGATTCAAATAATTTTACAATGAGCATCACACAATACCAAAAGTACTAATTACATAAAGTATCAAAATAGGAAGTAGTGCATAGTCCCAAGAATATCCGGGAGTTTAAAATGGAGAGGGACAATGACTTATAGAAATGGCCTTAGTGGGGTACACTTTGGCTTGTACTATATGTTTTGGTCTAGGTAGTTTTTCAGGACATAGTTTCATAGAAAAATATATATGAAAACATTTCCAAGATTTTCTATTTATTAGGTCAACTGAGATTAGGAAACACTCTAGGATATCAGCTAAGTATTCTTATCCTTCACATTGATTGTTATTTTTTGCATTGTCGATCATTACTTGTCTTTTTTCAATGATTATTCCTAATATTACTGCAATTACTTTTGGAAACCAATTGATTAGGATAATCTACCAATAGTTATTATCCCTATAAATTACTATAATTTAGGTTAAACCAATATGTGAGAAAATGAAAATTACCCAGTTAAAGGAAAAGGATACCTAAGTGTTAAAACACACTTTTTCTTTTCCTTGGTACTTTATTCATTTCTTAAGATTCTCAAGTTGGTGGCAAGAGCCCAATGTGAAAACTGACAACATATATTTTACTCAATCTCCATATAAAAATAATTTATCTTTAACACTATACTAAAATTGATATTAAAATTTTGTAAATTTGAAGGTAATAAAGACTAAAAGAATACACTTATTTATCTTTTTAAAGGATAGCCTTCTTATTTAAATAACATAGAGAGATATAATATAACTATACCACTAGAGGATTAGGGGAAATTTATCCATAATTTTGAGTAGTCAAATGCATGAATGAAATTGGATTTTCCATCTCATCAATGAAGTAAATTATCTGGCCCAACACACCAAAGAAAGGGTACAACAAGGAATCTGGTTTCCCCTAAATTCCCTTCCAATGAGAGAGGGTAATAGTATCAAATGGTGTCAAGACACCCCTTTAATATTTCACCAAGAAAATAATACTATTTTCAAAAACTCTGGGTTCCAAATGTGTAAATTGATGTAAATTCCCAAAGGAGTGGGGTAATCATGCCTCCAGTGTGCATTATAATAAGTGTTAATATACCAAATATACATAGAAATGGTAATGAATAACTATAGTTCCTATAGACCATACATTGTAAATTTTTTAATGATTCTATAATTTAGAAATCCAAAAGTAATTAAGTATACATGCCCACCACATTATATATATATATTTTTAATTCATCTATAAATTGTGTAATCATAATGTGTCCCTGAAGTTTTAACATAAACATGTAGATTCTTGTATATTCCAAAAAAATCTAAATTGGATGTTACAAATCTTCCCAATATTGTACCATACATTTTGGAAAGTAACGTATGATGAATCTGTTGACAATTTTTAAACTTGTGCAAAAATGGGCAACTCAAAACTTCGTTACGATGGATAGCATTGGTGAAGTATACCTAAGCTAGGGGAGGTTCTACCAGATAATATTATTACTGTTGAATTAATTAATGATTACATGAAATCTGCAATTATGTGCATTGCTACAAAAATAATAGATCACATAGTCTGTAATTTCTTGACTATCTTTAGCAAAATAACACAAGGCCCCGAAGGAGAGTTGTGTTATCTCGATGAAGACATCAAATTGTAGAATAAATGAAATGTTGAGTCTTGGAACAACAAACATAAATGCATATTTCAGAAATCAAAGTTCATTACTGGATGTTACAGTATTCTTAATGATCTTTCCTTCATGATTAAGACATTTAATTATATTATTGGGTTGTTTAGTTCACTTATAAAATCCATACAAAAAGCTGAAATGCAGAAAGAAATACACAACTCAATTTCAGAATTCATTGTCTTATTCATAAGGAATTTTAAATGTCCCCACACAAGTCTGGGATGTAACTGAAAAGTAAAATAGAGCTACTGAAATAAGAGGTACACAAGTATGAAAGAGAAAATATAGGAGTATGAGTGAACCCATCATTTCCTTAAAGTTTCTCCTTCGGTTGATGCATCTTCATCTTTAGGTTATTCTCTCTTCATCTCCATCACTGGAAGTACTGTACCTAAAAAAGAAAAAGAGGAAGATTATCAGTTAAGAGCTCAAGGTTAATCCATATTCCTACATTGTCCTTTTTGTGCATATGGATCTCTTAACAACAGGATATATAGATTACTTGAAGATCGATACTGCATACATGATCTACTCACTCAGGATGAAGGAGGAAAGAGAAAAGAAAACTATGGACATAAGAGAGGCCAAAAATCCTAAATATTTTCTAACTATTTCCTTAAGTGTGTAGGTACAGGTTGTAGTAAAGAAGAAAATAAATCATGTTTTACAGTCTTCACTATTAGATAAAGGTTGCAGTTCTCAAATGACTTCCATCCTATGGTACATGAAGTAGATAATTCATAAGTATATGTTCCCGATTACAACTAAAGAAGAAGGAATTATGAGGAAATTTTGACAGGGCTTCGCCACGTGAAATGGAATTTTTAAAACTTTCCAGCATACATATCAAAGTTGTAATAAAAGGAAATGCAATATTAAACAGATCACAGAATCAAGAAGAAATAAAGAAGTTTGAATGCCCATATCAAAGGAGGGATACCCAAATCTAGGTTGAAATACCTCAAGCCACAAATTGAAAAATACATGGGTATATAGATTTTGGAAAAAATAATTCATTCAAGAAGGAAAGTTAAAGGTTCATATATAGATAAAGGTTACCATTCTCAAATTACTTCCATCTATGGTAAATAATTACAACTAAAAAAGAAGGATGAATTATTTTTGACACAGCCTTCGCCACGTGAAAACTTTCCATTTGTTGCAATACAACTAAAAGAAATGAATAAAGTTACAAATCTAAAGAAGAAAATTTAGATCCTGGATTTGATCAATAAAGACCCATTAATGGGTACTAAAATCAAAGTAAGGATCAAGAACCCACTGGTTAAAATTGAAGCAGAGAAAACCCTCATCAGAATTCAGAGCCAAAAGGGGAACCCAGAACGAGTTTTAACTCAAAGATCAATGTTATTCCAGAAATCACATTTAAAATGCTAAGGAAAAATGAGTATCAATGTTTCGAAGATGAAATATCAGAGACAAATTAAAAGGGAAAGCTCAATACTGTGTGTGACTATCCATCAAAATGAGCAATATGCGGAAGTCAAATGACAAGTGTCAAAGTTCAAGAGATTACAAAAAAAAAAGTCATATGTGTCAAAGGTTCATTCCATGCCACTACCATATTGATCAAAATAATGATGATATAGAAAGGATTGAGCTCACAATCCTCAACAATGGTGGCCATAGAATCTTTGCTACTGCATGGGCTTCACACGACTTCTCCTTTCCACATGTGGTTCATTTTCGATCTATGAGAATGAGCATATCTTCAAAATCAAAGCAACACAACTAGTCAAATCGACCAAATCTTGCAGTATAAGCCAACCCAGAGCTCAAAGTGATCAAAATGGTGGCCGTTAAATAAAAGAGAGTTGCAAATATGAAAATTTGCTGAATTATTAACAATAGATGATGAGATAAATTGAGCTTGAAAGATCATCTCCAATGGATGCCTTCCAAGGAAATTTTTTTACAGAGTTCCTTTAGCTCAGATAGAGCTCGAGAATGAAAATATGAAAGACTTAGGGTTTTAAGTGTTTTATTCATTAGATCAATAGCCACGAAAAAAAAGTATAGAGATTAAATCTCATAATTGATCACCAAAATCGATGCAAAGCCCAACTTAAAACATTAAAATGGTGGGTCTTTTTGGAAAACTTAACATCTTTTCATCATTTTGTAAAAGTGTCAAATTGGTCAGCATGCTGACAAAATCTAATTGGATGTGGAGGGGTGGGCCCTTTTTGTGTTTTGGCACTGTAATACTGTTTCAACTTTCCATGCCAAAATGAGTCTTGGGTAGTACTTAGACTATGCCCTCCTTTGACATTTTATCCCAACTCATTTGAGAACATGGACAAAGTCATTTTGGAAAAGGACATAAAGTTGTAAAATGGTTTGTAGCCCCGCTCATGTAAAAGGAAAAAGTCAAATGTTGAGCCCGCATCAAAAGAGTCAAAGTGGAGAAGTGGACCATCGGAATTTTTTTTCCTTTGAAACTTTTTAGAAAAATGAGTAAAGTTTAAAAATGCCCCATGGCCCCATTGAAGCATCGAAAGTCAATCATATTGAATTAATTCAAAAGCGGATCATCAAGTCAATTTAATAATTTGAACCTTGAAGGAGTAAAGTTTAAAAATGCCTGTGAACTTGAAGAAGACTGAACAAGGCCACGTATTCAATAAGTCAAAAGTGGAGCATCGGGTGAATTTGAAATTTGGATCCCTTTTTGAAAAAGGTGAAAAAGTGTTTAAGTCACCCACAAATCCACTCACACATCAAATTAAAAATGGGGAAGTAGGCCACCGAGGCATTTTAAAATTTTAAGCCTTTTTTGGAAAAAGTAGCGAAGTATCAAAAGTAAGTCGTAGTCCCACTTTGATAAAATTCAAATGCGTGTAAGGCCCATATTAAAAGCAAATGGGCAGGCTAAATATTCAAAAATGTAATTTCTATCAAAAACATGAAAAGAAGGATTTTCCAGGTCCGTTTTTGGATCAATTTTGTCCTACGTGGATGATCTTTTCAAGGTAATAAAAGACAAATTTCTTCAGAGAACCTTTAGTTGAGCTCAAATTTTGCATCAATGGCAGAATTTTTAAAAAACTCACACAGAAAGTTTGAAGTTATTAATGGCAGCCACGGGAAAATTTTTTTGAAAGCTTTGCTAACTCGAATGGAGCTTAATAATGCAAATACCAAAATGATTAAGTTTGCAATACTTTTGCACCTTAATTTGAGTTCCTTGTTCACCATATCAAACCATGGTTAAAAAGTGCTAATATTATCACTGCAAATGGATAAGGTTGGATGCCTTCACAAAAGAACAAACTAGAATACAAATTTACATGGATCACCATGTACAAAGAAGAGAACTTGCTCATCAAGCCAAACTTATTTTTAGCAAATTATCACTCATGCTTTTCTTAAAAATAGAACAATCGACTGTAGTTGAATGAGTTTTAACTAGTGGATGTTAATCCCTCTTTGTATTTGCATGTTCTGTTTTATTCATTTATTTATTAATAGATGAAGTATAAAAATAGGATGCATGGGCGAGTACAATTTTAGCCTATTTTAGGAAGGGTGGGAAATATTTTGCTATATATTATGTGTGTTGGCAAAGCAAAAAAGGAGTTAAGAGGAGGAATTTTAGATACAGGAGCTTTGAAGCATTTTTTTGTCAGTTTTTCCCTTGAATATGAAGTATTTTTGACTTTCCAATTTTTTGCAGTTTTGTGTATGTTTTTATTAATCTTGTGAGTTTGAATTGTCCGGTTAATCATCTTTCGCTATTGTAAATTATGTAATTTTTACATGATATTAATGTGTATGTGTAACTCAAAGCATTATTTTTTTTATGATTCTATCCCTAAATACATCAAAGTGTTTACCCTTAATTATCTTCGAAATATGTTGGCTTGTGCAACAAAAAATCCTTTACATATCAATTGTGCATGCACTTAGTCAAAGACCTCATACAAATTTAGTGTATCACCTCAATTTAAATCTTTTTTTATACTTTTACCCTTAAACCTTAGAAAATTAATATAGGATCCATTAATAAGAAACCAACCTTGATACCGAGAGACTCACCTCAAAATAGGTATACCCACAGACTGAGGTGTTTCCATTGTATCTACGAAAGAGAGAGATCCATTTTGCTAGCTTAGAACACCTGCACCATCATCTCTCAGATGGTGCACTTTCGAGAGATAATATTTTTGGCACACCCTATGGGAAAAAAATTAGATCTACATGTAAGTTACAAATATTTACTACAGTCTATAGTAGATTTACATTAGATCAAAAGTTACTTTCCATGACAAAAAGTTACAGCAGCAATTATTTTTCTAAAGATTAAGATATTTTTTGTGACTCCCTAAACCTAATTCCAAACTAGTATTGCAACATGTTCCATGACTAAAGTGACTATATGATCATCGGTAAGAGGAATTCCTCCCGATTTTGTTTCTTTACCTTTGAATTATGCAAGAAGAAGAAGAGTTGGTAATACTTTACCTTATAATAGAAATGGTTTTGATAACCATCTTCCTAATATTCCTTCACCACGTATCAATTTTATATTCAAATCCTAGTCTTTCAAATGGTTATTCAACCACCTAGGAATTTTGTGACCTTTACTAGTGGCAGTCCATTAGTAATCCCAATTTACCATGACATCGCTGATGCTCCCATGAAAATTTTGCCATCATTCACTAGTGAAAATCAGGTTACACCTATAGAGCACATTAAAGATGTTGCAGCCTTATGTGCAGTTCATAATATCACTCATGAGGATGTAGTTTTGAGACTTTTAGCTGCATCTCTTAAATGACAAGCCTTGCAATGGTATAGAAATCTAGATATTTGATGCATAAGAACCTGGGATGATTTAGGTAATAAATTGCTAAAACAATTTCAAGATAATTCAGATCATTTATCTCTTACAGAATAGTTGTCTACCATTAAAAGAGCTCCCAATGAATTTATGTCCAGTTTCAACATCCATTTTTCTAGAACTTGGGAAAGAATTCCAGCAAGTGTCAAGCCTCAAGATGACCATGATTTCCTTTATTATCTAAGAGCTTTAAAGAGTGATATTTCAACTATGATTCAATCTATGGGAAGAGAGAATCTCCCAAAAGCCTATGATATTGCCATCCGAGATGAAAATAATCTTATTCAAGTTATAAAATTAGCATTGAGACCTTCATTGCCTTTTTTGACAGATTTAGCACCTATTCCTCATCCTATCACAATTATAGAACCCACTGTTATAGCCCCTTCAAATGATGTATTTAAAGATTTTAAAACTATGGGGAACAAGCTTACCTCAATTGAGAATAGGCTTGCATTACCTAGCAGACCTTATCAGGCTCCTTATCAAGAAAATCAGCAAAATAGACAGTCCTACCAACAGAATCAAAATTATAGGAAACCTTATCAAAAAGACAGTTTGACCCAAAGGCTCATAGTCCATCTAACGCTTTAGTCCAAGTTAATATGGCTACTGAAGAGTGGTGTCAACCTTGTAATCAACCTCATTCAGCTACAAATTGACCAAATGCTTTTTTGAACATAAGTCTTGTTGCACAACCTCAATCTAAAACATTATTCATACCTCAAATGGAGGTTGGGAAACAAGAAAATCATGTTCAGAAAGTACCTGAATAGAACCTAGTTAGTTTTAGTGAGGATGATTTCATTGCAGTTACTACTAGAGCTCAAGAAAAGGCTACAGAGAGCAAAAAAATAGAATAGGCCTGTTCTACCTACTATCACTGATAAAACAACTATAAGCCCAAAACTAGCTAACAATGCATCCGTTCCTCGGAAAAAAAATCATGTGTTATAGAGCTGGTAAAGAACAACAAAAATAGCTATAGCCTAATCCAATAAGGTTATTTATACCTCAGATATCAAAAGTAGTTGAAGTAGAATAAGTTTTCGCTAAAGCCTATGCTAAATTATTAGAATTTATCTCTAAAACTATTACTTATTTTAACATTGTTGATGTAATGATAAAGCATAATGTTAACATCTCAATGTGGGATGCTCTAAGTATTCCAGACAACAACATTTCCTTACTCATGAACTAGCTAAGCTACAGATTTGTTCTAAAACATCAGAAAATGAAGTCTAGAAAGCAGACATGGTCCTTAGAACAATGGAACAAGACCACATCAAATAAGTTAAATGGATGGCTCAGAAAGTTTTAAATGCTCATGACATCAAGAAGCCACCACCATTTTATTTATCACTGATTATTGGAGAAAATCTTGTTCATAATTGTATGGTGGACAACGGTGGTGAAATATAGTTATGCTAAAAGCAATTGCAGAAAAATAGGGTCTATAGTATGAACCTACAGAAAAGAGTGTCCTACAATTGGATGGAACTACAAATAATACAATTGGTGTCATCAGAGATCTAGAGGTAACATTGCATGCTTTCCCAAATGTTTCCATTCTACAAGATATTACTGTTATGGATTTACCTCCTTACTTTTCTATATTCTTATCTAGATATTTCATAGCAAAGATAGGAGGTTATCTCTCCTCAGATTGGTCCTTATTTTTCACTACATGTTATGGGACCAAGGTTACTATCAATTCAAAACCATTGGAAATATTTCACATTGAGCCTCACGCTTCTAATGCAGTAGCTAATTATGTAGCCTTAGACTAGTCTAATTTTGATAATATAGCTCATGTTTCAGCATTGGATGGTGTTTCTAACTTGTTCATGGATGAAAAGACACATGAAGAACATGCTCATGACCCTTTCAAAGAAGTTGAAGAACATCTTTTTGGTGTATATTTATTGCATGAAGAAAATACACTAATTCCCTTATGTCTAAAATAGAAAATGCGCAATGGAAAGGATTTGGAAGCTTCATTTCGATGGAGCTAAAAACAAGAAAGGACAAGGAGAAGGTTTTATGCTCACTTCCCTAACGAATGAAAGGTATTTCTCAACTTTGAGTCTCCAATTTTCATGCACTTGCAATGTAGCTGAATACAAAGCATTAATTCATGGCTTACATTGGGCCAAAAAGAGAGGTATGAACATGCTATGGATTTTTTGATTCTAAGTTGGTTATCAATCAAGTAAGAAATTTCAATGTTTGTAGGAATCCATTAATGAAGTCTTACAGACATAGAGTTTCAGACTTAATGGAATATTTCAAAGCTATTAACATTCAATCCATTCCTAGAATAGAAAATAAGCATGCAAATAAACTCACATCAATTGGTGCTAGTTTTGAAATGCTTGAACAAATTGAAAATAGCAAAATTTAGCCTCATATAAAGCTAATTGTCAGGCCTTTGATACCTGATAATGACTTGAATTGGAAGGTTTTTGAAAGTGATGATCAAATCTATAGGTTTTTGTAGCAAGAAGTTGAATTCTCTGTAGTAAATCAAGATAAATTACAACACTTATATGGTGACCAGATTATTCAGTTAAAGACAAACAAATTACCTCGAGGTTTGGTCACATTAGAAGACATCTTCAACACTGATGATCAATTAAGAAAAGACAAAAAAATATGTCAACACATGTTGATAACTATGAAGAGATCTCAATTGATGAAGGGAAAATTTTGTTTCTTGGAAAGGTATGCTCCTTGGCTGAAAAACATTCATTTATTAATATTTGCAAAGAATTTAAAGATGTTTTTTCTTGGAGATACCAAGACCTGAAAGGGTTTGATCCCGATTTAGCATAGAATACTATTGAATTACAACCAAATTCTAATCCAGTTAGGTAAAAATAGAGGCCTATAAATCCCAAAATAGAGCCTCTAATAAGGAAAGAGTTATCTAAGTTAATTGAATCAAGTATTATCTTTCTAGTTAATCATTCAAGTTGGGTAGCCAATCTTGTTCCTGTTAGGAAGAAAAATGGAGAAATTAGATTATGTGTGGATTTTAGAGATCTTAATAAAGCTTCATTAAAAGATCACTATCCACTTCAAAATATGGATCAGATTTTGAGAATAGTTTTTGGTTCAGATAGACTATCTCTTCTAGATGGCTATAGTGGATACAATTAGATTTTAGTTTGAGAAGAAGATAGGTACAAAATAACTTTTACCACCAAGTGGGGTACTTATGCTTATAAAAGAATGCCTTTTGACCTTTCAAATGCTTGTGTAATGTTCTAATGTGCAATGGACATGGATTTTCACAACTTGTTAAATAAATGCATCCTTGTTTATTTAGATGATGTTACTATATTTTCAAAAAAATCAGATGAGAATCTAATACATATAAGGCATACTTTTTAGTTATGCAGGCAGTTTGGAATATATTTGAATCCCAAAAAGTCTATCTTTTTAGTACATCAAGGAAAATTACTTGGTCATATTGTTTCTAAGAAAGGTTTAGCAATTGATCCTTTTAGAATCGAAGCCATATTACAACTATCATTACCTCATCATAAGAAATCATTACAAATTTTTCTTCGGAAAATCAAATTTGTTATAAGATTTGTTCCAAATTTTGTAGCATTGGTGAAACCATTAACAACTATGCTAAATATAGAGAAGAATTTCTCTTGGACCAATGAAGGGAGAGAAGGATTTGAAGCAATCAAAACAACCATGTCTTAAGCTCCTACTCTTGCAAATCCAAATTTTGATAAAGATTTTACAATGTATGCACTTGAAGGAGATGAAACAATCTCAGCCATATTAACTCAAGTTAATGATGAAAATTTTGAACAACCATTTGCTTTCTTTGTTCAGAGCTTGCATGATTACAAAACAAGGTACACATTTCTTGAAAAATAAGTACTTTTAGTAGCTAGAGGGCTAAAGAATTTTAAGTACATGCTTTCAAAAAATAAAATTCATGTTCTTGTTTCTCATCCAAGTGCAAAAGATTTCTTGTTAAATAAAGAATACAATGAGAAAAGAGTATAGGTTGGATAATAAAGTTCATGGAATATGATGTTGATAGTCGTATTGCGAAGATAGTTTAAGGAAAAGGATTATGTGAACACCTAATTGCTGATATGGAAAAACAAAATGAACCAAAATCAGAAGATACAAAATAGCATGCTGAAATGAAGCATCAACAATCATATGTCATGGTTTAGCCAGAAAATCAGCAACTTGAACTTGCTCAAGAGGTAAAAGAATCAAGATGGATGATTGATTTAGTTACGTATTTGTAGCATGGTATTTTTCTCGGAAGGTATGGACAAGAATAAAAGAAGGTATTTCAGATTACAAGTTGTAGACGCTATGTTTTCATTGATGGTCTTTTATTCAAAAGGGATGTAAATGGAATCTTTCTACGATGTGTTTTTTTTATTATTGGTAAATAGTTTTTTGAAAGGGACTATACCCTTGTATACAAAAAGGGCCTAGAAGCTAGAATAGGAATGAAAAACATTAAAAGAAGGATCAAGATCCAGATAAGACATGAAAATCCAGTGTAACCAAAGAGTAGTTACCCCAAAACATCAAACCAATTTGAACATTATAGAAGAGCAGCCAAAAAACAACAAAAAAAACAAAAAACATGACAGCGATCGGCAAGAATAAGTGCGAGATCCACAATTAATTCTTTGCGGATTTGGTAATTCTAGATTTAATAGTCTACCAGAGGTGAACATAGCCAATGCCATCATGTGAGTAGGGTAAGTAATATCCAGTTGTTGAATGGTTTGTTTGCTTTCTTTTCTATGCCCCAAAGAGTTGTTACTTATGCATTTGAGATTTGAGGCCACGTGAGACATGCTACTCAATAAACTCCTCGATTGCACTAAATATAGCCATATTATGATCATGGTGAGTCTTGGTTTTCCCAATTCGGTTGTCCAGGGGAGTAGAGTTTTTTGTAGATATATTCAACTTGTTTGTTGTCAATATCAGCCTCCTCCTCCTTCATCCTCTTACCTTTTTGCTTAGTCAATTTTTTGACTTCTTCTTTCAAAGAAAGAACATGTTAGTTTCTAAAGATTCCAGCATTTTATTGGAGCTCTCAATGTGTGTCTCCTAAGAACCTATGTTGCTAATGTGAAGGAGATTATGAGTAACCTCTAAGTCCTGAGGCATGTTCCCTGAAACAAGGGTATCCAGGTTCAAATTTTAGAAGATCTAGTTATAGGTCCGGTCAAGGTGGAGGCGAAAGGGGTGGGATCAAAGGTGGGGGGTTGATAGGGGAGCTGAGAAGGAAGTCATAGGGGTAGCGAGTAGCGGCGATGGGGATAGAAGGAGTAGTATCTTGCTACGATGTGTTGACTATGAAAAATTCAGCAATTATTATTAGAAATCCATGAAGGACTGCAGGAGGTAATTTCTCGCACATACCACAGCCTTAAAAATTATGAAAGCTAGTTACTATTAGCCCAACATATTCAAGGATTGTTTTGAATGGATCAGAAAGTGTAAGAAATGTGCTTTATTTGTTGGAAAAGAATGTTTGGCTTCTCTACCTTTACAACCTATTTTAGTTGATCAGCCTTTTATACAGTGGGGTCTTGATTTTATTGGCATGATAAACCCACCTTCTTCACAAGGACACAAGTGGATTTTTACTGCTACAGATTACTTTATAGGTTTGAATGAAGTAATAGCCTTGAAAGAGGCTAATGAAACTTCAATACTATCATTTTATGAAGGTATAGTTTACAGATTTGGTGTTCCAGCAACTATTATGTCAGATAATGCTTTAGCATTTCTTAGTGCAAAGGTAACAAATGGGGCTTTCAACCATGGAATTTACTTAATTTCTTCATCTAATTATTATTCACAAGGTAATGGGTTAGCTGAAAGTACTAAAAATAATCTTTTAAGGATCATCGGAGAACACTCAAAGATAACTAGAGAGCTTGGCATCTAATGTTGAATGTATCATTTTGGGATGATAGAGTGACTCCTAACAGATCAATTGGCAATTCACCATATAAGCTTGTTTATGGAAGAGAAACAAGAATGCCTATTTTAGTGTAGTTACCCGCACTAGACTTGCCACATCAAATGGAGCTACTTGAAAATGAGCCATTGTAGGTTCGTTATGTAGAACTAATGGAAATACAAGAGCTAAGAGATCAAGCCCATGTGAGAATAGAAAAGAATCGACACGATGAAGAATACTTTTGATAAGAAAGATAAATTCAAAATCTTCAATGAAGGAGATATTTTGTTAAAGTTGGATGTAGATCGTGCAAATTCAGGAAGACACACAAAGTTTGATACAATCTGGAGTGGTCCTTACATGATTTTAGCTTGCAAAGAACACAATGCTTTTCAGCTTTTAATGTTGAATGGAGAGGAACTTCCAATTCCTGTGAATGGTATGTTTCTAAAACATTGTTATTGAAAATTCAACAGTGATTGTTTAGAGTAGGATTTCCCTTTAATAGGTGCAATTTCTACACATTACATTGTTTTTCAATTCAATTAGTGCATTCATGCACATGGTCTAGTTTACTAGATCCTTTCCTAGTTTTAGTTCATTTTGAAAGGATTAGACCTTTAGGAGAGGAAGATTTTGGTTACATACTTTAGATTCCATGCCCAATGGAAAAGAGCAAGTCACTAGTCTACAAGCTAGCAGGCAGCTTTCCCCATAGGATCACCAAAATGTTGACAATTTTTGCACTTGTGCAAAAATGGGCAACTCAAAACTTCATTACGATGGATAGCATTGGTGAAGTATACCTAAGCTAGGGGAGGTTCTATCAGAAAATATTATTATTGTTGAATTAATTAATGATTACATGAAATCAGAGCTATGTGTGTTGTTACAAAAATAACAGATCACATAGTCTGCAATTTCTTGACTATCTTCAGCAAAAGAACACAAGGCCCCGAAGGATAAATGTGTTATCTCGATGAAGACATCCAATTACCGAGTAAATGAAATGTTGAGTCTTAGAACAAAAACATAAATGCAGATTGCATAAATCATAGTTCATTACTGGATGTTATAGGTATTCTTTATGATCTTTCCTTCATGATTAAGACATTCAATTATATTATTGGGTTGTTTAGTTCATTATACAATCCATACAAAAAGTTGAAATGCAGAAAGAAATACACAACTCAATTTCAGAATTAAATGTCTTATTCATAAGGAATTTTAAATGTCCCCACACAAGCCGTGGGATGTAACTAAAAAGTAAAATATAGCTACTGAAATAAGAGGTACACAGGCATGAAAGAGAAAATATAGGAGTATGAGTGAACCCATCATTTCCTTAAAGTTTCTCCTTCGGTTGATGCATCTTCATCTTCAACTTATTCTCTCTTCATCTTCATCACTGGAAGTACTTGTACCTAAAAAGAAGAAAAGAGGAAGATTATCAGTTAAGAGCTCAGGGTTAATCCATATTCCTACATTGTCCTTTTTCATGCATATGGATCTCTTAACAACAAGATATATAGATTACTTGAAGATCATACTGCATACATGATCTACTCACTCAGGATGAAGGAGGAAAGAGAAAATAAAACTATGGACATAAGAGAGGCCAAAAAGCCTAAATATTTTCTAACTATTTCCTTAAGTGTGCAAGTATAGGTTGTAGTAAAGAAGAAAATAAATCATGTTTTACAGTCTTCACTGTTAGATAAAGGTTGTAGTTCTCAAATGAATTCCATCCTATGGTACATGAAGCAGATAATTCATAAGTATATGTTCTGATTGCAACTAAAGAAGAAGGAATTCTGAGGAAATTTTGATGGTGCTTCGCTACGTGGAATGGACTTTTTAAAACTTTCCAACATACATATCAAAGTTTTAATAAAAGGAAATGCAATATTAAATAGATTGTAGAATCAAGAAGAAATAAAGAAGTCTGAATGCCCATATCAAAGGAGGGATACCCAAATCTAGGTTGAAATACCTCAAGCCACAAATTGAAAAATACATTGGTATATACATATTTAGAAAAAAATAATTCATTCAAAGCAAGGAAAGTTAAAGGTTCATATATATATTTGTTGCATTACAACTCAAAGAAAGGAATAAAGTTACAAATCTAAAGAAGAAAATTCAAATCATGGATTTGATCAAGAAAGACCCATTATTGACTCATCATACTTGATCTAATCACTCAAAGGCATGAAGGAGGAAAGAGAAAAGAAAACTATGGACATAAGAGAGGCCAAAAAGCCTAAATATTTTCTAACTATTTCCTTAAGTGTGCAAGTATAGGTTGCAGTAAAGAAGAAAATAAATCATGTTTTACAGTCTTCACTATTAGATAAAGGTTGTAGTTCTCAAATGAATTCCATCCTATGGTACATGAAGAAGATAATTCATAAGTATATGTTCCCGATTGCAACTAAAGAAGAAGGAATTCTGAGGAAATTTTGATGGGGCTTCACTACGTGGAATGGACTTTTAAAAACTTTCCAGCATATATATCAAATTTTTAATAAAAGGAAATGTAGTATTAAATAGATCACAAAATCAGGAAGAAATAATGAAGTCTGAATACCCTTATCGAAGGAGGGATACCCAAATCTGGGTTGAAATACTTGAAGCCACAAATTGAAAAATACATGGAAATATACATATTTTGGACAAAAAAATTCATCCAAGCAGATGGCAGGTTAAAGGTTCATATACAAATATGTTGCAATAGAACTCAAAGGAATGAATAAATTTAGAAATCTAAGGAAGAAAATGTACATCCTAGACTTGATCAAGAAATACCCATTAATGGGTACAAAAATCATAGGAAGGATCAAGAACTGATTGGTTAAAATTGAAGCAAAGCAAACCCTCATTGAATTCGAGCCAAGAGGGGAACTGTCATCACCAATCCAAAGACTATGATAATTCTTCACCGAGAACTCCTCGTGCTATGATTATTTACTAATGCATAGCCTTTAGTTTGGTGGATGTAATATGGAAACAAAACAACAACCGAACATAAGAATACCATCGACTATTATAAGACGGAATGATGACAAATCTAAATATCAAAGTAAATTATAATATTAACATGAAATTGTTACAATCTCACCCATGAGGTACTTCAACAAGACTATGGGAGAAACTTTACAATTACACCTCTCGATGGCTTCTTCAACACACCTTTAACTGATGGCTTCCTTTGCACACTTCCTACAATATTTCTCACTACTTCTTTCTATGCTAAATGAGGGGGGTGGCCTCTCTATTTATAGAACTTCTAGACTTATCCATCCTATCTCTAAGATAGGATAAGAAATCCACTCAAGAATCATATTCCATACCTTAACTCTTATCTCGTACATGTAAGCTTATCTCTTAAGATAAGATAAACCTTATCATTTTACATGGGTTCCACATTTTTAGACTTTTTACAAGTAAAATACACAAAATATTTATGACCTCACTCCTTGTCTTTATTACCAATATAATATTTCTAATTCCTAATCATGTAGACCCTACTTCTCTAATTACCCAAACTTTGACATTTTAACATTACCGGACCACTTACGACAAATATTTACTTTTACAACATTCCTATTGTACTTTGATCACATACCGTACTCCACATTATTGGCGACACCGTACTAACGACGCCGTTATCTTCTATCAGATGCTACTACTAATTATACTTAACAACATCCTATTCCTAATACATACATTAATGAAATAGAAATTATGGAGTAAAATTTTAGTGTCGACATCTTCCCCTTCCTAGCTTCTACTCCATCCTCTGAGTAGACTCTTCCAGTGCTTGGAAAATCTTCAACTTTTCGTGGTTGACCCATTTTGTAATGGGAGTGCCATCCAATTCCTTCTTCATCAGTGCATTACCATTTTCATGCACAACTTTATTTTGTAGGGCCCCATCCATTTTGGAAGAAATTTTCTCTGTCTTCTTTTTTTATATCTGAATCATATACTAGGAACAAGTCATTCACATGAAATGGAGACCATCGGATCTTTTGATCAAATTATTCCTTCTGCTTCATTCTCTTCTTATGGCTTGTATCCTTTGCTATTTCCCTCATTTCCTCTAGCAAATGAAGATGTACCAACCTTTCTTTTACTGAATCACTTTCATCCATCCTTTCATTTTTCATAACTCTCACAGTGGGAATATCAAACTCAATAGGAAGAACTGGATCAATGCCATAGGCCAACTGAAATGGGGAGTATCCTGTTGCTGACTTTGATGTTTCCCTATATGCCCACAATGCTGCATGAATCCTTTTATCCCATTTATGTACCTACAAGGCTGCATCTTTTGCTAGAATTTGACATAGCACAAAATTTGTTCGTTCCACCTGTCCATTTGTGCTTGGCTTGTATGTTGTTGCCTTCCTGTGCTTAATAGAAAACTTATTGACTAGGGATTCTACCACCTCATTAATGAAGTGGCTTCCTTGATCTGTTACAATTTCTAATGGACAACCAAATCTGTGACAATGCGTTCATATATGAACCTTGCCACTTCATCCATGGAAGTTGTTTTCAATGGCCTAGCTTCAACCCACTTGGTTAAATAATCTGTGGCAACTACAATATACTTATTTTGGCGTGATGTAGTTGGAAGTGGACCTACAATGTCTATTCCCCACTTTTCAAAGGGACCAAGTGGAAGAATAGGACATAATGGAGCTGATGAAGTCTTACGGTTACCATGTGTTTGACAAATATCACATGTCTTACAATAATTATAACAATCTTTAAAAAGAGTGGGCCAATGATAACCTGCATCCAAGATCCTTCTTGCTGTAAGTTGTCCAGAGAAGTGCCCTCCACATGTACCATTGTGGAATTCTTCTAGCAGCTCCTTTCCTTGATCACGTCCAACTGCCCTCTTGTACTGTCCATCAGGTCCTATTCGAAATAATGCTCCATGTAGAATAGAATATGGATGACTGGCTTGAGTAATCTTTCTCTTAGTCTTTGCATTGGCACCATCAGGAAACTTGAATTCATTCAGATAATTCCAAATATCTATGTATTCACTAGGGATTGTGTCAAGGGATAACAATGCTGCATCGGGGAAATCATCATCATCACAAGATGATCCTAAACCATCATAGGCTCGAGAGAGTGCATCTGCATTGACATGCTTCTTTCCTGGCCTATCTATAATATCAAATTCAAATTCTTGTAGCAAAATTATCCATCTTGCTATCCTCCCTGATGGGTTAGGCTTATTGACAATATATTTCAGAGCCTGATGATCTGTTACAACTATAAATTTCTGCCCTAGCAAGTAATTTCTAAACTTCTTTACAAAGAAAAATGATAGCGAGCCTCTTTTTCATTCCATGTATAGTTTACCTTAAGACCGCTCATTTATCTGCTCCCAAAGTAAATTGGATGTTCGTTCCCATTTTCATCCTTTTGGCTCAAAGTACTTCCTAGTGCTACAATGAATGGCTTGCTTCAATATGGATTCTTCAAAATGTGAAGACGCCTGTGGCTTCCTTCGCTTTTCCAAAAGCTTCATGTGCCTTATTTCCCGGTTCATAAGTAACATCCTTCTTCAAGAATTGGGTTAGTGGTCATGTGCAATCTTTGAGAAAATCTTGATGAACCTTCTATAGTAACCGACATGGCCTAAAAATGATCTCAACTTACTTCTATTAAGAGGAAATGATAAATCTTTGATTTTTGAAACTTTATCGAGATCGCACCAATACCATCTCTGATACAACATGCCCTAACAAAACACCTTTAGAACATCCAAAGACACATTTTGTAGGGTTTAGTGAGGCTTGTGCTTCATCTAAACTTTGAAATGATGTCTCCATTTGGTGCAGGTGGTCCAACTTGCTCCCATAGATGCAAAAATCATCCATAAATACTCTGATGAAGGTCCCAATGTAGGGTTCGAACACCCTATTCATCAAACGCTGGAATGTTGCTGGAGCATTACACAACCCAAAAGGCATAACTCTATAAGAAAACGTTCCCCAAGGAGTTGTGAACATGGTCTTCAGCTGATCTTTCTCTCACTATACGAACTTGGTTGTAGCCGCTATATCCATCAGCAAAACTATAGCACTCCTGGCTAGCTACTTCGTCCAAGATCTGATCTGAAAATGGAAGAGGGTAATGATCCTTCTTTGTTGCCTTATTGAGCTTCCTGTAATCAACACAAATGCATAGCTTCCCATTCTTTTTTATTGATATCATAATGGGAGAAACCCATTCTGAATTCTCCATAGCAAATATGAATCCTGCATCAAGCAACTTATCTATTTCTTCTTTTACAGTCTTGGAAAAATTAGGATTCATTCTATATGGCATTTTCTTTATGGGCTTAGCACCATCTACCAGCTCAATACAATGTTCTACCCAACTTACTTGATGGAGTTCCTTGTAATCAAAAGTGAAGAGGTGTATGTACCTTCGAAAGAGCTAGAGGTAGGATTCCTTCTCACTCTCCATCACAAAGATCACCAATCTTTATTTGTTGGAGACGATCATCAACTTCTTCTTCGATAATTTTATGGGGTCCTGGGTTGGTGTGGTGATCGGCAGATATCCATGATTGAAACATCCACCTCGCTTTCTTCATCTTTAGTGTCCACTTCACTTTGGTACTAGAGTAATCATAGGATGTCCAATCATCGCTTTATCACTTGAATCCACAAGTTCGCTTTATGATTTCGAGGGATCACGCTTTATCTTCACCCTCTCTACCACGTCCAAGTGTCATGAAACCTTCATTCCAGTAGTTTCTTGCATGAACTCTCCTTAGCCATGGTCTTCCCAAAGAACATTGGGTATGCAATAGCAGTACCATTTTTCATCACCCGAAAGTCTACCACACATACAACACCCACAACAGAGATATTGCCACATTTGAAACTACACCTTCTGGTTTAGTTTTTCCCTTATTTAATGACCTTAACATAAGTGTTGAAGGGCGATCAATTTTTAAACCCAACATATTCATTACAGACTCGGTCATTACATTAACTGCAGCACCTCCATCAACTAAGACATCATGAATTGAAATACCATTACATAATACCTCAGCTTGTGGAGCATAGGGATCTGCCTCTACCTCCAAAACAGGGACCTCAACCTCCTTCCTTCTTCGAGCATTGAGTCCACCTCGCAACTCCCGCCTCTTCTTAGAAGACATAGCCAAGAGTTGACCATATGTAATATTTGCAGGCCTTTTGGACAGATCTTCCAAGATGGAGTATGGTCCTTGCCCCTGTGAAATCAGAAAATCCTACACACCCAACTTTCTTCTCCTATGTTTCTTACTAGTTTCTCCTTTCATCTTCTTAGGATCAGTTCCATCTTGATTATCTTTTTCTTTCTTTCTTTTTGTTACAAACACATCTACTTCATTATTTCTACTCTTATCTACTACATCAAGAGAATTCACAGGTGCTTTTCCTTTATCATTATCTCTTGTACTAGATGTAGAAGCTCTATCTGGACAATTATACTTATAATGACCCTTTTTATAACAACCATAACAAACAACTTCAGAAATATTTCTTTTTGGACCTCTATCTCCTCCCTGAGAACTAAATTCCTTTCCTTGAAGAAGATTAATAGTTAACTGGCCCATCTTCCTAAGCAGATCTTCATACTCAGTAGATGTACTAGGAGAAATATTTGTGCTCACCGGGAGTGGTTGTGGATTCTGACCAAAGGTATTGGTGTAGGCTCTACTTTAACAACAATTTCTTTGGGCTCCTCTTCCATGCTTTCTTCTTTCCTTCTTGCAATCTCCTTTGCTTGTTCAATGGTAGTTGGGCGGTCATACTTCACTCGTTGTCTAATCTCTGGCTTCATCCCAAGAATGAAGTGCTTACAGAGGAGATTATCCACGCCATTCATCAACCCATCCGCTAATCCTTCCTTCCGGATCTAGGCATCGAGCTTCCTCCTTAGCTCTAAAACATGAGCATGATAATCCCTTATCTTCTCCTTCTCTCCTTGGGATAGCTTTGTGATCTCGATCATGAGATCTGCATATTTCTGTTGTTCACCAAATTCTTCAAGAAAACTTTCAGTTAATAAATCCCATGAATTTTTCACATTATCACCTAGTGTTTCAAACCACCTAAGTGCTGAACCATCCAAAAAGGTAGGAAAAAATTCTAGTCCATTGTTCCCTTCTTATGAGGCCATTACAAATACAAGATCGCTTAAACTCTTGAATGAAAGAAGAAGCATCTTCATTAGATTGAGCTGAAAAAACAGGAATCTTTCCCATTTTCAAAAGTAACCACCGTGAAATACCAACCCACAAGTACAATCAACAAGACTTATGTGCACAAATAATTGGAATTACTATAGAAATGACCACGGTAAACTATGGTAAAACTTGACTTACTACAGTAAAAACTGATTTTACTGTGGTAAACACTATTCACGGTAAAAAGTGAAGTTACTGCGGTAAATACTATTCATGGTAAAAAGTGACTTTACTGTGATAAATACTATTCACAGCAAAAATGACTTTATCATGGTAACTACTATTCACGGTAAAAATGACTTTACCATGGTAACTACTATGCACAGTAAAAACAAGGTTACCCTCCAATTGATTTTTGACTAAGTGGGAATATCTCTCCAGAAAATCCACCAATGAGGAATGGTCCCGGCAATGGAACCAAAATGTCATCACCAATCCGGCACTATGATAATTCTTCACCGGGAACTCCTCGTGCTATGATTATTTACTAATGCACAGCCTTTAGTTTGGTGGATGTAATCTGGAAACAAAACAACAACCGAACACAAGAATACCATCGACTATGATAAGACGGAATGATGACAAATCTAAAATATCAAAGTAAATTATAATATTAACATGAAATTGTTACAATCTCACCCATGAGGTACTTCAACAAGACTATGGGAGAAACTTTACAATTACACCTCTCGATGGCTTCTTCAACACACCTTTAACTGATGGCTTCCTTTGCACACTTCCTACAATATTTCTCACTACTTCTTTCTATGCTAAATGAGGGGGTGGCCTCTATTTTATAGAACTTCCAGGGCTTATCCATCCTATCTCTAAGATAGGATAAGAAATCCACTCTGACGAATCATATTCCATACCTTAACTCTTATCTGTACATGTAAGCTTATCTCTTAAGATAAGATAAACCTTATCATTTTACATGGGTTCCACATTTTTAGACTTTTTACAAATAAAATACACAAAATATTTATGACCTCACTCCTTGTCTTTATTACCAATATAATATTTCTAATTCCTAATCATGTAGACCCTACTTCTCTAATTACCCAAACTTTAACATTTTAACATTACCGGACCACTTACGACAAATATTTACTTTTACAACATTCCTATTGTACTTTTCTTGTTACCGTACTCCACATTATTGGCGACACCGTCATGATAGTGCCGTTATCTTCTATCGACGCTACTACTAATTATACTTAACAACATCCTATTCCTAATACATACATTAATGAAGATCAATGTTGTTCTATAAATCACATTAAAAATGCAAAGGAAAAACAAGTATCAATGTTTCGAAGATGAAATAGCGAGACAAATTAAAAGGGCTAGCTCAATACTAATCGAAATGAGTAATATAAAGTCAAGAGATTACAAAATAAAACCACAAAGCCACTACCAACTTGTTCAAAATAACAATAATACGAAAAGGACTGAGATCACAAACCTCAATAATGGTGGCCATAGAATCTTTGCAAAGCTTCACAGACACATATATTTTGAAGAAAATATGAACTCAAACCAACACAACTGGTCAAATCGACCAAATCTTTTAGTATAAGCCTACCCAAAGCTCGAAGTGAAAAATTGTGGCCATTAAATAATGGAGAGTTCCAAAGTTGAGCGCAATAGAACAATAGATGTAGATAAACTGAGCTCAAAAGATCATCTCCAATGCCCGTTGTCTAGGGTAAAAAATTTGGCAAAGTTCCTTTAGCTCGGATAGAGCTCAAGAATGAAAATATGAAAGACTTAGGGTTTTGAGTGTTTTATTCATCTTATCAATAGCCACAAATCAAATTAAAGAGATCAATGCTTAAAATTGATCACCAAAATCGATGCAAACCCCAACTTGACACAATAAAATGGCAAGGTGTTTTTAGCGAACTTAGCATCTTTTCATCATTTTGTAAAAGTGTCAAATTGGTCCATGGGCCCAACGAAATATGATTGGATGCGAGAGGGGCGGGCCCTTTTTGTGTTTTTAGACATTTTCAAAAGGGTGTAAAGTCATAAAATGGCCCGCAACCCCGCTCATGTAAAAGGAAAAAGTCAAATATTGAGCTTGCATCAAATGAGTCAATGTGGAGAAGTGGACTGTCAAAATGTTTTTTACCTTTGAAACTTTTTGAAAAAAGGAGTAAAGTTTAAAAATTCCTCGTGGCCCTATTGAATCATCAAAACTCAATCATATTGAATTAAGTCAAAAGTGGGTCATCGGGTCAATTTAAGAATTTGAACCTTGAAGGAGTAAAGTTTAAAAATGCCCCGCGAACCTGTTGAATACCGAACAAGGCCATGTATTCAATAAGTCAAAAGTGGAGCATCAGGTCAATTTGATATTTTGAGCCCTTTTTGAAAATGGTGAAAAAGTGTTTAATTCACCCATGACTCCACCCACATATCAAAATTTAAAATCAGGGAAGCAGAGCCACTGGTCATTTTAAAATTTTAATCCTTTTTTCAGAAAAAGTAGAAAAGTATCACAATTAAGCCACAATCCCTCTTTGAATAGATTCAAACATGTGTAAGGCCCAAATTTAAAGCAAATGGGTGGGCTGAATATTCAAAAATGTAATTTCTATCAGAAACATGAAAAGAAGGATTTTCCATGTCTATTTTTGATCAATTTTGTCATACGTGGATGATCTTTTTGAGGTAATAAAAGACAAATTTCTTCAGAGAACCTTCATTCGAGCTTGAAGTTTTGCATCAATGGTGGAATTTAAAAAAAAATTACACAAAAAGTTTGAAGTTATTAATGGTGGCCACGGGAAAATTTTTACAGCTTTGCTAACTCGAATGGAGCTTAATAATGCAACTACCAAAAACAATTAAGTTTGCAATACTTTTGCACCTTAATTCGAGTCCCTTGTTCACCGTATTTAACCATGGTTAGAAAGTGATAATATTATCACTGCAAATTGATAAGGTTGCATGCCTTCACAAAAGAACAAACTAGAATACGAATTTACATGCACAAAGAAGAGAACTTTCTCATCAAGCAAAACTTATTTTTAGCAAATTATCACTCATGCTTTTCTTAAAAATAGAGCAATTGATTGCAGTTGAAAGATTTGTAACTAATGGATGTTAATGCCTCTTTGTATTTGCATGTTCTATTTTTATTCCTTTATTTATTAATAGATGAAGTATAAAAATAGGATGCATGGGTAAGTACAATTTTAGCCTATTTTATGAAGGGTGGGAAATATTTTGCTATATATTGTGTGCCTTAGCAAAGAAAAAAAGGAGTTAAGAGGAGGAATTTTAGATACAGGAGTGCTGAAGCATTTTTTCCTAGTTTTTCCCTTCGAATATGAAGTATTTTCTGACTTTCCAATTATTTGTAGTCTTGTGTATGTTTTTATTAATCTTGTGAGTTTGAATTTGCTGGTTAATCATCTTACCCTATTATAAATTACATAATTTCTACATGATATTAATGTGTATGTGTAACTTAGCAGTATTTTAGTGATTCTATCCCTCAATACATCAAAGTGTTTACCCTTAGTTATCTTCAAAAATTTGTTGGATTTTGCATCAAAAAATCCTTTCCATATCAATTATGCATGTAATCAGTCAAACACCTCATACAAATTTGGTGTATCACCTAAGTTTAATTTTTTTTTATAGTCTTCTTTTACCATTAAACCTTAGAAAATCAGTTTAGGATGCATCAATAAGGAATTGGACTTGATACTGGAGACTCACCTCAAAATAGGTATACCCATAGACCTGAGGTGTTTCCATTATCTATGAAAGATAGAGATCCATGTTACAAGATTAGAACATCTATAGCCATCTCTCTACAGGGTGCACTTTCAATAGATAACATACTCCATCCCTATTGGTTTACTTTTTCCATGCTTAAATAATGTGAATAATGTATACCTATTCTTATTCATGTGTCCTTTTGTTTCTTCAAACTATATTATGTAATCTATAATATAATTGTGGCATTGAGTTACAACAATATTTTGGGATAAATCCACTAAATTCCTCCTCTTTTGAGTTGTTTGAGATATTATTTACATCACATACCTCAAAACAATTGAAGTGTTTCCATGTTTGATGTAGAATATAATCATATTTGGATGACATAGAAGCTACGTATGGGTTTCCACCATATAGAGATATGATCTACAAGAGATTACATGGTTGAAATGATGACACAAATACATAACATATATAAAATAATGGAAGGATGTAAGAATAAAGACATAATAATACAAATTCATTAATAAGTCACATACACGGACATAGAAATTGTAAAGGCCAAATAGAATGAACACAATAGTGTTGAAATAAATACAATCTAGTCCACATGCTTTCATAAATAAAGGTAAATAATAATTCAAATAAGAGACGCCTAAGTTATGCACACACATAGAGAGGAAAAATGGATGAAAATGGAAGACAAGAAAGTAAAAATGAAAATGCACGATGATGAAAATTAAACTATACCCAATGGGTGCATGGTAAGAGATATAATAGTATTACACTAACCATATCTATTACTCCTAAAAATTTGAATATATAACATATATATGTATAGTATATAATATAATCATATTGAGGATATGATATATTACCAAGTAATAAAATAATATCACATGAGAGTGAATAAGATTCTTTAATATTTCGATGACCACTAGGAAAAAGGATAGATCCAACATCAATAATCATTGTAGAGTCATGTGTTTCTTTCATCATACACATATAATTCATGAAACACGTGTTGAAAGAGTATAAAAATGATATCTATTAAAATTGTTAAAAATAACATATGTAAAGTAAAAAACCTAGTACATCAAACCATGTTTAGGTCTACATTTGTTAAATTTGAGAGTATTTGAATGTTTTTACATTATTATAATACTAGAATTTTTTTTTTTTTTTTAATATTTACAAAGAGGATATACCCTATGATATCATTACGAGGGTAAGAAAATAAATCTATAATTGTAAGATACTTTGTCCTCAAAACTACATTTTACATAATTGGAGTAGGATGTATTTATCTAAGTTTAGGTCATGGGACATACTTAGTAGATTTATTTGTTATAGTAGGAGACCTAGGAAGAGGCCTATGAGATATATAACTTTTATATGTAACATTAGTATGATGAGTTTAGAGATAGATGCTCCTTTGGGAAAGGGAATAGGTAAAGTATCCTCATAAGTTATAACATTAAATATAAAAAATTCCATTTCCAGTATATGTCCCATTGATGAATACTAAAAGTATTCGCCATAAGATCACGAATACAAGGTTATTTAAGAATCATCTAAAATGTCACATTATTGTTAATGACGAAGAAAGGTTTATCCATAATATTGAATCCAATTTCAATGTGGAGAATAATGTGACCAATCGTTTTATTAGGACATTGTGCAATAGATTAGACATGTTTCTTAGTATAACACAAAATGGTAAACAATTCCAAAGGGTACATATTGTGCTTGGAAAAAGTATCAAATAATACATTATGGATAAGATTCTTATTTTCAAAGGATCAAATACAAATCCTAATAGAAAATACATCATCATAAAGTATGTCATATTCATCAAATGTAACAATAGGCATATAAGATGAAGAACAAGTAATTGAAGCCATAAGAGAATAAAGTAGACAATCAATAAATGTAGGAGGTTATTCCTTATATGAATTATGCACCTGTGAGATACTCTAAGATTTTGAATTATTATGATTAGGAAGAAAGGGTTGTTAAATATCTTAAGATTATGATTTTCATTGACTTCAAGTGTGGATTGGACAAGGGGTAGCCTCAAATACAATAGCATTAGTTTCAATTAGATATTATATAACATGTTGAAGATAGAATAATTTTATATCAGGTTCCCACTAGATATATGATAGTCCTAATAGAAATTACAATCAACACAATTGATTTAAGTCTTGTTTGTATCAAAATAAATAGGATGAAGCATAGATACAAGGTTACACTCAAAAATTTTGTAATATTAGGCAATGAGGAGATGAAAATGGTATGAATTTCCTTTTAGGATCTACTTGTAGGTAAACCTTTTTAGGTTGAGATATTCCATTAACAATTTCTTTAACTCTAACTTTTTTATCATTGACGTTTCATTCATACTTATATTAGGTTTGGTAGATGCATTAATTTATATGTAGATGCATTACGTTTGGTAGAACCATACTTAAGCATTCTCGATGCTACATACTTTATCTCTCTCTCCTTAAAAGTATAAAATATCTCACCATAAGATATTAAATTTACACGCATAACAAATTGTTGAAAGGGGGTAATATTGATTGAATAAATAGACCTTGAAGCTTTATATTAACAAAAAAATTTTCTCATTTTAGTAAGTTGAATGTTTTTCAGCACAAGACCTAATCATTGATTGATTCTTTACAATTTTGTTCAATTTTATCTATCTAAGCATAAGATAAATTATTATCAATATTGATGGAGAATTTCAAAATAAATTTATTATCCAATGGATTGAAATACCTTAACAATTTTAGACTTCTATAAAAAAAATTAAGAAAATTTTCTTTGTAAACATAGTATAGGAAAGCGATGTGAAGAGAGTGAATGTGTTTCTTAATATCACCTTTACCCTCATAGATAGGAATATTAGGAGACAAAAACCCTAGGGGTAATAGATAAAATGACAATATAGGTTAAAGTGGGTTATGAAGTAATCCATTAGAGTCCATTACATTAGAATATCTACATACACATTGATCTAATTGTAGTATCTTAGAGTATAAGTCATGAATGAGAAGATCAAGAGAACACGTAATAGATTAAGTGTTAAAATATAGATAGATGTGTATTAAAGATGTGGTCATTTTAGTAGAAATAGGGATAAACATTATAAATTTTTGAAGGGGAATTTGATGTCCCCAAAGATATATGAAATGTATATGTGAAAATAGTAGATGTAGTGATGGGAGAAGATAAATAGTATATTTAAGAATATTGAATATATAAATATAAAAGGCACCCAAGTGTTTATACTAATCTCGGTCTATATAGATTAGTACATCAATGTGTTGGGGATTATAATTTACGATTTTTTGTAAAAAAGTCATCAATACCATAAAATATTTCATGATGATTAAAATCATAACTACAAATTATTCCTTGGGAAGGTTCAAAAAGGTTTCCACATTAGTATTAGTAAAGAGAAAAAATTAATGACATGATGAAATAATATCAATGTACATATTTGAAATGAAACCCTAGGTTTTTGAATTAAAAAACTAATTCAAAAATGATGACATAGGTAAAATAGGTTAAGGATCAATAAGAGGGTTCACTAAATGATTAAACATAAAAAAAAACAAATACGGATTATTTACTTAGCAAGTTTCAATACTAAAGGTTAAAAATTTACAAGTTAGATCTATTAAAACATGTGCTAAAATTGAGTAAATCATTAAAATGGTGCACTTTTCTATTTCATAGATCTAGAAACTGATCATGGTGTGAAAAAATGTTTAAAAAGCTAAAAATAGCTTACAAATAATTTATCCTTATTGTGGAAGTATATAATATGTACGGACTAAACCATTATGTATGGATAAAATCATTCAGTGTTTCCATGATGTACAAGATATCGTGGGCTTAGTAAAACATACACTAAAGAAGGAAGGTGTGCGTGCAAGAAATTTAAGGTGCACAGGAAAAGGAAATGAGATTTCAAGGAATATGTGCGTGGAAGAACAAGTCCAATATTCCAAAAGGAAGAAGAGGAAGGTCATCTGATAAAGTGATGAGGAAAAATAAGAATTTAAGAGTGTCTTGAAGCCACAAGTGAAGATTCATGCAAAAAAGAAATGCACAGAAAGAGGAGGATGTATAAGGTGATGATTTCGTGAGGTAAAAGAAATAAGTACATAAGATATAGGATGAGGAGTAAAGGCACGAGGAAAATAATGTGCATAAGGATAATCAAAGAAGGGTGCATGAGCAAGTCAAGGAATGCATAGAAAGGTAATCACACAGTAAGAAGAAAAAGGGAAAAGTGAAAGTGAAGGAAGTCTCCATGGGAATCCACAAAAGGATAAAGGAGCACACATGGGAGAAAGAATAAAGAGGGAGAGAGGTGGAAAATCCAGAGGCATAAGGTATGAAGGATGGAGAAAACATGAACATGAGAGGAAGAAGATAAAAAGAAATAATAATAATAATGCATCATGGAAAGGAATTCCATGAGAAGAACATGTTTACCAAAATAAAAACTATGCGTAAGAAGGTGAAAGATGGAAAGGGAATGAGGAGATAAAGTGGAGCAAAAGGAACTTTTAAGAGGAAACAAGGAAGTGACGAGGCGTGGAGAAGACCAAGATGAGAAGAAAGAAGGAATAGAGAGATAGAAAAGTATACGAGGATCTTGAAAGGAACCATAGGCTAAGGTGAGGATGAAAATAATGAAAAGGATGAGGAACAAAGTGATAAGGGAATTATGACATCTGGTAGTGAAATGATAGATAATATGGATCTGCATGGTAACATGGGCTATAATGACTTGATGACAAAGTGAGTGATAAGGAGAATCTAACAACTCAGTGATGTGGAAAAATACGATTAGTTGAGAGAAGATGATGTGGATAAGATCATGAAAAGAGCATAAGTTAAATTTGATGTTCAAGCAGGAAGAATGGAAAAGTCAACCCTGAGGAGAGAGAAAAATGAAACGTCAGGCATGTTGTTATAAAAGGAAGAGACCACCAGGTTGAAAGTTGTTGGAGGAATAGTTATTGTTCATTACCATAAATGGATGATAAGATACCATGTATTCCAATAGAGGAATATAAAAGAGGGACCAAGAGAAGAAGTCAAGATCAATGATAGAGCCAAGAGGAGAGAGTGAGAGAGATGAGACTCATTTTTCCCTTTGTAGAACCAACATTCTATAAATCTTGTTCATGGACATTGTAGATGTTGTATGGATTTATTTCATACAATAAATAATGCACTCATTTTGTATACTATTGTGTGACTTTGAGGAAATGGAAGGCTCAAGGAGTAATTGGTGGAGTCTATCACCATCAAGTGGTATCGGATCTAATTCCTTCCCATGGGAGATTGAGGAAGAAAATGAAGCTGGAAGAATGTTCAACAAGAGGAAGCTAGTGTGAGGAATATTTTTCTCCATATTGCAAGAGGTGGGTAGAGAACGTGGATAGAAAATAGAGTACAAACATTTGTGAGATGGAGCTAAGAAAGGAAAAAATTTCAAACAAAAAAATATTGAATAAGCTCAAGGAAATGATGGAGAAGCTTAATGGAATACAAAATTTGAGGACTTGACTAGAGAATGTAAAGGAAGAACACAAGAAAAGTAGGGGTCTTATAGAATAATTTGTGAGAATATACAAGTCTCAATAAAGATTCAAAGGTGTAAAGAAAATAATATAGAAAAATTCGTAAAAGAGTACTTGAAAGAGGCATGCGTGAACGCATATCGGGATGTTATTTGAGAAGATCTCAACAAAAAAAGTGAACCAAGTGTGGAGCACAATCAAGGGGAAAGGTTTTAGATATGGGAGTACCATAAAAGGATGTACAAATGAAGACACATAAAATAATAACACATGGGAGTATCATGATAGAAAAGGAAGGTGCAAAGAGAAAGAGATGTTCAAAAATGACCATGAGTACATAGAGGTATACATAGAACCATAGGATGGGACCATGGAAATGAAAGTAGAACAAAAGGAAGAAAGCGTTTAAGAATAAAAAACACAAGAATAATACATAGGAGATGGATTGTATAGCATATCAGAGGATCATGATGTGGGGTGTGTCATATAGATCATAAGAGAAGAGACCCTAGAATAAATAAAATGTGCAACACGATGCGTGGTGAAGAAAAATACAAGTATATTCGAGAAGAATGTAATGAAGGCACTCACAACAATGGGAGCACCATTGGAAGAGGAGTTGAGATCCGAGGATATTCCTAGAGTATGCATGAAAAATGGTGTACCCAGTAGGGAGATCTAGGAGGATATTTAAATTAGGTGTGAAAAAGGCATTCAAAGGAAGTGGGTAACATGTGCCAGTGGGAGTGTGACAATAATTATAAGAAATAATGAGATGATGAAAAGGAAGAAGTTGGGATCAAGAGAGTTTGAGATTGGTCTTACCCATATGAAGTTTCCGTGAAGGAAAAATGTGCATGGAAGCTAATGGAAATAGTTTCTAGAGTGTGCTTGAAAATAAAGCACCAGGGGGAAAATCAGTTGCCAATGATATCAAGGTGGAGCATTCTGGAGAGGCTTCATAAAACCTATGTATAAATAGCATAAGAGGAAGTGGTAAAGAGAAATTTCCATAACAAGAGGGAGGAGGATAAAAAGGCCTTCTTTTAGAATGTGGTATAAAAGATCTGGAGAGATGAAGGAGAGGATAAACCCTCAAGAAATCCATAAGTAAGGGAAAATAAGAGACATCGGATGATTATGGTCAAGTTAGGACACACAGGAAGAGCCCAAGGAGAGAAGGAAAATAAGGAAAATTGGAGCTAATGGAAAGGAGGAATGAAATTAAATATTCACAATGGAGTGAAAGAAAGAAGAGGATTAAAGGATGACAAAAAATACATGAAGAATAAGAAGAGAGGACAAAGAAAGAATTGCACACTGGAAAAATGCATAGAGAAGAGAAGTCTAGTAGTTATTAAAAATACAAAAGAGGAAAAGGGTGGGGAAGGACTTGTGAAGAAGTTGTCTCAATGGAGAATCCTTAGAGAGAAGAAATGGAGAAAGTAGAGCATGAAGATAATTATATAGAGGAATGAAGAGGAGAATCTTGATAATGATTTTGAAGGATGATCCTATCGCCGAAAAGAGGTTTGCGGGTAGTAGGAACTTAGAAGAGAATTTCAAGTAACATGGTTAAGTCATAAGGGAGTGACTAAATATTGGAGGAAACATGGGACAAAGTGCAAAAGGAATATGGTTTATTGGATAAAGGATCCAGGACTAGTTTCCCAAAGTGTAATTTTATCACTCACCTGCACTTTAGGAGGACATCATGTTTTAAATTACCTTATGTTTTTTTATGGAAGGGCATCCTAGGAATTAGGAAAAATTATACTACATAAGGAAGGTGCACATGGGATAAGTTGAAGGCATACACAAAAAGGAAAGGAGAGTGTAAGGAAGATGCGTAGTAGAAGAAGGAAAATCTCCTAGAATGAATAAGAGGAAGGTCCCAGGAGAAAATGAAGAGGATACAAAGATATGGAAAGAGTGGCTTGAAGCCTCGAATGAAGAGGTGTGCAAAACAGAAATGTACATAAAGAGGAGGATGACACATTGGGTTAATTTTTTTCAGGGAAATGAAATAAGGTCATAAGAATTAGGATGAGGAATAAGGGAATAGGGATAAAAATGAGAAAGAGGAGAAGTAGAGAAGAGTGTGCGGGGAAGTCAAGGTGTACATGAAAAGGAAATCCCACAGTGAGGCAAAAAAAGTAGAAAGTGGATGTAGAAGAAGAAGGATTCATGTTAGGGAACAACATAGGTGCAAAAGGATAAAGGAGAATGCATGGGAGAAAGAAGGAATAGGGTGAGATGCGGATAACCTAGAGGCATAAGGTGTGAACAAAGGATAAAACGTGCACACAAGAGGAAGTAGAGAAAAGGCATGTAAGAGAATAATTTTTCTGTAGAGGAATAACATGAAAAGAACTAGTTAATCAAAATAACGTGCAAGAAAGAGAGCGTGAAAGATGGAAAGGGTGCGATAAGATAAAGGGGACCACATGGAATTTTTAAGAGGAAACAAGGAAGTAATGAGTCACGAAGAAGATAAATCCAAAAAAGGGAAAGAAAGTGTTGCACCTTGTTGCGTTGGTGGTTGTTGTCATTGATGTCACCTGGCATTGATGGCAAAGTAAGAGTGAAATGGCATACAAGTCATGTGGTCTTCAATGGTGCCGAGTTTTTCAAGATTGTTTCAGGAAGATTCACACAAGTTTTGGGTTGGATTCAAGGTGCTTCAATCTCAAATAGTGAGGTTGTTGATCTATAAAGGAAGCATAAAGGTTGATTTTTTTTAGATGGTCTAGAAGTCAATAATGATGTTACAAACATGGGCAAGATCTCTCACATGGTGTACCAGGTTATCTGGAGGAAATTACAGTTGAAACTAACCAATTTAGGCCTATTTCTTGAGTGTGATAAGGTGTGATAGGTTGTTACAGGTCATGGAAATTTCATATAATCATGGGAGAAGCCTAGGAATGTTTTCTAGGGAATTTCTATTCAATAACAAGGCTTAGTTTAGCTCTTGGATGCAAAAGTCAAAAGTTCACAGAAGTTCACCTTGAGAACTGGTAGTGTATACTAATGCAAATGTGATAGGATAGAATAGTACAGAATATTTATGACAAATGAGTTCATGTATCATGTAGAGGGGTTAGTTGTGGTGCCTCAAGAAAAATTTCATCAAGTTCTAGAGATGGTATGTGAAAGTTATGTTATTTTTTCTAAAACAATTTTTTTGAAAAATGCATAATAATGTGCCTGACTTATTAACACTCAAGAAAAAATATATTTCCTCAATATAATCATAGAAGGAATTTTTGTATAGGATTACAAGCTTGAGATATTACAAAAAAATTCAGGTGAATTGGACAATATTTAAGAAAGTTATGAGCATTCTTCTCCCGTTGTTTTCCCTCTCTCTATAGATTAGTCTTGAGTTGATTGGCCTAATTTTAATTGTATAACTCTAAGTCACTGGTGTAAGACAAATATACTTCTCAAAAGCATAATAAACCTCACATAAGTCAAAATTATTACCACATTTCTCTCAAGGTGAACTATGCTATATAGGCATGCCTTTGCTATGTAGGACTAGGTCTAGGGTAGCCATGCTTTAAGTCTCCAAGATTACAAATTTTTCACTAAGATGTTGTGAAACAATTTTTCCAGGTTCATGAGGTGTTTTTATCTTCTATAGGAGAAAAATAGTTTGTTGGGACTCTCCAAGTGCAATGGTGAAGTGTAAATTACTTCCAAATGTGCTTATGCATGAGTTAGTGGAGTTAGCACACTGTTATGTATGTAGTTTCCTGAAAGATTCACGTTTAAGTTAATTACGACCTCAAATTCCCCTTAAAAATCATGATGTTAATTCTTATTGTAGCTTTCACAGGTGAAGATGATGACAAGTTTGAGTGAAGATTTCTTTTGTGCTTGAAAATAGTCAAGATGAAGACTGAACTCCAATATGCAAGCATGAAAAAAATAATGGATATGGTTTCTTGGGTTGTAGATGCTTTTTCAGCACTATGGTAAGGTATTCTATTCATTATTGATCCCTCCATGTCATTTGGGTTGGTAACCCAAGACCTCAAAGCAGGTGCTTATTAAAAAACAATTATATTGTCATGTTTCTTCATCATTGTATATTGCATTGCTGATTGTTGGGAGAAAATGGAGCAATTTCATGGTGTTTAGTTTTTATAGAAGGTGAAGCTTTACTCAGAACAGCCTCAAAAGTTAGAATTTTAAAATTTTGACTAGAATTGAGCTTGATAATCATTTTTTTGTGGTCTCAAGTGTGTAGAGTGGATTTATACATTGATTCTAGGGTTAGAAACATAAAAAACTTCAAATATCTCAAACCAACCAATGAAAAATTCTAATTTTTGGAGGAAATATCTGTTTTTTCACAAAAATCATTTGCAAAATAATTTTTCATTTTCATCAAGGATATAGGGAGAATTTTTTGACATAATTTTTGAATCTCATGAAGATAGTGTGCAAGGTGTGTGTTTAACGTTTTGAGTAAAATTTCTTATGCAGTCTCTAATAGAAGCTCCTTACAATCATACCATTTTCTTGTTAATGATCCAATTAGTCTAAATGTTCCAGTGCACTTTGCTTTGAAAGTGAAAATTTGTGTAACATTGTTGAACCTATGAATTATTAAATATCTTCAAAGTAAAATTAATGGTGGAGGACAATTTACTTGGTCTTGCAAAGTCTTTAAAATCTATGAAATGTTTAAATAAACATTTTAAGATGGTTTTCTATCTTTAAGGCACATGGAAGCTATGAATTGATTGTATATGTAGTCATATCAGAGTCAAAAAATCAGGAAGGTGTCTAAACTGTTAATTCTCTTCCCATGTTTGAAGGTGAAAAGTGTTAGACCACTCTAGCTTGAATTAGTGTGACTCTTAGATAAGTTGAAGAGTCTTAAACAATTACAAACTCATGAAAATATCTCTCATCTTGAATAAAAATGTCAAAATACACTTGTTCTTCTTGATTAAGAAATGTGTGCTAAGTCAAAGACTTCTTAACTCACAAGAGAAATTGGAAGATTCATGGTTGTATGAAGATTTTGAAGAAGTTGATGAAGAAGGGGAAAATGTGAATGGTGATATTTTTGTTAAATAAGGTTGTTGTTGTGTGAATATACTAATATGGATAAGACATAAATAATTTGAAGCAAGGACAAAAACAAAGAGGTAGAAAACTATATAAGGAAACACAATAATACTTTTGAAACAACTATACTGTGAATATGAATGCAAGGTAAATAAAAATTAGAAATAGTGAAGGACGTGTTAGTGATAACAGTGTGTCTAATGTGAGTGAGAAGAAAACATAGGTATAAGAAAAGGAAACTATGAGACATTCAAAACAAATCCATAGAATTTTAGTGAAAGCAGTTATATAGTGTGCTGACAGTGACATAATTTTGTTAAATCTGAGACATGGTAGTAAGTGATAACATAGAATAAGATATACAAAGATTTAAGTATGTGTGATTTTTGAATCTTGAATATCAAACTTTTCCTTAAACTATAAATTCAAGAACAATAGGTGAGTCCATCAATTGGTAAGACAACAAGTGGAAAGAGAGGTGAAATCTTGATGAAATTATAGGTACTTTGAGAAGGATAGATTACTAATTTAGGATCATGATCAAGTGTTTTTACATCCAAATTGAAGTGTGGTAAGATTTTTTATGAACTCACTGAGTTGTAGCTCATTCTAATCGGCAAGTGGTTGCTTTCTGGCAAGTTGTGGCTTGTATTTGGACAAGTAGTTGTTTGACTTAAAGTTGTAGCTTCATCAATTGAGTTTTAGCTCAACACCTTTTTAACGTTTGGCTTATGGCGCTTTGGTTGAGTGGGGTTTCTTCTAATTTAGGTTTCCCACTTATAAATTATTATCTCTTGTGTGTGATTACCATTTTTTTTTATGTGTATTGTTTCTTAAGTGATAAATCTGATTGGTTTTGATTTAAGGTTGAATTTAACATTGATTCACCCCCATCTCATTGTTCTAGTTTCTAATAGAAAGGCATTCAGATATAAAAGAAGTGCATGAGGATATCGAAAGGAATATTATCCTAAGACAAGGATGTGAGATAATGCAAAGGACAAGCATCAAGGTGATAAATACGCGTAGATAGTTGTGCATGTTCACTTGTGTCGATATCCAAGGGGTTAAACACATCAAACATTAAAAAAATTCAATATTAGTTAAATTAATATAAAAAACCTTACAAAAATGCAATAAAATAAAATCACACAGACACATAGATTTAATGTGGAAAAACCCCCAAGGGATTAAAAAACACAATCAAAGGTAAGATTTTCATTAATGATAAACTGAGTTCAGTACCTCCCCATTCCCCTCACTTGTATCATCTACGAAATCATCACATGAATTATAAATTCATTTCACTTAAAATGACCCCATGAGTCAATATAAATAAATCAAAGGGGTGTGACTTCTCACAAAGTACCTCGTAACTATTAATCAATTTTTAAATAATCAATTAACATAATAAACACAAATTTTATAATAAATAAATTAAAATATTATAGATTATAATTTATTTAATTATAAACTATAGTTTGTTTATAAGAACACTTAATATTAAATGTTCTAACACTCCCCCTTAATATTAAGTGGGGAACATATACCAACAATACTTGTTTATACCACATGATTTATAAATCCATAAACCATAGTGAAGGTTTAGGCTAGCATATCACATTTGAAGGATTTATACACCTTCATCATGCTCAACTTACCTTTTGGTACAAAAGGATTTGGAATCCATTAATTAGTATTGAATGATATATGTTAAGAATGATTTGTGAGACTACATCTCATAGTTTCTCATGGAAAATATCTACCAACATCTCTAGGATCCTTTTCTAACATAAGGGCATCCTTTACAATAGATGTAAAATAGTGGATTGTACATTGTAAACTTAGACTGTAAAGTTTACAAATGTCATAAAATGATTTTTTACAATGGCTTACAATGGAGAAAAATTATAGAGGAGAAGGAGATATCACACAACCAAAAATTAGGAGGAAACATTTCCATGCAGAGCCCCCTTAATGGAAACTCTGAAAGGACAAGCATTACATGAAACTTGCAGAATTTTATGGAACACAATGTATTTGTAAACATATCTACAACTTGATCTTCAATCCGGCAGTACTGGATATCGATATCACCATAGGGAACCTTCTCTTATATAAATATGCATATGAATCTTTGTATGCTTCATTCTCTAATGCTCAATTGGATTCTTAGCAAGAGATATTCAATTCTTACTATCACATAGAAGAGAATTTCTCATTTATCATCCACGTATATCTCTTCCGATAGCCATTTTATCCACATGGATTATTTTGTTTCTTCCATTACACTTATATACTCTGCCTTAGTAGAAGATATGGAGACTTTTGAATGATTTTATTTCTCCAAGTAATGACACATAAACTAAAAAATTAAACACATATCCAGTTGTATATTTTATATCTAACACACCGTCAACATGGTTAGACTCACAATATCCATATAGATATCATAATAAGAATAGTATAAATCATTATTGATTTAAATTTTAACCATATATAAAATTTACATTGATAGGTTAAACACAAGTTATACAACAACTTAAATAACAATATGCTTAATAATTAACCATGTTATATTACCAATATGTTGAACATCTTGAAAATATTAATCTTATAAAATATATTAGATGCAATCAGTATTCAATGTCTCTAATAAATATAAAAAGGTGTTGTCAAGTGTCATTTGATATGCATATATAGTTATTTTTACTAATCACATACTAATATAATTAACTAGATCTTGATTTTAAATCCATTAAAAAGTCATTAACAAGACTTATCTTTGATAATTGGTTAAAATTACTTATAATAAGTAAGTAATTTACATAACTAAAAAATACTTAAGAATAATCAAATTGATAATGATCTTTCCATCTTTATCAAAGAGATTAATTATACCTTCAGGTTTCTGACCAAGGCTTAGTAGTTATTAACCGTGCCACATATGTTAAGTACTAACAAAATTTATTAATGAAAGCGCATATAATGATATTTGATCAAGGAAAGTAAATAATATAAATTTATAAATTGATTTAAAAGGGGAGGCATGTGTCACAGATCCAAGGGCTAAAGGAGGGACATGTGGACCAATTTTACACGCTTTTTAACCAAATGTATTTTTTGGACCTCAAGCCCGTGGTTTCAAATAAAAGGTTTTGGGTCTGATCAGGGTTGAGGTAGTCAAAAGAAACATGTGGAAGGTAAAAGGTAGACATGATGGAAAGAAGGACATAATCAGAAAGACACATATTGGAAAACTTTTAGTAAATCAAAAGTTGTCACATGACGAATTGTTGTTCATTGCAAGATGCAAAACCTTAAATGGCCATAACATTCTATCCATAGCTCTAAATTAGGAAAGCTTTGTCTCATTGGAAATGTCTCTTCAATCCCTTAAATGTGGTATCATCATACTTTATAATTTATGGCATTTTTGTGTAATAAAAAGAGGAAAAATAGTTTAGATATAAAAACATGGTTCGAGACTCCCAAGCACCACATTAAATTTATTTTTTATTCAAAACCTTTTAAACCTTCTCTGATACCATGTTTTATCCGAGTGGTTAAAAACATTAAACATTAAATAAGATTCAATATTAATTAAAATAATATAAAAAATATTATAACAAATGTAATAAAATAAAATAACAAAGACACATACATTTAACATGGAAAAACCCTCAAGGGTAAAAAACCAAAAACAAAGGTAAGAGTTCCATTAATGAGAAACTCAGTTAATTACATCTATATTCCCCTTATTTATCTCCACTATTAATCCATCACATGAATTTCGAATTCAATACATTAAAAATCATCCCACATGTCAATATATATAAATGAAACGGGTGTGACTTCTCACGAGGTACCTCTACCATTAATTGATTTTTAAATAATAAATTAACATAGTAAACACAATTTTTATATTAAATAAACTAAAATATTATATTTTCTATTTATTTAATTATAAACTATAGTTTATGTTATCACCTCATGTTGATCAAATTTCTAGTTTGATCGGTCCTTGCATCTAAACTACCTTACAATCTACTCTAATGAAAGCTAAGCTATTCTAATAAAATTTCCAAGGGACCGAGAGAGAGAGAATGCATAAAATGAAAGCCTACACTAAAGCGGTGATACACCGAGAAAAAAGAGGGTGTGAGAGTAATCTCCAAATGTGTGAAATACGAGGCAAAGTGCACACTAGAAGAGGTGATGACAGTTCACCATAATCCAGCAAAATGCATTCACAACAATATTCCAAGCACACATGATAATGAGTTCCTGCAAGAACATAATAAATAGACACAATATACTTATAGAAAGATTAAAGGGGCAAGAAGAATGCAAGAAAACACGGCGGGGAAGATATATCCACAAACTTGATATTTTATTGCTTCATGATATGCAGTTCAATCTATTACAAGATAAGGGCACGGATCACCATGCAAGGAGTCCACTACAGGGCCTGCAACACACACATTGGCTTCCTGAAAAGCAATTTTGTGAGCTTTGTTACCCAAAAACTCTCTCCTTTTACTGATGAGCCCAACACTCGATTTATAGAAAAATGAGAAGGAGAAGAGAAGGGAAAATGGAAATCCCGAAATCTGTCCTTGACCACTGTAAGAGGCATTAAATTGAGTGGAATGGGTATACATTACTTGCAAAAGGCTCCCCATACTGTCCCATGTGCTGCTTTGCGAGAGAGAAAGAATGATGACCATGCCTCTTAATTGCACTCCCAGCTACCAAATAAAACACTGTTCTGAACCCGGCCACGTTTTCTTAAAAATCTCAATCAATTTCTAATCAAATCTAGAATTTCTTGATTTTTGTGCATCGGGCTCGGAACCATGATTCCAACGGTACCAATTTTGTGCGATTTCGTTGAGAAATGCAAAAGTTATGGCCTTCTGAGTGCGGGCAGCTATTTTGGGCCTGGCAGGCGTTTTCTGTCATTTGACGGGAATGAGCATTGACTGACTGGAGCCGAATATGTTTCCTTTATTTAAATATATCTACCCTCATTAAAAATAAGAAATCCAGTTTTTGTGGCGTAGAGGACGTCGTGCTCGTTCCAGAAAGTCCAATTTTATCAAAATCGGAGCTCGGAGTCAAAAGTTATGGCCGTTTGAAGTTTCGGACCAAGCGTTGACTTTTCCTCTGTGACACGTGTCATGCTTCTGATTGGTCCTCGGCTCCTTCGGCTCCATTTGTCCCATTTGTCCCATTTTTTGTCCCATTTGATTAGTGATTTGTCTCCAGTTGATCATTTCGGCCCCGATTCTTTGTTGTCCCTCATTTTGGTGGCGTTCGATTGGCTTTGCATTTTTTTGTTCCCACTTTTGTCCCTTTGTTTTGGACCTTTGGAAATTGACCGATTTTGCCGGTTCGGCGGTTCGCGTCCATTTTCTCGTCGTCCCAAATTCCCATTTCTTTGGCCTTTTTTGTTCGGCTTTCGACCTCATTTGGCCCGGTTCGGCGTTTCGCGCCTTTTGGCCCCTTGATGTCCCAATCGTTTTTGGGCTGCCTTGACTTTTCGGCCGGTTTCGGCGGTTCGGTTTTTTGTCCCAAGCGTCCCGAGCAACACTTAGCCAATTTTTTTCTCTTTTTGGCGGATCGGCTTTTCGCGCCCGTCGCGTACTTTTGTCCCATTTGTCCCAAATGCGTTTGAATTGTTTGTGCTGATTTCGCCGGCCATTCGGCCGGTTCGCGCCTTTTGTCCCAAACGTCCCGAGGTGACCTTGAGCGGGACTTAGCCATTTTCATGATTTTCTGGATCAACCTATTTTTTTCTGCAAACCTTTTTTCACATTTTCTCGAACTTACTCTCTTCCTCTTGGACGGGGAGTTAGAAAATATGAGGGGACCCTAGAAACATGACTTTTTGCCACGAATCAATATAATTGCTTGGGACTTAAGAATTTGATGCATGTTATCAAAATTACCTTGGGGGTGAATTTTGGATAACAATTTTGGCGACTCAGCGGGGTCATCTGCCTGCTAGATGAGGAACGACCAGCTGTTTGAAGCAATCCATTGGGCATGGAGTCTGTTTGATAACCTCTCAGCTGATCTGAAATTTGAAAACCTGTGTCCTTGAGCCATTTGAACATTTGTTGAGTTGGTCTTCTCATGGCTGCAAATTCTTTTCCAGGAGCTTGGTGAACTGCGAACATGCACATACTAGAAGCAATAGGACATGTGCACAAGCACTTAGGGAAATAAAAACTACTCTAACAGCAGTACAATGTGCATAAGCACTTAGAGGAATGGAAAATCTAAATTAATATTTACAAGGGTGAGAAGCTATCTTTCTAGTAGCAGCGTTTGAGATAGATTCCATTGACCGGAATCTGCATTCTTCACCATCCAACTTAGCCAGTCGGAAAGCATTGCTACCTTTGCATTCGATGATCATGTACGGGCCACTCCAGATGGCATCAAACTTGGAGTGCTTTCCTGGTTTTGCACGATCAGCATCCCACTTCAGTACCAAATCTCCAGTTTGTAATATCCTGGCCTTAGCTTTCTTGTCAAAACTCTTTTTGACCAATGCTTTATCCTTTTCTATGAGTGCATGCATTGCGTGCTCTCTTGTCTCTTTCTAATTCCATCAGCTCTGCATACACGATTTCCATAGGTTCAAACTCGGCTAGTTCAGTGTTTCATGAGTTCAATCTTTGTGACTCAAGTGATATAGGTAGAACTTCTTCTTTCCGTATACTGAAAGCTTGTATGGAGAGCTTCTGTAGATCTCTTGGGCGTGATCCTATCAGCCCATAGAGCTGATTTGAGCTTTGCGTGCCAAGTCCTCTGATTCTCATCAAGTCCTCGATGATTCTTAGTAGATTCTTGTTTGTAGACTCGGCTTGGCCATTACCTTGAGGGTAATAGTTTGATGAAGTCTTTGAGATACACACAATTCTTGACAGCCCCATTCGGTGATCTTTGTGCGAGGAATGCCAATGCATTATCTGATATGATAGTGGCAGGGGCACCAAACCTCGTGACTATCCCTTCATAGAAATCTAAGATATTAGATTCATTTGCCTCCTTGAGTGCCACTGCTTCAGTCCACTTGGTGAAATAGTCTGTTGCTGTTAGAATCCACTTGTGGCCTTGACTTGAATTTGGATTGATGACTCCAATGAAGTCCAATCCCCATTGCATGAATGGCTGATTTACTGAAATTGGACGAAGGGGCAGCGCTGCTAACCTTTCTTTCCCCGTGAAGAATGCACATTTCTTGCATTTCTTGACCCATGAGTAGCAATCATTGAACACAGTAGGCCAATAGTAACCAGCTTTCATGATTTTGAGCTGTCACTCGTGGAGCAAAGTGGCCTCCTGCTTCCCCATCATGGAACTCGTGTAAGATCTTCTCAACTTGACCTGTTCCAATGCATCTTAATAGAACACCATTGATGTCCTTCTTGAACAAAACTCCGTCAACAAGCACATATGGAATGGCTTGTAATCTGAAGTATCTCCTCTTTGCTTTGCTCACTTCTGGGGGGCACAAGCCTGTTTGGAGGTAATGCACCAAGTCTTGAGTCCAACATGGGATGGGTGCATCATCAGCTGGTTGTTCTTGATCATTCTGTAGTAGCAGGACAACATCCTCTTCACTTTTTGGCTCGTCTGATTGTTTGGAAGCGAGCTGCTCACACAAGCCTTTGCCACGAACTAGCTTGGTCACTTTGATTTCAATATCATATTCCATCACCCGAGTGATCCAACCTGCTCTCTTCTCATTTAAATCCTTGTTTAGGAGGAAGTCCTTGACACCAGCATGAGACACCAGCAGTTGAATCTTATTGTTTGAGACCAAATGTCTGAACTTCTTCAAGCTCCTGATGACAGCAAGGACATGCTTTTCGATGAAAGAATACTTTATTTCATAATCTTCCAAGGTTTGGCTGAAGAATGCTATGGGCTGTTATGAACCTTCTCTATTCAGCTGTGTCAAGATAGCTGAGATTGTATCTGATCCTCCAAATGCATACAACATGAAGTCCTTTGAGAAATCTGGGTTGATAAGAGTTGGAGCTTGTGATATTGCATGCTGCTGATGTTTCAAAACTCTCTTTGCCTTCTCTTTTTTCCATTTGAATGCCAGGACTCTTCTTGACATCATAGTTAGAGGCTTCACAAGAGTGGCAAAATTAGGCACAAATCTGCGGACAAAGTTTATCCTTCCTAAGAAGCTTTGGAGAGATTTCTTGTGGTGTGGCAATGGAAGCGTTCGGATGGCTTCAACCCTTTCAGGATCAATTGTTAGCCCTTCCCTAGAGACAATGTGGCCCAACAGTTTGCCTTCGTGTGCCAAGAATACACACTTCTTTGGATTCAATGACACTCCGAACCTTCTACACCTCTGAAACACTTGTCTGAGGTGAAAGAGATGGTCTGCTGCATTCTTTGAGAAGACAGTGATATCATCTAGGTATACCAGCACTATCTTGTTGATCAAGCCTTTGAATGCCATATCCATAGCTCGCTGAAATGTTGCTCCGGCATTTGACAGTCCAAATGGCATCTTCTTGTAAGCATATGTGCCCCATTTTGTAGTGAAGGCCGTCTTGAATTGATCTTCTTCTTTCACATTATCGATTATAGCTTTGAATATCCATCTAGCAATGAAAACCTTTACGAACCATTTCTGACCTGCAATATTTGTTCCATTGATGGAAGCGGATAATGATCTTTGAGTGATGCTCTATTTAGATCGCGAAAGTCCACACACAATCTTATTTCTCCGTTTCTCTTTCTTCACAGGCACCAGTTTGCAACCCAACTTGAGTGTTTGATGGGAAAGATGATACTAGCCTCAATGAGCTTGCTTAACTCTTTTCTCATGAGAGGCTCGATATGAGGATTTCTTGGCCTTTGCTTTTGCACACGGGCTTGGATTCGGATCCAACTCAATAGTATGTTGTGCCAAATTTGGATTGAAACCTCTTAAATCTTTGTAAGTCCAAGCAAAGACATCTGGGAATTCTTGACAAAGCTGAACAAAATCAGATTTCTCTTGTGGAGTACTTACTTTGCCAATTTGTAATGTCTTGCCTTCATCTACTAAGATAGGCTCTGAATCTTCACCCTTTACTTGAATGTTCGCTTTCTCCTTCCGGAACTGATCATTCGGGTTGAAGATTGACTCCAGCGTTATGAGGCCTTTTGGCAGTTTGTTAGTCCTCAGCTGCACCACTTGGTCACCATACTGCTGCTCCAGCTTGTCTTGATTTCTCATGGAGAACTCAGCTTCTTCTTGTAGGAAATTAACAATCTGCTGATCATTCTCGAAGACTTGCCAACTTGTGTTGTTATCTGGAATAGCTGGTCTCACAACCACTTTGATATGAGGCTGAGTTTTCTCACTTTTGATACTTTCTACAACATCAAACGCAGCCCCAATTGCTGCCAGTCTGTCAGCGGCTTCATTCTTTTTCTTGGGATGGAAATGATGCTAAAAGCTTCAAAATCTTGATAAGATCCCATACCCGATTTTTGTAGTTCTTGACGAGATCATTTTTGGCAGCATTTTTTCCTTTGACTTGGTTTATGATCAGCTCACTATCACCAAACACTTGTAAATTCTGATGCCTTTCTTCTTTGCCCAGTGCAGTCCATGAATTAAGGCTTCATACTCAGCTGTGTTGTTTGAACAGGAAAACTGGAAACGGAAGGCTGAGTAATACCTTATACCTTGCGGTGAAATGAGCATAGCTCCTCCTCCTGCACCTTGTCTACTCCTTGACCCATCAAAGAACAATTGCCATACTTCATTCTTGTCTTTATGATCTGGCTTGGTGATGCTGGGAAGAGGTTGATTCTCTTCATGTAAACAATAGACTCCTAGCTCAGATTCTTCTATTTCTTGATAGGGATCAAAAGCATGCACCTTGCTTGCCCATTCATCAAGAGTCAAATCTGGGATGCTTCCAACCTTGGTGTCAGCTTCATCAGTGCTTGGATAATCTTCTTGATCAAATCGTTGAACAGTTGGTATTGATTTGGCTTGGAGTGTAAGGCTCAATGTGAAAGTTTGCAATAGGTTCAGACCTGATTGTGGCCTTGGTTCCATACCTTGTTACGAAACAACATGTGTGACCAATCCGCCGAAAGATAGCCTCGATTTTAGCGGTGAAGTCTCTTGACAAGCATAATGCGAAAAGAGTGGTGGTAGGTCTATGACTGACACATCTTGTAACACTATTACATTGGGACATGCGTGCAGTGTGAGGCTCAAACCTTTGATTACTCCAACCGTTGTCACTGCTGTCCCATCTAATTGCACTACACCCTTGGAGATGACTTCATATTGAAGTCCTAGCTGATCAGCTATTTGTTTTGGCATTACTGAACTACTTGCCCCAGAGTCAATCATGCAATTATGCACCAGCTTATCTCCTATGATCAATGAAACATAAAATGGAGGGGGCTTCAACATTTTACCTTGCTGTCCTCCATGATTTCCTTCAGGCTGGGCAGCATTTGTGAGTACCTTCTCTTGCATTTGGACATGTTGATTTGAAGTTGACCAGTCCTTCATGGCAGCTTGTAGCAAATCTCTTTGGCCTGGGATGGATAGTGATTGCCACATTGATATGTTGACATTTGTCTTCTTCATCTGATCAATGATGTTGAATGGAGATGAAGTATCCCTCTGCTGTCCCTTGGCCTGCACATTCATTCCTTGCACATGGGCAGCAGCAGCTGGCATCTGAGTTGGTTTAGGAGCTGGTTTGGATGCTCCTTGCATGTTTGGAGCTACAGTTTGTTTGCCAGCGGCTTGTGGAGTGGTAGAAGGTTGTGGATTACTTGAAGCCAATGGCTGTTCTTCACCCAAATTTCTCCTCTTTGACCTTGTGTTGGCTGCAACACTTTGAGAGGGTATTTGATTCATACCACAGAAATCTTGACTGCCCGATTGACAAGTAGTTTCGTTCGGAGATGTTCCTTCTTTGAGGTGCTTCTGCTTTGCTTGATCTCCTTCGTGGTGGACTCTTGCGACCCACCATGGTTTGCACCATTAGAGCTGATTTAATGCACCGTTAAAGCACATTGATTGGTTATGTGGTGATTGCCACGGGGAAACACCAATCATATTCTTGGGCCATGTTATTTTGGTGGCACCAAAGCTCGGATGCGAGATGCAACATTGGGGTTATAGGGCTGAAATGGTCTATTTGGCGGGAGGCCTTGCTTGATTTGATTTGATTTGCAGCTGGATTGGGTGGTCTTTGAGGTTGATATGGTTGCCTATTTGGTTGAGCTTGAGGCTGATAGGAAGGTCTAAAACTTTGAGCTTGCTGTCTCTTGAGTGTGACCAGCTCATTTCCCAAATTTTGCAATTGTTTCATGACCTCTTGAAGTTCATTTGAAGCACTAGAGGATGAAGTAGAAGCTTCATTTGAACTTTGATTTCTAGGGGTGGGAATAGGAGCTAAGACAGTGCTTGGCTAGTACTTGGGCTCTCTAAACTTGGATATAATGGCATTGGGGGCCTAGGAGCCAGTTTACCAGCTTGAATAAGACAGTTTTCAGCTCTAATGGCAATACTATAAGCAGCAGGTAAGGTTGTGCCTCCCATAGATTGAATTAACATAGAAATATCAGAATTCAAAGCTTTAAGATAGTATAGAAAAGCACCTTCTGCTGTTGGCCTGACTGCCACTGGAATCCTATCCCAAGACCTTTGAAATCTGAAGTTGAAGTCAGTCAGCTGCTCGTTGGGGGCTCTCTTGATAGTTGTCAATTGTTCTAGAAGAGACAAGTTGTCTCCCTTCTCTCCAAACTGCTCATGGAGAACTATGCATAACTGATTCCAATTTGTGATAGAACCAGCTTCAAGGCTTCTGAACCATTGCAATGCCTTCCCTTTGAACGATGATGCCAGCAGTTTGTGACCCACATCCATTTCATTTATCTCATGGATTGCCTGAGGCGTTAGCGAATGTCTTTGACATGATCACCGGGAGTGGTATGATTTTCTCCGAGTGAAAAATGGAATGTTCTTGATCTTTGCAATTGGTGGAACTGGATTACGTGCATTGAGGGCAAGTGAAATTTCTGCTTTGCCGGTGAAATTGACAAAGGGATTTAGTGGTTGCGCCATTCTGATTGGCCTGAGAACCCTTGTTGATGCGAGAAAAGGTCTACCAGGTGGAGGTGTAGACAAAGTTCTATTAGGTGGAGATGGAGATCTTTGAGCTCTTCTTCCCCTTCTTTCTCTGCCTGGAGATAGATGCAGATAAACAAACAATCCTTCCTCCCTAGTTCTTGATCTGGTCTGTATTCTTCTCATAAATTTGTCAGGCTTGGACTGCAGAAACCAGCGATTATGCCTCTTTTGGAGTCGCCAGATGTGTGATTTTAAAGCTCCTTCAAAGCTGGAACTTACAACAAGTGCACATCAATCTTGTTGCAATGAAAGTGAAGACCTCTAAGGTCCCACCGGGCGTGCCAGAACTGTTATCACCGAATCACAGCACCCCTGGATGTTGATCAGATTTCTAGTTTGATCACTCTAAGCATCCAGTGTGATTGGATAACATGGGTACTATCTCCAAGTTGTGGGACTTGCTACTTGAGATAGACCTCCGAGAGAAAGTGGGTCTTGCTCTAAACTACACCTGCCACAATCTACTCTAATGCGGGATAAACTAGCTATTCTAATCTAAATTTCCAAGGGACCGGGAGAGAGAATGCATAAAATGAAAGCCTACACTAAAGCGGTGATACACCGAAAAGGAGGGTGTGAGAGAGTAATCTCCAAATGTGTGAAATACGAGGCAAAGTGCACACTAGAAGAGGTGATGACAGATTCACCATAATCTAGCAAAATGCATTCACAACAATATTCCAAGCACACACATGATAATGAATTCCTGCAAGAACATAATAAATAGACACAATATTCTTGTAGAAAGATTAAAGGGGCAAGAAGAATGCGAAAACACGGCGGGGAAGATATATCCACAAACTTGATATTTTATTGCTTCATGTATGCACACGATTCAATCTATTACAAGATAAGGGCACGGATCACCATGCAAGGAGTCCACTACAAGGGCTGCACACACTTTGGCTTCACAAAGCAATTTTGTGAGCTTTGTTACCCAAAACTCTCTCCTTTTACTGATGAGCCCAACACTCGATTTATAGAAAAATGAGAAGGAAAGAGAAGGGAAAATGGAAATCCCGAAATCTGTCCTTGACCACTGTAAGAGGCATTAAATTGAGTGGAATGGGTATACATTACTTGCAAAAGGCTCCCCATCTTGTCCCATGTGCTTTGCGAGAGAGAAAGAATGATGACCATGCCTCTTAATTGCACTCCCAGCTACCAAATAAAACACTGTTCTGAACCCGGCCACGTTTTCTTAAAAAAATCAATCAATTTCTAATCAAATCTGGAATTTCTTGATTTTTGTGCATCGGGCTCGGAACCACGATTCCAACGGTACCAATTTTGTGTGATTTCGTTGAGAAATGCAAAAGTTATGGCCTTCTGAGTGCGGGCAGCTATTTTGGGCCTGGCAGGCGTTTTCTGTCATTTGACGGGAATGAGCATTTACTGACTGGAGCCGAACATGTTTCCTTTTATTTAAATATATCTACCCTCATTAAAAATAAGAAATCCAGTTTTTGTGGCGTAGAGGACGTCGTGCTCGTTCCAGAAAGTCCAATTTTATCAAAATCGGAGCTCGGAGTCAAAAGTTATGGCCGTTTGAAGTTTCCGGACCAAACGTTGACTTTTCCTCCTGTGACACGTGGCAGCTTCTGATTGGTCCTCGGCTGATTCGGCTCCTTCGCGTACTTCGCCTCCATTTGTCCCGGATGTCCCATTTGATTAGTGCTTCTTCATGCTCATTTGGGCTTCATTCGTTTCATTTGCCCGGTTCCCAAATGCCCATTTGTCCCACTTGGCCGGCTTTTGTTTTTGGTCCATTTTGTCGATTTGGCCCCTTGGCCTTCCTTTGGTTCGGCCGGTTCGCGTCTCATCATCCCATCGCCATTGTACTTTTCCTTGTCCTTTGACTGACTTCGACCTTTTCGCCCGGTTCGGCCGGTTCGCGCCTTTTCGGCCCAGATGTCCCAATCGTTTTTTTGTGCATTGCCTTGCTTATTTCGCCGGTTCGTTTTTGTCCCAAACGTCCCGAGCAACACTTAGCCAATTTTTTTCTCCTTTTTGGCGGATCGGCTTTTCGCGCCCGCGCATGCGTTTTTGGGCCATTGTCCCAAATGCAATTTGGACTGTTTGTGCTGATTTCGCCCGGTTCGGCCGGTTCGCGCTTTTTCTGTCCCAAACGTCCCAGAGGTGACCTTGAGCGGGACTTAGCCAATTTTCACGATTTTTCCTGGATCAACCTATTTGCCTTCTGCAACCCTTTTTCACATTTTCTCAGAACTTACTCTCTTCCTCTTGGACAGGGGAGTTAGACAAATATGAGGGGACCCTAGAAACATGACTTTTCGCCCTGAATCAATATAATTGCTTGCATGTTATCAAAATTACCTTGGGGGTGAATTTTGGATAATAAAACATTTATAAGAACACTTAATATTGAGTGCTCTAACAATGTGGGTAATAGTGACTTGATGATGGAGTGGACGATAATGAAATTCTACCCAAAAAGTGACATGGTCTTGTATGATTGGTCAAGAGAAGAAGACATAGATAAGGTCATTAAAGGAGCCCAGTCTAAATTTCAAGTCCGAGTAGGAAGAATGAAGAAGCCAACACAGAGGAGAAATAGGAAGGAAAAGATAGGCGTGTGATTATAAAAAGAAGATGATACTAGGAGATTGAAGTTTGTTGGAGTAAGGGTCGTATATTAGGGACGTAAATGGCCAAAGGGATACTGGGTAGTATAAAGGAGGAAGAGAGAATAGGGACTAAGAGAAGAGGTTGAGATCATCCCTATAGGTGAAAGGATAGCGTTAGAGAGATGAGTCTAGTTTGGCCTTAGGTGAGACAAGTATTTTTTAATTCCCCTTGAGGTACATTGAAGATAACCCATGTATATTTTATAAAATAAATATTACACTCATTTTGCATCCTATTGTGTGATTGTGAGGAAACGACATGCTCAGGGAGTATATGGTAGAGTCTATCATCCTCTTTTTGTCCCTATATAGAAGTTCATTATACAAACTTCTATATCCTAAAAACTAATAATAATATTCTTCATTAATAAAAATTGGCTATAAAAATGTATGAAACCCTCTATAATCAATTGAAATGACATAAAATCCTAACCCTCGGTGAAACCCATCAACACATTTAGTGTTTGGGTTGAATTTCAATCTATACACCACCTACATTTACACTTTTTTATAGATACCTCAAAATACACATAGTTCTCCACCTAAATATGTGATATATATGTTTTTATATTGTGTGTGTGTGTGTGTGTGTGTGTGTGTGTGTGTGTGGATGCAACTATATTTGATAGTTTGATCTTTTAGAGATGATTGTAATAGGTTCTTTGTGTAGTGCATCACTTGTATGTTAGTGTTTGTGATTTGGGAAGATTTATTTTTAACCTTGTTTGAAGTGCTTTAAACCTATGTTGGGATGTTGCTTAGGTTTCTTCCTATTTCATGGAAATTTAGGAAAGATTGGAATGCCATTTGAGTTGTGTTTTTTGCTAAGTGCCAAGTGATTATTATGTAAGTAAATTATGTTATTTTACTTTCTTATATACTTTTATGTATGTTTAATCTCACATTAAGACTAACCTATAGGCAAAGTAACAACCCATAAAAGATATCAAATCTAAATCATGACCACTAGAAGGTATCAACACAAATTTGTTAGTTTTTGGCCAAAATAGTTTGGTGGTTAGGTCCATATTTAAATTGAAGTACTATAAAGTTCTATTCATTTTAATTATGACTAATGAACCAATTTAGAATGATATGAACTTTTTTTTGAGTCACTGAGAAGTGCAAAGAAGAGGAAAATTCTTGCAATGAAACTAAAAATATAACAATTGGACTCAAAATAGTTGCACAAGTCATGATTTAGGGATTAATCCAACATTGAAATTATCGAGATATTAATTTCCAATTGCATGGTACTAAACTTACCTAGTGAAATAAATAAAATTCAAATAATTTATAAGATCTTTTTGTGTTAAATGAAATACTCATTTGAAATTTTTCCACTTATTCCTTGTATAATTAGAGTTGTATGTATATTTTTTTGGTCATGATTTTTTATTATGATGTATGTATGTGCGTACATATGTATTTATATATTTATGTAAATACATACATACATACATACAAACATACATACATATATACATACATACATACATACATGCATGCATGCATACTACATACATATATATGCATCCATATAATTCTCCTTTCTTCTTCCTTTCAATTAATTTTTTATTCCTCTCTTTTCTTTCAAATATATATCTTTTATTTTGAAACTTGGGTATATCATATATTTCTTATTCATTAATGTATAAATATAATCATTAAATTTTGAAAAAAAAAAATCTTGTAAATATGACAATGGTGACTACAAAGAATAAGAATTTAAGAAGTACTTGTATAAAATTTTATGCACCATTTACTTAAACAATTAAAATCACGAATTCAATAAAAAATTAGGACTTTGCTTCCATTAAATTACATGATTATGACCCATTAAACAAAAATGGGGATTCCACTTCTAAGGCCTCATTTCTGTATTATGACCCACCATTCGTACTTACAGGTTTTAATCATAAAAAACACTAACTAATTAATGCGGTCTAGTATTCGACAATACATATCATCAAAAACATAATTTTGCTATTATATGTTCAATTTCAACTAACCCTCATGTTTCTTTTTCACTGCAACTACTTTTTACCCCTGGATTTCCTATTTTTTCCATACAAACATCAAAGTGGCCTTAATAGTTTATTGTTTTCAATTTTCAATTTTTTTTTTATCAATTTCATTTTCCATATGTTTATTATCCTACAATATTAACAACTGAAATTCAATATTTTCACATAAATTCACTATATGTTACATTATTATAAATGTTCACATTACAATTTAAATTTTCAAAAAGGAAACAACATTAAATTTTTCATCCAATTTGGATGTAATGGTTTAAAAACATATAATTGACACATATTAAATATTTATTTGATTTTATGTACAAAAATTATCCACATGTGTCATTGAGTCTCACTTTTAGTTATAAGTAGAGGAATTTAAACCTAGCTCAACATGATATTTTTTACATCATATTGTGAACATTAATGCTAATTACATCATATGTATTAATCTAATGATATTTATGTTGATGAATTAAAACACCACCTTTTTTTTCATGTCTCCCCTATTTCTACACCATATCTCATTATTTGCATCAGAATAATAAAATGATGCTACTTTTTACATAATTTATAGAAAATTAGTGTTAGAAATAAAAAATTTAGGAAAAATATAACATTGTGTCACCACTTCATAATAATATAATAGTGAAGTTCTTAGCTATCCTTCTTTCTTAGGTGATAGTAGGGATAGTGTGGCACAAAGACTAACGATGAACCTTATGAACACGTTCTATAAGAAATCTTATATTTTTCTTCAAATTTATTCTTTCTCTTGTTAATCTAGTATGTATGCAAACTTGATTAGAAATATTTAATCCTATCAGTAAATTCTAATGTGTTGTCTAATATGTTTTTACGGATGCACACGTAATAATAGTTATGTTTTGATTACATCATAATACTTTTATAATATCTTTTGTTCCTCTTGTGCAAGTTTGTCTTCATGTACCATTTCCTCCCTAGGACATAAAAGATAAAAAACTTCTCCTTTAGTTTCTTTGTAATATTTTTACAACATATTTCTACTAGAGATATTTGAAACTCCCCTTTATCTTTCCCTTGTTTTAGAAAAGGTTTATTCCCATAATTTTATACTTCATAATTATTCTCTCTTCCATGATGGATTTTGTGAAGCCCTCTAAAAACACACAACAAATACAACACAAAAAAACTCAGATAACTTTTCTTTTTTTTACTTGCTTCTAGTTTACACGGCTCAACAAGAGATCAAAATGGCTAACACCAACTCATTATATGCTTGTCACAACAATGACCACCAAGGTATAAGGAAATATACAATAATCAACATGAAACTTTTCACTTCCCATTTTTCCAAAACATCACATACAAGTCCAACCACAGAACACGCGTTTAGGGGCATCCCATGATGAAAGTCCTTTTCAGTTTCTTGTTTACTTAAATGTCTCTTAATTCTTAACTTACGTTCTTATAAGATTTATGTAATGATTCACACAATTATTTTCACAAGGGAGAACTTATTTCTTGTATACTATTGACTAATTAGCTTAAGACCAAGTTTTCTAAAATAGGATCATCAATTATATGTCGATAACTTGCTTAATTAGTTTGATTTAAAAAGAACATTTTCCATTTCTCAAAAGGATATTTATTCATACTCAAGATACTGAATCTTGTTTCCTACCTCCATTGCACAAGGTGATGAGCACAAGCTCTAGTTGATGGAAGGTACCATTTAGATTCAGAAATATAACCTCCTTGTGCCAGAGTTAAACATTTATAAACACTTAAGAGAAGATTAAAAGGAACTTTTAAAAGATGTTATGGGAAGAATATCAAAATGGGTTCATCTTTAAGATCTCATTAGTTATCTTTTAGGATTTTATTGGGGCTAAGAATGTATCAAGAATGATTAAAAATTTTACTAGGCTTCACTTGACGAGTTTGACAAAAGAAAAGAATTTACTTTTCAACAGTTGAAAGATATATTACATGGTTTCTTAAAATATTTCCTCCTACTTATTAAATCTTATTATCTTCTAAAATCTAACCATTGATTTATCCTTGAGACCTTTTAAGGACTCCCGACAATAAGGATAATGGTTTATTTTCTTAGCTTGGGGAACCCAAGGTATATATATTTGTTTTAAAAGATAGTTTCCTCTTTGATCACCTAAGGACCCAAATGTTATCAAGAAGCTCACATCTAAAATATTTTACCCATATATACATATATATTTTATAACTTTAAAAGGGTACCCATCCATATTATTGTGCTTAGCATTGCATTATTACCATGTCCAAGAAGGGTTTTCAACACAAAATTTTATCCCAAGAGCACTTTACCATTACTTATTTTGAGAAAACTACACATGGTTACATTGATTCTTTCCAACACAACACAAAAACGAAAGGGACAAAATAAATCTATGGAATTGTGATAAGGGAACAGGAAGCTAACAACTTGATCAATCTTTTATACTATTCTTAGAATTCCTATAATCCATAAAAAAATCCTGCATAGCAATGTGGTAGTCAAATTTCATATTTCTTTCATAGTAGTAAAACAAGTCAAAGTTTCAGTAGTTAAGACAACATTAATCCACAATACATTAAACAATGACATGGGCCCTCCTCTAAAATTTCCCACAGGACCCTTTCCAGAGTTTTACAACATAAAAATTATTGTACAAAAGAAGTTTATAACCAAGTCTGATGCAATATTCTAAAATTAGTTCCCTCATTTACTCGCATAAGCCATCTGCAAAATTATCAACTTGAGTCATTTCATGAGAATTGAGCAAGATAAGACTACACAAAGCAACAATAAACTAATATCTAAAAATATCAAGAAAGGAAACCTTCTATTCCAAGGTTTGGATCAAAGCTCTAAATTCTAACAACCCCTTAAGATAATTAAAAATTTCCCCGCCCATGCCAATCTAAGAAGAAAACCTTATACTTCCTTATACTTCAGCTATGAACATTGTCTCAAAGCAAAAAAAATTAACCAAACATTTGAGAAGGGGCCAATGGTCTGATAAGTTAGAAACAATAGTCTAGTGTAATGGGATTTCCATTGAATAAATAATTAGGTTAAAATATTGAGAACTGATATTTAATAAAAGCAATCTAGATTCAGAAAAAGGTACCAAAACCACAAGCTGCGATACTCATTTTTAGAAATGACAAAAAAAAAACCAAACCAAGAGGAAGCATGGATTTCAAGGTTAACATGAAAGGTCGAGTGTATTAAAATTTTAATCATGTAATCATATAAGTTATAAGATGGTAAACTAATACACGACCACCACTCAACATTGTTTAACAAGGAGAAGAAGATAATACTAGTTTTGGCCATTGACTCCAAGGAATTTCACAATCATTTAAGAAGAGGCCACTTCCCTTATAGGCTAGTTACGACAAGTGAGAGAAAAGGGAGTTCATTAAACAAGAGCATTCAAACATCATCCAAGTTTTATAACACTAAGGATTCTAAAAACCTCCACAAAAAGTCTAAGGTTCGGTTTAATTATAAATAAAAATTAACTCTTTCTCAACACACAATCTTTAAGAGCCATTCAAACATAGGTACTAACCTATATTAATAAGTTCCTTTATCAAAACAACACCTTCCATTATAAATCAATAATATTATCGATGCATATTTAGTTTACCCCAAAAGTTAATAACCATCATATCAAATTCCATCACAAATAAATAAGGTATTTATATGCATAGAAAACTCGACCAATCTTAATTAACAACATTAACATTATAGAAGAGGAAACAACAAGATAGACAATAGAATATGCCACCAATAATCTTCCCGAGAGGGAAATAGACCAAAGAAACTCTAGTAATAACTGGGTACTAGAATTACACAATTGTAACATCGAACTTAGGTGATTCAAAATTGGTTATGGTTCAAGCTTGATGATGACGGTCAAGGTATCTCATAAGGAAGACTTTAAAAGTCTAGGAACAAGTACGATGATAAAAATGATTATAAACAAGAAATATCCAAATATGTTTCCCTCAAACTTCTACATTATAAAGTTTTAAACCAAAACTCCAACCTAGTTTAGCCCAAATATTGATCACTCCAATCCTACAATATTTCTTTCCTGGGATCAAAAGGTTATCAAAGGGGCTTGAGAGTGAGCTAACAAAGTGTAACAATAAGGATGATAAGCTTGTGTGAAAAAACAACCTTTCATAGTTACCATAGGCTAGCTTGCCCAATACAAATTACTAGCTATAGAAAACATACTAAATTGATACGTAAATGAAGAAAAATAGATAAAAGGGTCGAAATTTGATCACTTGAGAAAGGAAACGTAATAACTAGAGGAGAGGAAAATTACATCTTAGCTATCCACTTAATACTAACAACTAATTATAACAAAACATGAAGATTTCAAGAGGAAAAGAGGTGTTTCTCTACAAGGCATCCAACCCACAACAAAAGCAGCATCAACAAACCAATTTTGGGGAAAGGGTGGTTAAATTTCATTACATTTTTAAATCTAGAAAAAGTAGCAATGAGTAGAGTTATCTTGTCTGGTTTCCAGCTTCTACCAATCACATGGACACCACACGATACAAGCAACAACAATCTTCAGGTCAGATCTCCCCTCTTCTACTAGCTAGGTGCTCCAACTCCATTCCCATCCATGTTTAGCATGAGTAGAGAGCTCCATTATAGAAGTAACGTTGAACATAAATAACATAGGTCTCATGGAATTCCATGACTATGGTATACACAAAATGGGTTTATTGAAAAGACCCGGACACAAGTGAAAGACAGGGATAAATCCACTCCATAACCTTGCAACATCCTCATGACCTGCATCTGAAATGGGATGGATGGAGTAGGGTATAGACATCCAATGAAGCACAAAGAAAAAAAAATTCAAAACAGATGTGGAAGTAGTTTCCTAACATGCCATGTATGAAAAAAGGGTAAGAAAACACAAGGCAGTAAAAAAGCTTGACAAAATTCCTCAAGGAGATGTGGTCTTAAGGGGATACCATGATAATAGGATATGTACAATAGAGGCCTACAAAAAATAAGGCTGATCAATTCACCCATGCCAGAAGAGACAAAATAATCTTTGAAATAGGATTGGATAACCACCCATGCAAGGGAAGGAGCTTTAGTCGAATGCTTCAATTACAGTGCCCAAAAAGAAAACAACATACACAAAAATGATTTTTTTAACGACCTCTTCACTTCACCCTCATCTGCAGATCTCTCCCTCTCATGCAGCCAAACCAAAAAGGGGACGCTAGAGAAGGAACATGGACATCCACCAAAGCACAAATGGACATTCTTTTTTTATAGAAGTAGTTGCAGGTGCCACTAGGCCAGGTAAGTAAAATATGGAAGTATACATGAGGCCTGAAACTATTGGCAGAGTGATCCAAAGATTTGTGGTCCTATGGGGACACCGCAATTGCAATATAATCACAAAAAGGAAACAAATAAAACTAAACGACCTACTTAGATCACCCAGTCAAAATACATATGACCAAAGAAAGAAAATAGAAGCTTTGGAATAGGAATGGACATCCATCAAAACATAGAAGAAAACAAATTTTAGAAGGATGGGGGTCACAAGAACATTAGAATCCTTGAATGTAAATGTGGAGGAAGAAAAAACACAAATCACAACAGGGATCTACAACAATGGTCTATCTAGGTCGCCATTGCCAGCATACACGTAGCCAAAACTAAGAGATGAACATTTACAGGCTACAACTAGGAATGAGAGTGAAATAACCAAGAGACATCAATCCAAGAGAATGTGGAAAATGTTAGAAAAGTCGTTTCATCCTACAAAAATAAGGCCTAAAAAATAATGAAAAATACCCCCACAATATCATGTCAAGAATGAAATAAATTTTGGTTGGTTGATCCACATGCTAGGGAGGATGGGGGAGTAGGCATAAATCAAAACTTCCTCATTAATATCTAGTTAAACACATTAAAAAAATTCTTGTCCCCTCCAAATTGGTGCCTCCCTAAAATCATCCTCCTTACACGCAAACAAATTTTAACCAAGATTTGGTAATAAATTAATTCAGGTGAGAGATAAAAATCCCCTCAAAACTTGTACCTCCTCCTAACATCTATTTCTTCTACGCATCCATCCAAGGCTATATATATGAGGCATTACATTCTCCTCCCCTTAAGAAATCATCGTCCTCGATGTGACATAACACTAAAGGAAGGAAAAGGGGTAGGAATCAAGGAACCGATAAAGATGAAAGTGAACCATATGGTTAAAATTTCAGTCAATTAAAGCACGACCAAGGGGTAGCCTTAGAAACATTTTGGAAGAATATTTAACTTTCAAAGTTCTGTGAAGATTGGAATTTCCCTCTTACTCATTATTTAATTAGACTCTTTCCATTTACATTATTACTAATTCAGTTCTTTGAAATTTCATTGTTGTAGAATTTTAGTTTATTCATTCTTGTGGGTGCCCAACATGAACTACAATCACAACACCCTACCAGGGTCATACACAACAATAATGATTCACAAGCATACTTTTACATAATTTCATGTTTGTACCACATCACAAAAGCTTGACCAATATAGAAGAGAACAAACTCGGTCCACAAACATAGTACCTATCACACATCTATGACCAACATATAATTCTTGAACAAAAGTGTACTACAACAACCAAAATTTCCACAATTCCACAGATGAAGATTTTACACAACTCATAAAATAGCTACATGTACATAGGTTCAACAAGGGCATCCACACCATATCCACAACATCACTAAACAAATCCAACTAACATGAGTAACATGTACATCCTAATACCACAACCAAAACATCATAACAACTCTGTATACCTCCCAAAGCATTAACACACACAAACAAATCTCTTATACCTCCCTCAAGTCTCTTATGCATCCCTCAATCTTTTATACCTCCCTCAAGTTTCTTATGCCTCCCTCAAGTCTCTTAGGCCTCCCTCAAGGAGGTTGGTTTCCCTATGGCCCTAGGCACATAGAGTCTAGACACCCCTAACCAAAGTGACATAAAAACTCATGGTTCAACAACCCACTAGTTATCTGTAACTACTTGGGGTGTACCCACATACAATGGAGTGGGTCTATAGGTCCAACCATTCCATAGTGCATCCTATGACCCTATTCCACACATCACGACAATATAACCAACATAGCAATCCAATTCAAATGCCAAGTGGCAAAGTAAAAGCCTTGGGAAAGGTAGTAAAATTTTAAAATTTAAAATAATATCCAAATCCAAGAAAAAAATGGCCAAACAACCATAGTTAGTGCAAAAATCCACATGTTAGTACCAAAAACCAAAGAAATGCCCAAAAATATAAAACAAGGCAATCAAGAAAACTGCCCACCCTTGCAAAAATAGAAATGAAAAGTTCAATTTACAAATAAAATACATATATAAGAATAGCACATTACGATGACTATGTGGCCTTATCTAGCCACCAAGGGGGTACTCAATGAGTTTGTTGGCACTTGGAACATCCGAGCCTCAACTCTTAAAATAACATATCAATAGTACATCATCATCTCTATCTGAATCATTCCGCCACCAGTTAGATAAGGCTAAACATAGTCATGGCTACACTTAAGTTGCATCCATACAAAACCACAAGGAGAGAGAGAAGGAGGAGCACAGTAATCATCTACTAAACCTAAGGTCAGCTCAAGTTAATGGCCCATGGTACCCATTCTCTCACTCAAAATATACACCTCTTCTACCAATAAGCATTCCCTTAGCATCACCAGGGTGAATATAGACAAGAAGAAGATGTTGACACGAAACCCTTATGGATGCACCTATGGCGTAGGTAAGAAGATTTCGACACGAAATGGATGCGCATGGCAGGTAAGAAAATGTTGACAAGAAAATTATGCACCTATGGCGCATAAGAGTATTTAACATCTAAGGCATCTTCAGGCACATTTTGAGTGTTGACACCACATGACAAGGGCACATATTCACCATAACTTTTCACACATAAATGTTGGACTTTTCAGAAATTTTACGAGGTCCTTTGTCCAAATACAATATATATTTACCCATAACAATTTATTTAAAAATGCAAAATACAATTCTCCATTTTTCCACTATTGCTAATCAGTTCTCACCTACCGCCATAATGAGATGAATTAAATGCAACTTGGAGGTGGTTGGGGTAGATTTGAAATTCCTCTATCTTCCCTCTCTCATTCTTCCTAGTAATGAGGGGCTTCTTTCTAAAGGTTGACATTCTTGTTTTTCCCCTCCCTTCTTCTCTTTGGTAGGTGAATTTGTGGAGTTCAAACCTCCCATCTAAAAATGTAATGCAACTTTTCCTCTTGGCATTTTTTAGTGTATTGTATCAATCTTTGGAGAAAATTATGCATCTCATGATGATTCTTAACCCTCTCTATGTTCATTTGCATCCTCCCGATCTTTCACTTTCAAATTTGGTTATCTCATCAAAATCATCATATGTATTATAACATGTTATTCAATCACACATCACCTTTGTTAGTTTAGGTTCATTTTTATGCATCTTTCTTGTCCTTATCATCATTAGATTAGGTTTTTGACCCTCTACAATTTTATGTGTCATAAGGAATAGGAATGTGGGCCACCTTCATAGAGAGCTTTCCTAATTCATATCATCCCACAATACTTATGAAAATCTCCATGTTATGCAATCATAACAAGTCTCAACGATCAATCGAGTCTGATGATGTTCATGATTCACCATCAACATAAGGTTCACCCATAACATCCAACTACATCACTAATACAATGGTGGTTCACACACATTAACCATAACATCTCATGCATGGCACCAATACAAGGTATATCACATACATTACATTCATGGCTTACCACACACATATCACCACATGTTGCACCAAAGTGTAATCACATACATAGGATCATATACCCACCATATGTCCCTAAATAATGACATGAATCATTACATCTCACATGAATTACAATTATGATGAGCACAATTACAACATACAATCAAAAACCATATAACATGGGAATACACACATTTCTACAAAAATGATAATGACATCATTAAGAATTCTACCTTACAACCAACATGATCGTACAACATATCACACACCCATACATCACAAATTCCAAAAGGATCCAACACTCTGAAATCAACAATCACATATCTTCCACACACACAAATGGATAGTGTTTCACACTTAAATTCTCATTGAATTCATGGAGGAGGAAGAATAATATCATCTCCAACACATCAACATGCCAACAGTCACGCACTAAGTGACATACATAACATGTGTGCTCAAAATATCACAATTACGACATAGTTCACATCACGCTTAAATCACATTACTCTTCCAATCACCGCCACCACCACCATCACACAACACCATCACCACTCCAATATTTCCCAGTTTTAATAACATGAACCTCCACTCTGATACCAAGTTTGAAGCTCACTAAAAACACACAACAAACACAACACTGAAAATACTCAAAAACTTTTTTTTACTTGCTTGGAGTTTACACGGCACAACAAGAGATAAAAATGGCTACCACCAACTCATTATAGGCTTGACACAACATTTACCACCAAGGTACAATTAAATATATGATACTCAACATGAAACTATTTACTTCCCATTTTGATAGAACATCACATACAAGTACAACCATAGAACACATGTTTAGGGTCATCCCATGATGAAAGTCCTTTTTAGGTTTCTTGTTTACTAAAACGTCTCTTAATTCTTAACTTACGTTCTTATAAGATTCATGTAATGATTCTCACAATTCTTTTCCCAAGGAAGAACTTATTTCTTTTATATTATTGACTAATTAGCTTAAGACCAAGTTTTCTAAAACAGGATCATCAATTATATGTCGATAACTTGCTTAATTCATTTGATTTAAAAAGAACATTTTCCATTTCTCAAAAGGTTATTTATTCATACTCAAGATATTGAATCTTTTTCCTACCTCCATTGGACAAGGTGAAGAGCATAAGATCTGGTTGATGGAAGGTACCATTTAGATTTGGAATTATAACCTCCTTGTGCCAAGGTTAAACATTTATCAACACTTAAGAGAAGATTACAAGGAACTTTTAAAAGAAGTTAGGGAAAGAAGATCGAAATGGGTTCATCTTTAAGATCTCATTAGTTATCCTTTAGGATTTTATTGGGGCTAATAATGTATCTAGAATGATTAGAAAATTTACTAGGCTTCACTTCATGAGTTTGACAAAAGAAAACAATTTACTTTGCAATGGTTAAGAGATAGATTGCATGGTTTCTTAAACTATTTCCTCCTATTTATTAAATCTTAATATCTTATAAAATCTAACAATTGATTTCACCTTGAAACTATTTAAGGACTCTCAAAAATAAGAATAATGGTTTATTTGCTTAGCTTGGTGAACCCAAGGTATATATATTTGTTTTAAAAGGATAGTTTCCTCTTTGATCACCTAAGGACCCAAATGTTATCAAGAAGCTCACATCTACAATATTTTACCCATATATACATATATATTTTATAACTTTAAAAGGGTACCCATCCATCTTATTATTCTTAGCATTGAATTATTACCATGTCCTAGAAGGGTTTTCAACACAAAATTTTATCCCAAGAGCACTTTACCATTACTTATTTTGAGAAAACTACACATGGTTACATCGATTCTTTCCAAGAAAATGCACAAATGAAAGGGACAAAACAATTATATGGAATTGTGATTAGGGAACAGGAGGGGAACAACTTCATCAATCTATTATACTATTCTTAGAATTCCTATAATCCATAAAAAAAATCCTGCATAGCAATGCGGTAGTCTAGCTTCATATTTCTTTCACAATAGTAAGAAAAGTCAAAGTTTCACTATTTAAGACAACATTACTCCACAATACATTAAACAACGACATGAGCCCTCCTCTATAATTTCCAACTAGACCCTTTTCATAGTTTTACAACATAAAAATTAGCTTACAAAAGAGATTTATAACCAAGTATGATGATGTATGCTAAGAGTCTTTCCCTCATCTACTCACATCTGTAACAATTATCAACCTGAGTTAGCTCATGAGAATTGAGCAAGATAAGAATACACAAATCAACAATAAACTAATATCTAAAAATATCAAGAAACGAAACCTTCTATTCCAAGGTTTGGATCAAAGCTCTAAATTCTAACAACCCCTTAAGATAATTAAAAATTTCCCTTCCCATGCAATCTAAGAAGAAAGCCTTATACTTTAGTTATGAACATTGTCTCAAAGCAACAAAAATTAACCAATCATTTGAGAAGGGGCCAATGGCCTGATAAGTTAGAAACAATAGTCTAGTGTAACAAGATTTCCATTGAATAAACAATTAGGTTAAAATATTGAGAACTGATATTCAAACCAAACAATCTACATTCATAAACAGGTACCAAAAGCACAAGCTACGATACTCATTTTTAGAAACAACACAAAAAAATCATGGAGGAAGCACGGATTTCAAGGTTAACATGAAAGGTCGAGTGTATTAAAATTTTAATCATGTAATCATATAAGTTATAAGATTGTAAACTAATACAGGACTCGCCACTCAACATTTTTTAACAAGGAGAAGAAGATAATACTAGTTTCAGCCATTGAATCCAAGGAATTTCACAATCATTTAAGAAGAGGCCACTTCCCTTAAAGGCTAGTAATAACAAGTGAGAGAAAAGGGAGTTTCATTAACCAAGAGCATTCAAATATCATCCAAGTTTTACAACACTAGTGATTCCAAAACCTCCACAAAAATTCTAAGGTTCAGTTTAATTATAAATAAAAATTAACTCTTTCTCAATGTTAGTACCCAAATTTAACTCCTTCAAAGACCGAGCAACATCATGGATTAGACAGGACACTCAGAGGTAGATAGAAAATCATGTATGTCATTTTGCAGCTGGGGAGACAATCTATCTGACTTGTGGGCACTCGGGCCTTGAAGGGAGTGGGTAACACATTAATAAGGATGTGATCTGGTCCTAACTATTTTAGGTTGTGATTTTTAACCAAGGTAAGAGAACCTATTTTGTAACCTCTGTTATATGAAAGGAGATACAGTACCTTTCTTTTGCATAAATTTTATAGAGAAGACCTTGGGAAAATATTATCAACACACCAGATTTGACTCTCACGAGTTTTCACTTCCAGATTATTGAGATACTTTCACAACAAGGCAAAGGTTACTAAAGACATTTGAGACCCTGCTTCCTTCTACATGTTTAGGTGATGAGGATTGTGCATTGGCATACACACATGACAAATAGAGGTAATATGGGTAGGATTTGTTGTTAAATGAATTTTTTGTCGGAGGTGGGGCAAGGTGAAACTAGATTCACCAGATCCTTGAGGAACCTTACAAAGTGGAGAGTCATACCAACAGAATGCCACAGAACAACTAAAATGTTTCTTCAACTAGAATATGTGCTTCAATAGAGGCCCAAATTAGCACTCTTTCACACAATCTCTGAGATTCTATCAAGAAGGCTTGAGTTACAAAACCAAACAAAGCATCAAGATCTAAGCCAAATCATGCCTAAGGTACACCCAAAGGCTTACAGACAATCTCTGTCAATAGATGAGAGAAAAGTAATTTTAAATCATTTATTCCAATCCAAAATGAAAGCTATTATGGGAAATGGAATTACAGATGCCACTAAATTGTCACAAGGATTGAGGCCTATGTGATTGAATCATATTTTAATACAAGATTACAATAAATCAAGAAAAACTACTTGCATACATTCAGAAATAAAACCAACATATTTTGCTCAAGACAACACATAAAAACTCGAATTTGATTAATTCTATTAGCAGGGGAAAGTTTCTAGAATAGTCTCAGAGCTTGTCAATGGTTGTACACTTGCTACCACCTTGACACAATAAATATTAATACAAAAAAGAGGTAACCTAGTTTCCCAGATGGATTATTAAAAGACAGATTAGTCAATTTCCTCTTGGGAATTTTCTTCGTCCTCTAGCACTCTGACCTCCAACTTCCAACCTCCCAATCCTTTTACACGAAAAATTTGGTCCATTTATACCATTTACAATAGAGCCTCTTCCTCCTAAAAGATAAAAAATGTTTAATGTACCAGTGTTCTCCATGATTCTTTCGTGATTCACAGAATCGAATCTAAAAAAAGTCTCTAGGTGCTCGAGGGGGTATACTTCATCAAATACCTCATGCATTTAACTCCTTGCTCTGGTAGATCATTCTTCCTTCAAATTTCTAACCACTTCCACCCCTAATCTGTCAAATTTTTCCCCTTGTGTGCTTGGGAGAAGAAAAAATAGAAAATACGATCAGGCACAAAAGTCGAACCATTTTGATGGCAAAAGACATCCTCCAGATCTTCCCACCAAACTTCAAATATCAACATTAACTTCCCTCTCTGCTTGGCATGTAGAAAAAACCAAGATATCATGGAGATTCACACTTCCAGACATGTTTTAGTGAAATGGGGGGAAAATCAGATTTAGACTCACAACATCCGTTGATCTTTACTTTGAATTTAGGTCATCCACGTGGAAAACTCATGCTTTAGAACAGACCTGGGGCTTCCCTTGAATTTTTACAACTTTTTGAAAAAGTGGAAAAAATTCCAAATTTTCCCCATGGCTCTGACCTCAGGAACTGAGCCTGAAATGTGTCCAAATGTGATTAGAGTGGAACTGCACTCAAATTCTACCATTTTACTCTCTTTTTAGAAAAGGGAAAATTTCCAAATTTTCCCTACAACTCCACCCTCGGGAACTGATCTTGACATGTGTCCAAATGTTATTGGAGTGGGGCCATGCTTCCTTTTTTACTTTTGACTCTTTTTTCTCAAAAGGAATTTTTCTAAATTTCCCCCGAGATCTCGCACCTCTGCCATTGACCAGGGTAGAACATTGACTATTTCCCTCATCGGACTTGTGGGGCATTTTGAAATTTTAATCCTTAAGGGGAAAAAAATCCAAGTTGCATCCGATGGCCCACCTCCCCACCTCTTTAACCTTTCAAAATACCACCTGTCACCATGGCGCACCTTAAAGCGGTCCCAAAATTTTGATACCTTGAACGAGCATGGGATCACCACGTGTCCTACTCCGAGGCAATCTCCTTTTGGTCGTTGAAAAGTCTAAGTAAAATACAAAGTGAGTGGAGGCCTCCACGTGTCATCCTGACACTTGTTTAAAATGAAACTCAAGGGCCAGTTCCCAAACATGCCCAGTTCCTCCACGTGTCTCCATGGTGCAACTTGAAGATGGTGCCTAAAGTGGAGACCCTGAATGAGCATGAGCTCGCCACGTGTCTTGTTCATCCAAATTGCTCCAACTACATGAACATTTTTCTTAAGTCTAGGCCAAGTAGTGGAAGCCTCCACGTGTCCTCCTAGCACTACTCCAAGGCCACACCAAAAAGTAGATCTTCAAATGAGCACCTTTCCTCCATGTGGACACACTTTGGATTAAGGCTTTCCATCTAAGTACCCAGCTAAACCGCGTCCAACCAAAAGGTACCACATCTCCCTGTAGATAGAATGATGCAAATTTGACCAAGAGAAACACCTATCAAACCGTAAAATACAGAAAAATGACCATTTGAGCATTAGAATGAAATTTTCTTCAAGGACAGAAAGTTTAGAAATGTTACAGGGATCAAATATGTTCTTCAAGGATACATCCATTCATTTTCTTCAAGTACTTAGGGAAAAAATGATAAGGAAGACAAATCCCAACCATGGAGAACATAAAACATGGGAGAACCCGAGTTTTTAGATGAACAGAGAATGGGGGACCTAAATTACAGACCCTTAAGATATTTACAACCCAGAACTAATTAAAAATGGCCACAAGGATTAACCAGGCACAATACGAGGAAGGATAAAATGACAGAGGTAGTAAATCAATAAGTTTTCATAGGCATAAATGGGGTGAGACAATTTTAAGCACCAACATAGGCTCCGACTCGGGGATGGGTACTCCCTATGAGTGCCACAAGAAAAAAGTAGACCAAGTGCCAAAATATCCATTGGGAAATAGAGTCATCTTGTAGAGAAGAGAAACAAAGCCACCTCTAAAAATTGATAGAGAAACCAGCAAAAATAGGTCACCGAGGACCAGAATGAGCAAAAACACAAAAGGATAGGAAACAAATGATAAACTATACACTGTACACAAAATTTATTCCTTGATTCAGGGAATCAATCCAAGAAATGCTTCAAATGCCTTCCATTGATAGGAAACTCAAGCAGTTCACCATCTAAGTCCTTGAGGAAGAAGGTATGCTCCCCAATTCTGATGTCAATAGAGTAAGGGCCCATCCATAATGATTCAAACTTGCCATGCTTGCCCTTATCCTCATGTCTACTATCCCATAGTAGCACAAGATCTCCAACATTGAAAGCTCTAGGAGTGACCTTCTTGTCAAATAAATTCTTCAGTTTATCTCTAAATTTTACATGCCTCTAGTGGGATGCCCTCCTTTCTTCATCAAGCTCAATAATCTAGTTAATGCAGGCATCATAAGGACCTACCTCTTGATCTTCTAGCTGTTGCATAAAATGATATGAAGATAGTTGCATATGAAGAGGCAGTAGGGCCTGAGTCCCATATACCAACTCAAATGGACTCTTTCTAGTGGCCCTCTTGATAGTGATCCTATCTACCCAAACAACAAACTTCAACTGTTCACCCCACTTTCTCTTATTTTTCTCTAATGTTCTTCTGATGATCTTCAACAAATATTTATTATTGGACTCATTTTTCCATTTCCTTAGGGATTATAATTAGAAGCATATGTCAAGTTGATCCCATACTCTTTGCACATTACCACCAAAGGTTTAGCTCTGAAGCTCATGGCATTGTCAGCTATAATCTTGATTGGTACCCCAAACCTAGATGATGTTGTTTAACACAAAATCCATGACAACTTGGTGTGTTTCCTTCTTGGTGGGGATTGCCTCCACCCATTTAGTAAAATAATTAGTTTCTACAAGAATCCATTTGTGGCCAACACTTGAAGGGTCTGAAATTTCACCAATGAAATCCAATCCCCATTGCTTGAATGGGGCTTTAGTTGACACAAGCTGTAAAGGAAGGGAGATTGAAGCTTTCAGGCTTCTAGAGAAATGCTGGCAACTCTCACATCTTCTGACCAACATGGTTGCATCCTTGAAAAGAGTTGGCCACCAATAACCAACCCTCAGGATCTTGTGTGATGTGACTCTTGCAGCAAAGTGCCCCCCACAAACTCCTCCTTGGAGATCAGTAATTATCTTGGGGCTTAATCTTCAGCAATGCATCTTAAGAGGACTACCTTTGGGTTCTTCCAAGCTAACCCATAATCAATGATGAAATATTTTTGGAAATCCAACTTAAGGGCTCTGTTTGGTTCTTACTTTAGTGCTCAGGGTAGTTCAAATGTTTGAGATAAAATATTACATCTTTATACCACTCAAAATTCATAAATTCTTGAAAAACATCTACCCTTTCTTCTTCCACCTCATTTACCTCAATAGTTTTCAAGTTTCTTTCAGCCATAATCTTAGCCAAACCCAAACCTCTCACCAAATTTTTGGTTTGGATGTCCATATCATATTCTTGTAATTTGTTCACCCACCTGCATCTTTTTCTTGAGACTTCCATCTCTGACAAGATGTCCTTCACCATTGTGTGGGGAACATAAGAAACCACTTTAGAACTTAGAATGTACAGTCTAAAAACCTTTGTTTCTTTTACGAAGGAAAATGCTGATTTTCCATGATAGTGTACTTCAGTTCAGCCCCCTGTAAGGCCTTATTGAAAAAAGCAATTGGCCTCTCAGCCCCTTCATCATCCTTCTACAGCAGGACAGAGGCAACAATGTTCACTGAAGCAAGGAGAACAATTGAAAATGTTTCTTATAATCTGGGGCTGCCAAAATAGGGGCATGCTTCAATGCCTCTTTAATTCCATTGAAAGCTTGGATGAAAACCTCCTCCCATTTGATGACTTGGTCTTTCTTCAGCATGGAAGTTGTTGGAATGGTCAGCTCAAAATTTTTTGATATGAATCTTCTAATGAAGTTTATTTGTCCAAAGAAGGACTGAATTATTTTCTTGGTTCTTGGGATTGGGACCTTGCTGATGGCCTATACTCTTTCTGGATCAATCATCACTCCTCCTTGTGACACAATGTGACCAAGCACATTTTCCTTATGCACTCCAAAATGACACTTCTTTGGATTGAGTGAGATGCCATAGTCCCTACATCTTATCAACATCTTCTCCAAGTGCACACAGGTGATCACTTCTCTTTCTAGAAAATACAAGTTACATCATCTTGATAGAATGCAATAAATTCATTGATGTAATGGAAAAAGCAACATTCATTGCACTTTGAAAGGTAGCTCCAACATTCATCAGACCAAAGGGCATCCTGACATAAACATAGGTCCCCCAAGGAGTAGTGAAGGTTGTCTTGATCCTTTCTGATTCCTTCACCACAACTTGGTTGTAACTAGAGAAACCATCCAAGGTGGAAAGCAACTCAAAACCAGTCACTAACTGTAGCATGTTCTCCATATTTGGTAAAGGATAATTATCCTTCATTGATGCTCTGTTTAGGTTCCTGAAATCCACACATAGCCTGATGTCACATTTTTTTCTCACTAGCACTAGGTTTGCAACGCAAGAGGAATACCTTGTGGGATGGATAATCCCTCAATCTCTTAGGTTCTTCAATTCTTCTTGCATTTTGAGGGATAAGAGTGGGTTGATGGGCCTCTACTTTTTCCTAAACAACTTTGCATTAGACACCAAGGGGATCTCATGTTGAAACAGTCCTCTCTGTATGCTTTTAGTTCAAAATAGGTCCAAGCCATACAATCTTGGTATTTTTTTAATAGCTGATGTATGACTGCTTATCCTCTTTGCTGAGATTTCTACCTAACCAAATTTTCATTGGCTTCTCCTTTGTGCCAAGATCATGCTCCTTGATATCCCTTGAGGCTGCCATGCATCTATTAATAATGCGATCAACATTGTCAAAATTGACTCAAGAACAACCAACCCTCTAGGAATGGTGTTAGTTTTCAGCTGGATGATGCCCTTGCCAAACAAGGTTTCTTTCCTTCTTTTTTACATATCACTGGCTCCAAATCAATACTTTGATCAAAAAATTCTCCTTTTTTTTGTAAGAATCTTTTTATTTGAGCATCATCATCAAAAACCTTCCAGTGCTTAATGTTGTCAAGGACAGAAGGTCTAGTCAATACCTCAACCTCATATTCACAATATGGGGACATTGTGTAATTTTCAAACCGAGACCCCAACACTGCAAGCTTTTCTACCAAGTCATTGAACTTCCTATCATGATGCACAATGTTGAAGGAGTCAAACTTCTCAATGAAGTCCCAAACCGCATGCTTGTCTTGCTTCATTTGTTGATTCTTTGTGGCATATAGATTTCTGACTTGTTTCACAATTAATTCTAAGTCTCCTTTAGTAATGATGTCCTTGACACCATATTTCCAAGAAATTCTTAATCCCGACAACAATGCCTCATACTTAGCAATTTTTTTGGTGCATTCAAAGTTGAGTTTGGAAGAAAAAGTAAATTTTCCCTGACCAAGAAAAGTAGAACAATACGAGCACCATTCCCAAATTTGGAGCAAGCTCCATTAAATAATAGAGTCCAAGGAGAGCCTACCTATTCAAGGAATTTATAGTCTTCAATCTTGTGTTACTTTCCATCAGAAAATCCCACAAAGTTGTCTACATCAACACTTGTGTACAATACCTCATAGGAAGCATTGTTGGGATCCTCAATAAGATGCAACATTTTCTTTCCCCATACAACTTGACAAGGTTTCCCTTAGATGGAATGGTAGCATAAGACATATCCATTTGGACACTCCCACCAACACTTGTAGTCCATTTTCTTGATAGTAGCATGCCCCACTTGGCTCGGGCGGTCAACAATGAAAACATCAAGTTTCAAGTTTTTACCTGGGTAAGCTACAAGCTGCACCACCAAACCCTTTACACATCCCACTACTAGCACTTCTCTAGAGTCCATCGCAGTGCACTTCCCATATGTTGTTGTGACTTTGATGTTTATCTCATTCATGACTTCTAAAGGAATGACATTACATGATGCCCCAGTCAAACATGTAGTTGTGCATCAGTCTATCCTTAATGATCAAAGTGGTGAATAATGGATCCACATTCATCTGAGAGTCCACCAAGGATGTTCTCAAACAGACCTCAGGTGGTTCATCTAGCTCTTCTGATGCTGGTGGTGCTTCTGGTTCTTCAATGACTGGTGGGGTCTCCATAATGCTTATGTTTCTGCCTAGGGCAATCTTCTCTTCTTTCAACCTCAAGTATTCAAATGCTCTATTTTTGTTCTCAGGAATGCTAAACAACTCAAAAATTGGAACAAAGACTTTTATTTGACTTAAAACTTGGGCAATGTCATATGGGACATTCTTTAGAAAGGAAATATTGGAAGGAAAGCTAACACACTCATTAGATGGTGCAGGATTTTTGACAACTTGGGCATGAGGAGGGGTATGATTTATTTTTGGAAATGCAAGGCTTTTGGTAGATGCCTCTTTCCTAGGAGCCTCCTTAGGAATGTTTGAAAGTAAGGGAACTTTTGGCTTGGCTTGATGCCCTTCCCTTTTGATAGCCTTACTTCTTGTGTTATATTCCTTCTCTTGAGCAACAACAACATTCATCAATAACTACCTATCTTCCTCAAATGGGATTCCTCCATCATACTTCTTTATCATTAAATCCCTTAAATATTCAAATTCATTATTGGGAAATTAAAAATCTTGTACATTATCTACTTCTAAAGTATGAGAGGGAGGAAGAATAGGTACCCTATGAATGCAGTCCCAAAAGGTGGCAGCAATTCTAGCACTTATCACCTCAGTTGAGGTTTCCCCTTGTTGTGAGCTGGTGGAGCATCCCATCATGCAAACATCATCATCATTATCATCAAGTTCTTCCTCTTCTTTCTGATCTTCTTCACAAGGAGCATGAGGCATGAAACATTTGTCACACCAATCAATGACATCTATCTCCTCCACCACAACAACTCTAGCAGCCAAAGGATCAAGCACCATTCTATTCTCTCTATCTTGGGATGGTCTATTTCTAGATCCAACAGGTCCCTTGCCTCTATCATCAGATATTTGGTGGTTTGTGAAACTATCTTGGCCTTGCTATCTGTGTTGACCTTGTGAGCTCTTCCCAATTCCCTTCTCATCCTAGGCTAGCTTGTATGAAATTTCTTTGACAACCCCTGCCAAAGTCTTCACAACTTCTTCCAAATCAATAGCCTTTCTTGTTTGAGGCTTTTCTGGGTTGACCAGCTTTACACCTTCCCTTTTTGGAGGCTTTCCAATTGCCTTGATATTGTTCTCTATTTGCAAAACCATGGTGAAGGCCTGCCTTAAATTTGTGGGGTATTATCTCTTAAATAATATGCAGCCTTTTTATCAAATACATTAGTATATTTGATCAAACATGACTCATCACGAGGCCTTATTCTAACACACAATATTCTCAAGCTCTTATTCAACCTTGTGTTAAAATAATGTACTGACTCATTAGGGTTCTTCTTGATGTTTTCTAATTATGTCACAAGAAACCTAGGGTTAGTTCTATCACCATATTGTAATATGAATGTAGTGCTCATCTTAGTCCAAGAATCAATAGAGTTATCTAGAAATGCTTTATACCAGTCCCTAGCATCCTCTTCCAAGGTATGGATAAATAGCTTGATATATACATCTTCATGTTTGATCTCAAAATATTCCATCATGTTGATAAAAAAATTTATATGTGATCTCTAGTAATAGCATTATTTCCCTAGAACTTTGGCATTTTGTTCCATACATCTTGAGGCACTGCATTTGGATATCTAGCCATCCCAACAAAATTTATAGGTCCAAAGGTGTTTACAACAAAAGGGGGTCTAGGTGGAGGCTGGGCCATGTTTCTTTGAGGAGGTAACCCTTGAGGGGTGACAAATTGATGAGGGGCTGAAGGTCCTTGGAACACAAGGAGTATAATTTTCAAAATGGAAATCTCCCAAAGGCCTTGTCTCTTGGAAATCTCTATCAACCTTAGAAAAGATAGGTGCAGAGTTTGAAGCAAACCTTTCAAAATCAAATGAAGGCCCATCTCCAACTAGGAGAGTTCAATTCGACAACAAAGAGGCTACCTGATTTAGAGTCACTTGAATGGTAGTCTTCAATAATAGGCCAATCACTTTCATCAATGGAGATCTCTCTCCTTGTCTTAATCTCTAACAACTCTCCAGGATTTTCCTCCTTTTGATTTTTCTTTTCCTAGCTCTTGAAATAATGTCCTAGTAGGATCCCTAGCAAATAAATATCTTCTTCCTTCTATCTTTGCAAATATTAGTAACAAATTTGATTTTGACAGATTTTTAAGACACTGGTACTTATTAAAATTAGATCAACAGGGAGTCGCCACTAAGGATTTCCACCTTAGTTGTGTAAATGCACTAAATATGGTCTGTCAAATGTTTTTCAATGCAAGAAACTAGAAATGGAAAGATTCTGACCTTTCTTTACCAAGATTTTTCAAATAAAAGCTAGTGCACTAGATGTGAAAACTAAAGTAACTACACATAGCACTTGGAGCATACAAGAAGTGTTTTACCAGGGTTTGAAAATGAACTACAATCAAATGTCCCTAGCAATAGCACCACTGATGTTGGTGTTGTTAACGGTCTCAATAGATATGGACTGGTAGTGAATCAACAAATCGATCCCTCAATGAAACTCCAGATTAACAAATCCCCGACAATGACGCCACTTATGTTGGGTACCCAAATTTAACCTCCTTCAAAGACTAAGTAGCATCATGGATTAGACAGGACACTCAGAGGTAGATAAACAATCATGTATGTCATTTTTTCAGCAAAACTGGAAACAATCTATCTGACTTGTGGGCACTTAGGCCTTGAAGGGAGTGGGTAGCACATTAAAAAGGATGTGATCTGATCCTAACTATTTTAGGTTGTGCCTTTCAACCAAGGTAAGAGAACCTATTTTGTAACCTCTGTTATATGAAAGGAGATATAGGTACCTTTCTTTTGCATAAATTTTATAGAGAAGACCTTGGGGAAAATATGATCAACACACTAGATCTGACTCTCACGAGTTGTCACTTCTAGATCATGGAGATACTTTCACAACAAGGCAAAGGTTACTAGAGATATTTGAGACCCTAATTTTTTCTACATGTTTAGGTGATAAGGATTATGCATTGGCATACACACATAACAAACAGGGGTAATATGGTAGGATTGGTTGTTGTTAAATGAATTTTTGGTGGGAGGTGGGGTAGGGTGAAACTGATTCACCAGATCCTTGAGGAACCTTACAAAATGGAGAGTCATACTAATAGAATGCCATAGAACAGCTAAAATGTTTCTTCAACTAGAATATGTGCTTCAATGGAGGCCTAGATTAGAACTCTTTCACACAATATCTGAGATTCTATCATGAAGGATCGAGTTAGAAAACCCAAAAAAGCATCAAAATCTAAGCCAAATCACGCCTAAGGTACACCCAAAGGCTTATAGACAATCTCTGGCAACAGATCAGAAAAAAGTGATTTTAAATCATTTATTCCAATCCTAAATGAAATATATTCTAGGAAATGGAATTGCAGATGCCACTAAACTATCACAAGGATTGAGGCCTATGTGATTGAATCAAATTGTAATACAAGATTGCAACATAAACAAGAAAAAATGCTTGCATACATTTAGAAATAAAACCAACACATTTAGAAAAACAAAAATTTCATCAAGTCTATTAGTAGGGTAAAGTTTCTAGAATAGTATCAGAGCTTTGTCAATGGTTGTACACTTGTAACCACCTTGACACAATAAAGCTTAATACAAAAAGAGATAACCTAGTTTCTCAGATGGATTCTCAAAAGACAGGCTTAGTCAAATTTTCCTCTTGGGAATTTTCTTCAACCTCTAGCACTATGACCTCTAACTTCTAACCTCCCAACCCTTTTGCATGAAAAATTTGTGCCATTTATAGCACTTACAACAAAGCCTCTTCCTCCTAAAAGACAAAAAACATTTAATATACCATTGTTCACCATGATTCTTTCGTGATTCACAAAATCAAATATGTAAAGTATCCAGTGCTTGAGGGGGAAGATTTCATCAAATACCTCCCAAATTTAAATCCTTTCTCTAGTAGATCATTCTTCATTCAATTTTCCAACCATTTCCACCCCTAATCTTTCAAATCTAGCCCCTTGCATGCTCGGGAGAAGAAAAATGGAAAATATGATCAGGCAAAAAGTTAGACCATTTTAATGGCAAAAGACATCCTCTAGATCTTCCCACCAAAATTTACATATCAACATTAACTTCCCTCTCTACTTGGCATGTAGAAAAAACCAAGAAATCATGGAGATTGGGACTTCCAGACATGTGTTTCAGAGAAATGGGGGGAAAATCAGATTTAGACTCACAATAGATGTTGATATTTACTTTGAATTTACACCATCCACATGGCACATTCAAGATTTAGAATAGACCTGGGGGATTCCCTTGACTTTTTACAACTTTTTGAAAAAGTGGAAATTTTTTCCAAATTTTCCCCACAACTCCGCCCTCGAGAACTGAGCCTGACATGTGTCCAAATGTGATTGGAGTGGAACCGTGCACAAATTCTACCATTTTACTCTCTTTTTAGAAAAGTGATAATTTTCCAAATTTTCCCCGCAGCTCTGCCCTCAGGAATTGAGCCTGACACAAGTCCAAATGTGGTCGAGTGGGCCATGCTTCCTATTTTACTTTTGAATCTTTTTTCTCTAAAGGAAATTTTTCTAAATTTCCCCCGTGAGCCCACACCTCCACCGTTGACTGAGGCAGAACATTGACTATTTCCCTCATCGAGCTTATGGGCCATTTTTAAATTTTAATCCTTAAGGGGTAAAAAATCCAAGTTACCTCCGATGGCCCACCTCCCTACCTCTTTGACCTTTCAAACTATCTCATGTCACCATGGCGCACCTTAAGGAAGTATCATAATTTTGATACCTTGAATGAGCGTGGGCTCACCACATGTCCTACTCCGAGGTAGTCTCCTTTTGGTCATTAAAAAGTCTAAGTAAAATGAAAAGTGAGCGGAGGCCTCCACATGTCACCCCGGCGCTTGTTTAAAATGAAACTCAAGGGCCAGTCCCCAAACATGCATGGTTCCTCCACATGTCTCCATGGCGTAACTTCAAGATGATTCCCAAAGCAGGAGACCATGAATGAGCGTGAGCTCGCCATGTGTACTGTTTTCCCAAACTACTCCAACTGCATGAAATTTTTCTAAGTTTGGGCCAAGCAGTGGAAGACTCCACGTGTTCTCCCAGCACTACTCAAGTCCAAACCAAAAGTAGATCTTCAAATGAGCATCGTGCCTCCACGTGGACACACTTTGGGTTAAGGTTTTCCATGAATTTTTCTAAGTACCCAGAAGCCGTGTCTAACCAAAAGGTGACACGTCTCCTCTGTAGATACAAGGATGTAAATTTGACCGGGAGAAACATCCGTTAAACTATAAAATATAGAAAAATTACCATTTGATCTTGGGAATGAAATTTTCTTCAAGGACAGAAAGTTTAGAAATGTTACAGGGCTCAAATACGTTCTTCAGGATACATCCATTCATTTTCTTCAAGTACTTAGGGTAGAAATGATAAGGAAGACAAATCCCAACCATGGAGAATAGAAAAACATGGGGAACCTGAGTTTTTAGATGAAAAGAGAATGGGGGACCCAAATTATAGACCCTTAAGAGATTTACAACCTAGGAACCAATTAAAAATGGCCACAAGGATTAACCAGGCACAATACGGAAGGAGAAAATGACAGAGGCCATAAATCAATAAGTTTTCATAGGCACAAATGGGGTGAGACAATTTTGAGCACCAACACTCAACACACAATATTTAAGATCCATTCAAACATAGATACTAACCTATATTACTAAGTGCCTTTATCAAAAAACACCTTCCATTATAAATCAATAAGATTATCGATGCATATTTAGTTTACCCCAAAAGTTAATAACCATCATATCAAATTCCATCTCAAATAAATAAGGTATTTATATGCAGAGAAAACTAACCAATCTTGATTAAAAACATTAGCATTAAAGAAGAGGAAACAACAATATAGACAATAGAATATGCTACCAAAATTTTCCCGAGAGGCAAATAGACCCAAGAAACTCTAGTAATAACTGGGTACTAGAATTGCACAATTGTAACATCAAACTTACGTGATTCAAAACTGGTTACAATTCAAGCTTGATGAGGATGGTCAAGGTATCTCATAAGGAAGAATTTAAAAGTCTAGGAACAAGTACAATGATAAAAAGGATTATAAACAAGCAAGATCTGAATATGTTTCCCTTAAACTTCTAAATTCTAAAATTTTTTAAACAAAAACTCCAACCTAGTTTATCCCAAATATTGTGGCTTTAAATATTTGCCGATGATTTTTCTCCTTTTAAGTAATCAATTTTTAAAAATTAATGCAAGACATTAAGACAATTGTACACGCTTTTATTACGGAGTTCGGAAATTTCCTACGTCTTCGGGTTCGTGGTCGAACTGCTCCACTAGTCAAAACTTGTAAGTTATAATAGTACTTTCACAAGAAACCCTAATGTTTCCTATCACTACACCAGGTCTTCAAAAAATAGATGATCGGTGAATTTTTCTTCACCTTCCCTATGCATCAATCTCCTTCGGCTTCAATCTTCCTTCCCGACGCTATCAATGCGATAGCTCCGAGCCGACAATCCAAGATTTGCAAGTAATTGGTGGCTCAATGGGCTATTGGGTAGTTTATAATTTACTCCCAATCACAAATATTTTGTCTAGTATTACCTAAAATAATAGGCCAATAAACAATATTTGTTGACACATCTCACAAAAAAGCTTAACAAATAATAAGCTTGTTGACTAATTTGTATGTGTGTGTCACAATCCCTATTTATACAAAAAAGGGGCCCTTAAAAAATGCAATATAATTTATCCTAAGGCTATTTTTAAACCTTAGCCTCACCCGTAGCAAAATTAACATAAATATCCATTTTAGCGGTTAAGGAGATGGCGAGTGGTTTTGAATGTATGGGATATAATCCCAAATGGAGCGGCATATATTTGGGTAAGGTTTAATAACCCTTATCCCCTCCATTCTTCACATGGATAATGCCACACATGGCTTTAAGCCCCCAACAACCACTTCATCCTCCTTCCACGTGGTCCTTTTGCATGCCCCCACCACCGCTTCCCTCCTTCACAAAATGGACTTAGCATGTGGCGGTGTATACTAATGTTTAAACATATATATATATATATATATATTATATATACAGATTTGGAATGGTGTGTAAGTGGACTTACCAAGTAAATAAAAATTCACCCATACTATGGGGTATCTTAAATTAATTAACTCGATCATCATGTAGTCCAAAGCGTCTCCCAATAGGCAAATCAAGTGAATTCGACGAGTTGTGGCAAGCCACGTGTCACGGTGCGATTGGTCCAATATTGATTAGTTGACTAGAGTTGACTTTCCCAAAGTCCTTCACTTTGACCGAACATATCTAGAGCTCCCGATCGTTTGTCACATTCTCATAGTCATTAGAAATCTCTCGAGATGATCTTCTACACTGAAACATTTAGGGATGTTTTGGGAAATTTCAAAAATTCTACCTACCTGATCACACCTCCCCACCGAGAAAGGCTTTTTGTCCCAAATAGCTTCCATACTGTCCTAAATCTTCAAAAACTCTGCTGCCACCTCGGAAGTGATCCAAAAGTAGACCCTGGGTCTTCTCCTCTAACCTTCTCACTTCAAAAATCTAGCTCCGATCTGGGACTTTTTGGGTTATGGGCCAATGACTCTTTTAGTGCGCCATTTGATATCCAAGAAGACCTTCACACCTCCGCTTTATGGTGCTAAGTTTCTAAATGAAACCTCAATGCTCCTTCCGAAATGCGGTGCTAAGCTTCTTGATATCGACAACAAGGATCTTCTTTTTGTCTATAACACAAAGTCTCCTTGCTCCAAGTTGATTCCATAGAATCCAAACCAAGGAACTCGATGTTAATATGTAGTAGAGCTTTGATTGATCCGATGTCGGTGATGGACAATGCCTTGTCCCTTTATAGACCTTAATGCCTCTAATCCATGATGTTAAGCCTCTTTTTTCCTCAAGCCTCCGATGCATGATTATAAGTTTCTATAGACCTCAACGCCTCGATGCATGATGCTAAGCCTCTTTCAAGACCTCAAGCCTCCAATTTTGATGCTAAAGTCTGTACAGGGTGACCTCAATGCCTCCGATGCATGATGCTAAGCCTCTGTGACCTTGAGCCTCCAATGCATGTATGCTAAGTTTCATGATCAGCTACCATTCGTATGTGTTCAATGCCTAGACATAATGATGTTCATAGAGCTAATCCTTTGAGAAAATCCTCTTGTTGACATACTAATATCTACCATTCTCACTGCTGCATGGTCATTGTGCCTTTACATAGAATGAAGTTCTGACCCAACATCAATTCCAACGATGATTCAGCTATCATTCCAAAGGATTTGCAGGTCACAATGCCTCTACGTAATGAATTTTCGAGCTGATATTTTGATAACTCTATTTTCTATATCAAATGGAAGATCAATCTCCAAGATTTATATGAGTTAATTCCTATGTCCAAGTAAATGTCATACTAACACATTGATTAAATATATTTGGAGCATTAATCAAATTTTCTAAGTAAGAAAATCCACCATTTGTAAACCTTTCTCTCATCATTTTCTCACAATATTCGATCTCAAAACTTAATACTACATACGATTCATCAATCAATCGAATTATGCAATATATAGTTAAAAAAATTTGACTTACCCATTTCAAAAGGACTTTCACTTTCGTTTATTACCTAGTCCTAGGTTGACTTATCAACCTGGTGGTTGAAAAACTACCTTTGCCTTTGCTGAATAGACCTCCATTCCATCTTTGGCTTGCCATTACTCAAATGGCGAGATGGATGCGATTTAGCAATTTTCCACCGATGCCCATTCCTCTGGCAATGAGCACAAAAATTCCTCTTAATCTCCTTGTTCTCTATGGGATGAGGAACTCTTTCTCGATTTCTTGACTCTGCATGATGAGATTGGTCTTTCTGATTTACCTTGTTCCTAATGAATGGCATCAACTTCTTCATCGTTGTCCTTCTCTTCTAATCTTCAGCCAAGAATGATTATGCAATCCACAAAAAGTACATGGAAAAATTCCACATCTTCTGAAAATCATAACCATAATTCTTAAGTTGGAAAATTGGATAAGAAGTTTTACCATGCTTATGATTATGGTAAGAAATTGGAGGTGGAATCTCATTACCTCTTCACTAATTTCTCTTACCACATCTTGCTGTGATAATTCTTCATTCAAGCACAAGTTTCCTAATCTAATCTTCTTGGGACTAGTGGGGTAATATCTTTTTTCTTTCGGAAGCTTATCTCCCATCAAAAGCATTCTTAGAGCATTCTCAAATTTCCATTCCCGTACTAGGATAACCCAAACCTACAAAACAAGGATGATCCTCAACCTATATTGGGTTAGAAATACCTTGGCCATTTTTACCAAGGCCTCTTCCATCAAATCCCATTTTATCTAGTAACTTGGATCCAATTCCTCTAGTATGCTTTTTAAACAAACCAAAGACTTCATTACCTAAATCCGAAACCGAATGGGAGGAAGAAGAAGATTCCAGTGGTGAACAACTTACAGTGTAGTCATCTGCCATGGTCACTGCATATGAAGTTGAAGGTATTTCCTTCCTCTAATCACCACATTGTAACCTTGCCAAGAGCTCATCCTTGGTTTTCAGTTCCATTTCAAACGAGCATTCTCCTCTTCCAGGGAGTAATACATTGATCACAGGAGAGATTTCTCTTCCTAGATCTGGTGATTATAAGCTTCAATTTCCTCAAGCTTTGCCTATTTAGACATCTTGCCCATAGTGCACTTGTACCTTGTTCACACAAATTGAACCAACTACACCAATCTTGAAGCAATCACTTTGTTAATCAAATTTAATGAAAAAAATATGGAGCTAAACCATTCGATACCAAACATGATCCAAAAATAATCAGAATTATTACTACCTGATCTTGGACCCTTGTAGGCTTTAAATATTTTCCGATGATTTTTCTCCTTTTAAGTAATCAATTTTAAAAAATTAATGCAAGACATTAAGACAATTGTACCATACGAAGTTCAATTGCCTATGTCTCCGGGTTCGTGGTTCGAACATGTTCCACTAGTCAAAACTTGTAAGTTACATAGTACTTTCAAAGAAACCCTAATGGAATTTTACTTGCCTATCTGTACACTAGTTCTTGAAAAAACTTCCGATGATCAAAATTGTTCTTCACCTTCCCGATGCATAATCTCCTTCGACTTCGATTGTCCTTACCAACCTAAATGCGATCTTGAAATGACTCCACCTCGACAATCCAATTTGCAAGGCTAATCATGAATGTGGCTCAATGGGGGTAGTTTATAATTTACTCCCAATCAAAATCACAATACTATTGCCTAAAATAATAGGCCAATAAACAATATTTGTTGACACATCTCACCAAAAAGCTTAACAAATAATAAGCTTGGGACTAATGTGTGTAAAATGTTACAATAGAATGGGTTCCCTATTTATACAAAAAATAGGGCCCTTTAAAAATGCAATATAATTTATCCTAAGGCTATTTTTAAACCTTAGCCTCACCCGTAGCAAAATTAATGGGATTACATACCCATATAGGGCGGTTTGCATTTTTAATGGGATAAATATCCATTTTAGCGGCTAAGGAGAGGGGGAGCGGTTTTGAATGTTTTTAATGGGATATAATCCCAAATGGTGTGGCATATATTTTGGTAAGGTTTAATAACCCAATATCCCCTCCATTCTTCACATGGATATACCACGCATGGCTTTAAGCCCCCAACAACCGCTTCCCTTTCACAAAATGGACTATATGCATGTGGTGGTTTATACTAAAAGTTTAAATCACATCATATATTGACTCAAATAAATATTTGGAATGGTGTGTAAAAGGGACTTACCAAGTAAATAAAAATTCAACCCATAGTATGGGGTATCAAATTAATTAACTATGGTACCAAATTATGTAGGCAAATAGTGCACTTAGTAATCGCTCCCAATACAAAACATCAAACTTGAGTGAATTCAAGATGAGTGATGGTCAAGCCACATGTCAAGGAAGAATTTGTCCAATATTGATTAGTTGACCAAAGGATTTCTCATAAAACATATCTAGAATATGTTTTTTTGTCCCTCAAACTTCTAAATTCTAAAAGTTTTTAAACAAAATCTCCAACCCATTTTAGCCAAAATATTGATCACTCCAATCCCATAATATTTCTTTCCTAGGTTCAAAAGGTTATCAAAGGGCCTTGAGAGTGAGCTAAAAAAGTGCAACAATAAGGACGATAAGCTCGTGTGAAAAAAAACCTGTTCATAGGTACTGCAGGATAGCTTGCCCAATACAAATTACTAGCTATAGACAACATAATAACTTGATACCTAAATGAAGAAAAATAGATAAAAGGGTCAAAGGTTGATCACTTGAGAAAGGAAACATAATAACTAGAGGAGAGAAAATTACATCTTAGCTATCCACTTAACACTAACAACTATTATAAAAAACACTAAGATTTCAAGAGGAAAGGAGGGGTTTCTCCACAAGGGTCCAACCCACAACAAAATCAGCATCGAAAAACCAATTTTAGGGAAAGGGTGGTTAAATTTCATGATATTTTTAAATCTACCAAAATTAGCAATGAGTAGAGTTATCTTTCCTGGTTTCCAGCTTCTACAAGTAGTATGGACACTGCACGGACTATCAACAACAATATTTAAGTTGGATCTCCCCTCTTCTACTAGCTAGGCACTCCAACTCCATTCCCTGTCCATGTTTATCATGAGCAGAGAGCTCCATTATAGAAGTAATGTTGAACAGAAAGAACATAGGTCTCATGGAATTCCATGACTGCGGTATACACAAAAAGGGTTTATTGAAAAGACCCAGGATACAAGTGAAAGATAGGGATAAATACAGACTCCACAACCTTGCAACATCCTCATGACCTACACGTGTAAAATGGGATGGATGGAGCAGGGTATAGACATCCAACAAAGCACAAAGGAACAAGTTTTCAAAATAGATGTGGAAGCAGGAGCCTAACATGCCACGTATGTAAAATGGGTAAGAAAACACAAGGCAATAAAATAGCTTGACAAAATGACTCAAGGAGATGTGGTCTCAAGGGGATACCACAATAATAGGATATGTACAAGAGGGGCCTATAGAAAAAAGGCCAGCTCAAGTCTCCCATGCCAGAAGAGACAAAAGAAGCTTGGAAACGGGATTGTACAACCACCCATGCAAGGGAAGGAGCTTCAGTCGAATGCTTCAATTATAGGTGCCCAAATAAAACATGTACAAAAATGATTTTTTTTAATGACCTCTTCACTTCACGTCCATTTGTAGATCTCTCCCTCTCACGTGGCCAAACCAAAAGGGGATGCTAGAGTAAAAACATGGACATCCACCAAAGCACAAATGGAAAAAAAAATTGACAGTAGTAGTTGCATGTGCCTCTGGGCCAAGTAAGTAAAATATGGAAGTATACATGTTGGCCTGCAACTGTTGGTAGAATGCCCCAAAGATATGTGGTCCTATGGGGACACCACGATTGCAAGTTAATCACAAGGAAACAAATAAAACAAAATGACCTGCCCATATCACCCAGTCAGAATACATGCGGCCCAAGAAAGAAAATAGAATCTTGAGAATGGGAATGGACATCCATTGAAGCACAAAGGAAAACAAATTTTAGAAGGATGGGGGTCGCAGGAACATTAGAAGCCATGAATGCAAATGTGGAGGAAGAAAAAACACAAAGCACAACAGGATCTGCAACAATGTTCTGTCCAGGTTGCCATTGCCACCATACACATATCCAAAACAAAGAGAGGGGCATTTTCAGCTACAACTATGAGCCATGGTGAAATAATGAGGAGATAGCAATCCAAGAGCATGTGGACATCATTAGAAAATTCGTTTCAGCCAGCACAAACAAGGCCTCAAAAAAATGAAAAACACCCCCCACAATCTCATGTCAAGCATGAAATAAATTTTGGTGGGTGGATCCATGTGCTAGGATAGGCCACTTCCAAGGAGGATGGGGGAGTAGGCAGAAATTAAAATTTCCTCATTAATATGCAGTTAAACACATAAAAAAAATTCATTTCCCCTCCAAAATGGTGCCTCCCCAAAATCATCCTCACACGCAAACAAAGTTTAACCAAGATTTGGTAATAAATTAATTCAGGTGAGAGATAAAAATCCCCTCAAAACTTGTGCCTCCTCCTAATGTCTCCTTCTTCTACACATCCAACCAAGGCTAGATATACGACGCATTACAAATTTATTTTTGGTAATTTTTCTAGTGCATTTTAAATAGCAAATGACAAACATGTATTGGTGCTACATTGTATGTTTTTTTCTTGATGAGGCCTAAATTTGAAATCAATAGGACAAGATTTATTCACATGCACACTAAGATCCTTTTTAAAAGGGTGAATTTTAGTGGTGAATCTTTGCTAATTCACAACTATTTACACTTTTGAAAAATAGAATTTGGAATTTTTGAGGAATTGTATAGAGCAACATTTCACATAAAATTTAGGGATGCAAGTTAATTTTATAAGTTGGCTCACCTAATGTTTAAAATAAATTTCATACTTATGCATGTATATCACCACTACCTTGAAAAACCAATTAGGCTCATTCGTTAATATATATATTAATAAAAATTTAATCATCTACGAAATTCAAATGTCATCAGACTCTTACATAAAAAAAATGATGAAAAAAGTTTGACCACATAGTCAAGATGCTTGAATGCATTCTCAAGATGCCTAAATACATAACACAAATTCCCCAATGGCATATTTTAGACACTCTGACTATATATTCTATATGCATGGCCTTATTATCCATATACTTGTGTATATTCCAGACGTTTGACTAAATAACCCAAATGGCCGACTACATAATACAATTTGTCAGCTACATAATCTAGATGCCTGATTTCATATTTCATATTCCTACCCAAATAATGTAGATGCCTACGTGGAAATTGAGACATCCAACAACACCTCACCTAGGTTTGGGTGATAATCAAAATGTGGTGATCCTGATAGGTCAATCATCAAAAACAAGGAAATTTTTATCTTATGTTAACCATCCACAAAAGGGGTCATGCAAATGCAACTGACATTTATACCAAATACAGGTACTATGTATTAACTAAATAATTAAACCTTTTTATTTATTTTCTTATTCTAAATTTCAATTATATACTTAATAATATAAATTTCAAAAATTTGTTTTCATGCAAAACCCACTCATAGTGATATCCAACATCAAATAATTAATCACAATAAATTGTCATCACCTCATAATATTATTGATGATTACATGCCTCCACTTGAGGAAAATCCTTATTATGTGTTTACATTGGACAAAAATTGCATTCATTATTACAATATGCTACGAGTAAAATAAATTTCTAGTCATCAAACACTAACTTCAGCTTGAAATTCAACTATGGATTCATATAAAAGAAGATAACATTTTACATTCCTAATGACAAGATCCACCAAAAAGAAGATATTTCTACACATAGTGATCAAACACATATTTTAGGTTATAATAAAACAGAAAAATATGTGTGAAGAAAAAGAACTAGGTAGACCATTGGAAGGTTTATTAAGTTTTACTAAGAAGCTAAGTATTAAAATATTGAACTGGTAAAACCAAAAAAAGATAATGATACTCCAACAAATGTAAATGTTTAATGTGTATCTCAAAACTTGGAAAGGATCAAAAAATTAAAATCAAGATGGATATAATTGAGAATAATACATGTACAATATATGTATCAGCTAAGCAAGAATATTGTCAAATAAAATGAACGTAAAGATGGAAAAATGAAAAAGAATGCATACATGTAAGGTATACAATAGAATATGAAAATGAACAAAAACAACTAAAAATATTGTTGAGAATGGAGGAAAAATTACAAATAAATTAGGAAAATTTGTTTAGTTTAATCTACGTACAAAAATATACAGTTCTCAACTATTTACCACATTTTAAAAAAGGGTAGACCTATTTATGATTATCTAGATTATTAAATTTTATTTCAACATAGTGGATTCCCTAGTATTGCACAATCACATTGGCTAGAAAATAGTGCTTGGGAAATGGAAAAATGTCTAGAGATGATTGATAAGGATAATTTGAAAGAAAAAATGTGTGATTTATCTCACTGTCCATTGATTAGGTCACATAAAATGAAAACACATCATGGATTTTCATTCATGTTTACACTTTTGAGAACCATTTAAGGAAAACTCATTTATTATCACTCTATAAAATGATAGAAAATTCCAATACCAAGATTCTTTACATGTTGGTTATTTCAAGTTTTTGGGATATATATGGGATGGATGATTATACTATCTCTACTAATTTGGTGTGTGTTGGTACATATGGTGCATCAATAATACAAGACATATAAATGGTATTTTTATTCACCTATAAACTATTTTTACCTCATATATGATTCCAATCCATTGCATGGCACATAGAATGAATCTTGGATAAAAAATAGTTACCACATTTGAGAGTTTTGAAAAACTCAAAAGTATATATGTGACTTGCATGGATATAATTATAGTAGTCTAAAAATATTTCTAGAGTTCTTGAAATTTACAATTGGAGTGACTGATGGTAAAAAACTTATAAAATATGTTGATACAAGGTGGATTTCCATGTATGAACTTGCATGTAGAGTTTTTGAATAATATCCATCATTGGTTGGTTTTATGTATAAATATCGTAGATAAGTTGACAAGACAAAATACTTGTTGTATTGTTTAATGTATTTGTAAATGTTACAAATATTAAGTGGTATTATGCCCATGTTGAAGGAAATTAAAGTTTTGATTAAACACTCTCAAGAGAGGTCCAAATATATTATTGATTTCATATGGTTGAAAAACATGTATGTCAAATTTTAGATATTTTATATATGTCCCAAGACAATTTTACAGGGAATGTATTTGATAATTGGAAAATATTAAAAAATATTAAGGATTCTAATTTTTATTTGAAATACAATATTAAGGATTATTTTTAAATCATTTTTAATGATATAAAGAGATACTAATGCATACTTTTCAAAAAAGAGTTGATTTGATTTGAGCAGAAATTAAATAAGTTCCTATAATGCATCTTTTAAATGACATTGTTATTTATGATACATAGATGAAATTGAGAAAGCTTTCACAAATATTATCCTAAAAAATTTGTGATTATTTAAAAAGGGATTATCTTTAAGAGGTTGTGGGAGTAGTGAATCCCATATTTTGGAACATTGTTGATGGCCATAGTGAAGAAATAGTAACAAATATATTTCTCAAATATATGAGTGCTATGATAAGCATTTTAGCAAGTTCATACAGATAAATGGAGTTGAAATTAAAGGAATTTTGAAAATATATTTACTAACATCTAAATCAAAACATTTTTTCCTTACAATTATTGATCAATATCAGTATTTGAATGAACCAACAAAAAATTGAACTATCACAAGCCTATGTAAAAAACTATATCTCAGGAGTGTCTGCGATAAAAAACTAGTAAATATTTTCGATTATATGAACTTTACCAAATGATAATCTCTTGATCAGTAGAAGATGAATGGGCCTTTAGTGCAATATATTTTGTTAAATCAGGATTTCAAAACAAGTTGGATAAAAATTTGGAGACATGTTTAAGATTGAATGTTTCATTATCCCATTGATGTATTTCCTTATGAAAGGGCACTTTCCATTTTGAATCCACTTACTGAAAGAAGATGAGTCACTAATACAATGAGAAAAAAATATGATCTTAATAATGACCTAGGAAGTGGATGCTCTTTTGACATAGTATATACACATGTATTTAAAGAAAAGGGATTCCTCAAGGATTATTTCAACTCCCTGAGTTGTATGGTTTTAGATTTATAATAGGTATGTTTTATGAATATTTATTCCTATTTAAAAATTCATATGAAATTGTTACAGTTATGTATGTTTTTGGATAAATGATTTTAGTATCCTTATTTATTACAATTTTTATGCAATATAAGATATGAAAATAATAATTATGAATAGAAATTTGATATTATACTTTACATTATTATGAAAAATAAAACACCAGAGATGTTATGAAAATAATAAATATTAATAAAGTGTTGATTCAAATTATTTCAAAACAATTTACAAAAGTGCAAAATATCTCAATTGAAATTTGAGATTTACATTTCAATTATTCTCAGTATTACAACTATAGTTATATAATATAAAGAAATACAATAAAATATCATTCTAATATGCTCCCTCTTGTATTGTATCTTATGTGACTAGAGCTCCTGATTCAATTAGATCATGAGGTGTGACATTGATATTAATAAGATTTTCCCTATCTTGATTGGCCACATCACCTAATGAAAGTAAACTAGGATCTGCATTTTATTTCTACTTTAACAATATCTCTGAATCCATGCCATGCTCCTTAATTATTTTATTCAATGTGTTGTTTTATTTATTTACAAGCAAAAGTTTTTATTTGAGTGAAATAAAAAATTTAAAATTTTGCGTGTATTCTTGAGATTAAGATCCAAGACAAATACTACATTCTTAAATTTTTCATATTTTGACTACATTTGAACAAAGAAATATTATTAGTTAGAAATTTAAAATATGTAACTCTAAAATTTCAAGGCAAAGAAAGAGTTAAAATTATGATGGCTTTATCATTTTCATCATTTACAATGACAACAAGGTTTTTTTCTCTATCCCATTTTTTATAGTAAGCTTAGGATTTACCATTTAAATTTTCCAACCTATTTAACATGACATCCAAAACATTATCATTGAAGTCATTGCTCACTTTAATGGAACCTAAGAGATCTTGTATTCAATAATACATCTATCTTTTTTGGATCATTTCAAAATAAATAAAATACATAATTTATTTGAATACGGTTTTTAACACGGACATTTAATTATTTTATAAAAAAATTGGCCCAAAATTCCCATGTTTTCAAATTCTCTATATCCTACATAACAACATCATTAATAGTATTATACCAGCTCTCTTCCAACAAATTATGTAATGGAAAAGTAGTTAATTGATCATCGATGGTTGTAATGGTATCTATGTTGGAGAGGGTGTATCATATGGACAACTAGGTGTCAATGCCTATAAAACAAGATCTATTTAGTTAAATTGGGATCCATGAATCATATCATGTGGATTGATAGTAGATGGATCCCCAATACCACTATATATACCCAAGAAATTAGTATCAATGTCATTTTTTTGTAAATTGGTTATGCCCATTGCACTAGGGAGACCTTAGAAAGAGAAATTTGGAAATGGTGTTCTTGTCAAATGAACCTTGCCACCACTTTGAGTTGGAAAATATAATTGTTTCCTCTTCTCTGAACTTGTCTTTGTAGAAGTGGTGGTGGCATCATTTTATTTTTTGAAGTGTGAAGTGGAATTGCTTGAATAAAATATGGAAAACACATAGAAATAAGAAATCATTGTTTAGTAAATTTAGCATAAAAGTTAATTTTTCAAGTGATTATAATAATGGTCCTACCTTGTAGAGTATGTCAAGGTGTAGTTTCTTCCCTTGTCAGTGGTTGAATCCTTACAGATTCCATTGGTCCACATTGATGTGGGGAAGTTTTAAGAAAACTAGATGAGGAATCTATAAATACATAGTAATGATTGAAAGTATAGTTATATTAAAATAAAATTAAAATAATGTTCTATTATTCATATCTTGATATACTGATAGTAGTAATACCTAGAATAATTGATGAAGTTGTTTGTACCACCTGAAATTTAAGGGGTGTAATAAAACTCCTCATGTGTTTATGTCTCAGAAATGTAGGATTCCAAATGATTGTACATCCATGTATGAATCAAATTAATCCTCATGAGGTTGAAGACCTCTAATTGTATCTTGTCTTCTTGCATGTAATAGAATTACTTTCTTTGAAAAGAAAATAGAAAATTATCTCTATTTTTCAAATAAATACATGAAACTAATTTGTAATAATTTAAACTTTAAAGTTACCTCTTGCTCATCATTTGAAAGATAATTTACTCTCATTTTTTCATCAAGCATAGTCATACTATTAGTATTCTTTGAGTGTAACTCATGAAAGTATCCATAACATGATGAAATTATATAATTAGAACATGACAATATTGTATTCTCACAAATCTCACCTCCCATTTTGCTGGATACCTTAGAATGTATTTACCTAAACCATATGACAAGGTGGATCTCAACTTAATTCAATTCTTAACCCTGGAAGGCCGCCAAAAATGTATTTACGCTTACCACCTCCCAATGCTAAACCATTTTAGACGGGGGCAGGCTTTTAGTTTTCCCTATTTCTTGTATCATTCTCTATGTGCCTCTGTTTTGTAGTTTAAAACGTCTAGGATCTTTGTCCCTCTCCACAATGGATTTATCTTTTTCCTTGTCAAAAGCACGGCCCTAGACATTGACAAAACCGGTGCCCTCAAGCTGGCCTTGGAAGCTTATGCAGACAGGCATTTGTTTGGGTCTGATTCAGAGGAGGAGGATTCGAGCGATGATGAAGATTCTTTGGATGGTGACAAGGAATAGCATGAGGTGGAGGTGGTTGCAGCCCAAAACCTAAAGGATATTAAATCTAAGTAGACCCCGAGCACTGAGCCAAACACTAAGGGTGAGTCTAGCAAATAGGGTGCCACGACTCCTATAAACACTCAATTGGAACAACACTATGAGGCTATGGGTCATGTCGGCCCGATCAAAGGGGAAAATCACTTAGCTATGATGGTGGCTGATATCGATGAGCTCAAGGGGGACATGTGGCTCACTAAGATCTCGGTCCTAGTTTCTTTTTAATGATTAGCACAAGATGAAGGAGAAGGTGTAGGAAGTTGGTAGCAATGGGCAGGATGGCGAGATTGAGATCCTAAAGGAAAACTTTGGGGCCTTAACCAAGGACATGGATCAGGTAAAATCTATCCTCCATAGCTATATGTAATGGAGTATCATGACTGTTAAGTCGACCTTGCTACACCTTCAAACTATGGGGTAGCTTGCCAATTCTTATTGTGTTGTGGATAGTAAAGGAAGGAAATAGAAGGTGACCCCGGATGGTTTAGACTTGGGCTCTTTGGATATTAATATTGATTCTCTTGCAAAATAATGGGCTAAGGTGTTGGAGGGGATTGAAAAATCCTACAAATGAATTTGGTGTGGGGTGATTTGTTTTTTCACTATCTCTGTCTATGGTTGTTAGTTCCTTCAACGTTGGTAGTTTCACTATGGTTTTTTGTTGTTAGTATCACTATATGGGCTCCTAAGTACTCTTATTACTATGAAATTTTATAATATGGTTTTTTGATGTTATTATAATTGGCTTTATCTTCTCTCATGGAGCTTTCTTGATGTACAAGGTATGGTCCCCTTAACCTTATTTTTACCACTAATAAAAAAAAATCTTGTATTCTCATTTCAAATAGTATATGACAAATCATGTCATATCCTATTGGATATAATTTTACACCAATAAAATTGCTGGAAAATTAGATAACGGAGGATGTAGACAATAAAATAGTATGAGATGTCAGATTATCTTCCTTGCAAGACTATCATAGTCTTGTTGGCTAGATTTTTGCACAGTAAAAACCTAGGTAGTCATGAGATAAATCTCCCTCATTTACCGGTGAGGCTCCCATGTATGATTTTTTATCAATTATGGATCTGAGTAATTGTTTGTGGCTTTAACTTTAATTGCAAAGCTCACAATTCATAACTAGGAAATTCTACAGCAAGTAAGCAACTATAAAGAAATATTTGCAAAAATGTGGAAATAATTGAATCCGTGAAGAAAAAAAAGAAGATGTGCAATCCAACCAATAGTTCACAGAGTTGGTCTCATGTACATAGATGAAACAAATAGATCTCACAATATAGAATTTAAAGAAAAGGAAAGTTTCAAATCTATATCTAAGATAACACAAATTTTATGCAAAGATCTACATAGAAGTATGAAATAAATGCACCGTTGATAGAAATTTCTCTAGAAATCTAGCTCCTTTTGATTCCTTAGCTTTCATAAAGATATCAAGGGTTTCATCTCAAAGTCTAGAATGAAAGAAGGATGATTACAAAGTATGATCCTTTAACTCATCGGTTCTTCCTCTATTTATAGTGTATAAAGGGGAATTACAAATATGAATCTTTTTAATGAATTACCACATGTTGAATCTATGAAAAAGGGAAGCATATGGAAATCTTCCTCCTGGAATTCCTCTTTGCATGACATGCATAATTTATAACTAAAAATAGAACATTATATTTTGCATGTTTACTACCTATTTCCAAGTAATTAACTTCTTCTAGTAACTTGAAGTAACAACTTTTAAACCAATCACTTAATTTTTACAATTTAATTGATTACTCAATTACTTTTTCGAAGAAAATAAGAGAAAGAAAAAGAAAAAGAAGAATTTAGAAGAAAGCTTCTATACTCCCAGTCTTGTTCTTTTTCCATATTCTACATGCGGTTGACTCTTTTGCCTTTGATTCTCAACAAACTGGATCTAGAAGCAGATGACTATGATTTTCTTGTGGGTGCTACCTCTAACATGTATTCCCCTTTCATCCTTGAATATTTTGCAATTCTTCTCTAGTATATGCATCAGTATAATGTTTGTTGTAAATAATTCAGACAAAACTCATCATCTTTTACTTTTAATTGTATTTGAGAAATTTTAAATTCTACAAATCACTTTGGGTGAAGGAAAATACAAGTATATTCAATAAAGGCTTCAACAGGAAGATTGGTAGCACATGTACAAGCTCCTAGAAGGAATTTTCCTTACAATGACTTCTACTTGGGCTACATTAGAAACAAGATGATGCATTTTTTTAGAAGCCTTTGCAATTATGAGATCTGGATCTATTTCTCCCTATGATTCTTAAGATATATTCAATGTATTTGATATTGAATTCTTCTTTCTTCACCAATATGGGCATTTGTGATGAATACCTGTAATTGATTCTGAAAAATATGGAGTCTATGGCATGAATACTCAATTTTGATCACCAAAATATGCTTATAAATCCTGCTGGCCTGTATTTTTAGACTTTTCTTGCATGTCAAGCAAGTGAAAATTATTATTTTATTAACTTGTGCAATCACATCAACATGTAGATGCTCTCAATAATAAAAAGAAAGCTTATCCAACCCTAAGCACCAAAATTGGATGCTTCCCGATGATTAAAAAAATCAGCTTTTAGACATCTAGATATGCCAAAATGGGTTGCACTTTTTGCTCGAAGTCATGTTAAAAATAAGAAGTCAAAGCAATGGGAATTTTCACCTGTAAGGTAGACAATAAATTCCTACTTTCACTTAAGTGACTTTACTTTCATAATGGTAATTTTCACCCTGCAAGGTAGGCAAGAAATTCACACTTTTCACTTAAGTGACTTTACTTTTATAATGGGATCTTTCACCCTACAAGGCAGGAAAGAAATTCCTACTTTTCACTTAAGTGAATTTACTTTCATAATGGGAATTTTCACCTTGTTTGGAAGGTACGAAATTCCCACCTACCTGCCACCTTCAAAATTCTGATTGGCATCTTAAGTGATTTGACTTGTTGGGAAAAAATGACCTATTAGGCAAGAAAGAAATTCCCACCTTCCTACCATTGAAAAAATTCCCATTGTCACCTTAAAGTCTTCCTCCCAAAAATTGTGACTTGCATGAAAGATTCTGGGAAGATGTAATAGCAAAAACTTGCATGTCCCATAACTTTCATTCTGTGGCTCCACTTTAGGTGTGGTTTTATTTAAAAGTGCATATTTTCTCGAGCTCTACGTTTTGATGGTAATATTTTTCTTATTTTCATAGAATCCATTTTTGTACCCTTTTGGACCAAGCAACTTCTTGCAATCTTTTGAAAGAATCCCGAGCTCTGATCGCATGTAGACAGATTAGTAATTTAAAAAATGGATAGATTTTCAAAACCCTAGGCCTGGGGAAAGATCTGGCAAGAAGAATGAATAGGCTATGAGAATCACTGGATAAAACAAACCAAAACACAGACAAAAATAAATAAAACAAAACAAAAATTGTTGCAGGTAATTGCTCAAAAACTTTCTCCATTTAGCTGATCTATAAAAATTCTTCCCCACTGGTGAATTTTTAGTGGTAATAATGATGGGGTGAAGTGATTTATATAACCTAAATCCTCCAATTTTAGCTTAATCTATTTTAAAAAGAAATTCATTTATTTAACAAATAAATAAATAAAATTCTCTCAAACAAAACCTGGAGAAGGGATAGAGTTAGTTTTAGCATGTGGGTATTTGGAGAATTTAGATTTTATGACTCTCTTATGTTACCTTTTCATAAACACAATGACCCATTCGTTTGAAAAAGAAATAATTTTTTTAAAGGGGTAGTCCCAAGTTTCAGGGTGAAATCTCGGAGACACCAGTCGGCTCCATATGTGGACATCTTTACCTTTGTAAAAATGAAAGGAGTGAAGATGAGATGAAGATGATGATCCATTGGGTTTAGGGTAAGCATCAAATAAGTTTTACTTATTCGGTTCTTGAACAACTTCATATTTTTCCCATTGAAAGGCAATGGTAAAATCAATTCCATCCTAGTATTATCATTGGAGAAGGGATTAGTAAGGCCACATGTGGTTATTCCACCAATTTTATGAATCTCCTTTATAAAAAAAAGGAAAGAAAACAAAAAAAACATAATAAAAGTTTTATTTATATACAAATAAGTTTTACCTTGTATCTCAGTTCTTGAACAACTTCATATTTTTCCCATTGAAAGGCAATGGTAAGTCAATTCCATCCTAGTAGGAAAGGAAGACAATGTACATTCTGGCAGCTCTCTTGATCATGAAGGGCCCTTTCCAAAGTGAATCATATTTTTTTCCATGCCCTTCAATTGATGTCTCTTATCCTACCAGAGTGCAGAGTCTTCGATCTCGAACTTTATTTCTCTGGTCTTCCTGTCAAATACCTTGGGTAATTCCTTATCAACTTCATCATATGGTGGCTCATCCTTTCTTCTCTATGTGGTGAGTAAGTCTTCATCAAATTCCACCATTCCCATATTTACTGGTTACATTTATAAGGAAGAATTATCACCATATTCTTTGTTCTTCTTTAGGTATTGATCATGCCTATCAAATGTCCCTACTAAGTAAAATAAACCCTTGTATATTTTGTTACCTTTTAGTTGGATTACTCCACTACTGTCACCATAATCTAGATCAGTTATGCCTGTGAATTTTTGTCATGGTAGTGACTTACTCCCTCAACATACAACTTTTCAAAGTTTTCTTGTTCCAAAATACAGATGTTTGTTTTTCCTAATTGAAAGTCTGCCACTATTTAAAATTATCAAGGAATTTGGGGTGGTATACCATCTCCACTTTATATTTTCCTTATCTAAATATGGATGGTGGTCTATCCAGATTCAACAGTGCAGCCATGACTTCCAAAGAGTCTTCCTTGGAATTCTGATTTTTTGGAATGAAGTCAATAGAAAAGGCTGCAAAATCAAGTGTGGAAAAAATCACTCTATCTCTGTAATGCTTCATCTTATCTCCTTTGACTTGATTTTTTCCTTGAATATACTTCACTAAAAGTTCAACATCTCCTCGGGCTTTGAGGAATTTTACTCCTTTCTTTCTAGCTTGCTCCATTCCTAACAACAATGCTTCATACTCTACCGTATTGTTGGTGTTCTCAAACATCATCTTGTGCAAGTATGGGAATATCTCATGATCTAGAGATATTAATAGAATGTAGGCTCCTGATCCAAAAGAACAACAGGTGCCTTTAAACTCTAGAGTCCAAAATTTTCAGCTCCTTCTGGTTCTGGCTCTAATTGAAGTTCTATCTCTAGAATACCTTTGTCCATTTCCAAGAAGTATACACCATGGTTAGACCCCTGAAAAAGAATTATACACCTTTTTTTTTAGTTGGAATTTTTTTGCTCTGCTTGCACTCTGGTAATGATTTCCTTTGGGCCATCCATTCCTTGCATTGTTGAATCCCCTGATTCATTTTCCCTAAGTTTTTAAAGAAGACATGTCAAACCTAAGTGGAACCTTGAACCTCTCATTCTATGATAAGACATTTCAGGGTAAGTGCAACAAGTTGGGGACAAAAAAGGGGTCGTAAGTGGACGTCATATTACAAATAACAACATAATATCAACTTATAGGATTATTAGCAATGCATACACTCAAAATTAGAGAAACTTATAGTAATATGAATTGTTGCATTCGGAATCTAGTTTCTAAAATACTATTTTTAAAAAATTGGACAAGTTTAGCTATATTAAACACTCAAAATTCAATGACTTGGTATTTTTTTTTAAATGCCTATAAGATTGTAGTCCATTTGCCCGATTTGGATGACCAAAAATTGATATATATATTTTTCCTTTGGTGAGAAGTTAGATGTTGCTATTTATCTTGGGATAGATTTTATTTTGTATTTTTTAGCAATATTTTATTTTTTATGATTTTTTCCATGAAAGTGGTCTGAAAACATAAAGAAAACGAGATTTGTATATTTTTTGCAATATTTTATTTTTTTTTTTAGCATGATTTTTTCCATGAAAGTGGTCTGAAAACATAAATAAAATAGAGCACTTTCTATTTGCCCACAATAACTTCATCGAAAAATATTGAAATCAAATAATTTTTTTTTTGAACATGTATATAATTTCACCACGGTTGGGATGGTATAAGTTTTATCACATTCTATAAGTGAAACACAATTTGCAGTCTTAAACGTAGACATAAACATTCACAGGAAAAAGTGTCTTAAAGACCTACTATTAGTAAACAATTATAAAATGATATTTATCCTATTCTATTCACTTTAAAATCAATATTTCCAAAAGATAATAGTCTCCCCTACGTGATGGTACCATTTTTATGACATGTTTTTGAATTTTCGGCATGGTTCAAGTCCATGAAAGACTAAATTTGATGTTTTGTTGTTTTTGATGTAAAATTCAGGATTTGATGTCCACTTAATTGTCCCCCAACTTGCTGCACTTACCCTTCACCCACTTTAAAAATCTCATTCGGATAACATGGAAGTTTTCACCCCTCGTGACCCTATTCCCTTAGGCCACCATAGAACTGATTCATTGCTTAACTTAACATTGTGAAGAAACCAATGTCATTCACGTTATAAAAGCCGTTTTTCTCCATTTTTTTCCTCATATTTTTTAATTTTATCTACCTTGTCATTTTCCTACCATCTCATACCTTAAAAACACTCTTTTTCTAATTTCTCCTTAATTTTAGGCCAAATTTAACAATTCAAATTTCATTGGAAATGTTGAGAGGTTTATATTATACTCATCAAACATGTAAGTTATTTCATCACTAATTTTCCAATTTTAAATTTTTTTCTCATCTTGATGCCCTTCATTTGAATTCCCTTAGAAATATCTTACAAAAATCCATTTTTTCTGAGTAATTGTTTAATTTAATCAAACTGAAATTTCAATATGCTCAATATGAACCCATTTCCTCCCGTGAAACCTTTGTCCCTAAAATAGAGGATAGTGATATCAATCATGGATTTGAATGAAGTCTGGACTAGAATGAGAGATAATAATCCAATTATACTGGACAAGACAATTTTAAGCAATAGTTGACCCCATGTAGAAGGCTTTCCCACCCATGTTTAATATATTGATAGATAAATAGTTTGTGCTTCATTGTATGACCCATAGAATGATCCAAAAATGGATCAAGATTAGCCCAATTCTCTATATTTGAAACTTTCTCTACATGATCTCATCTTCTTATGTCTTCAAAAGATGATCTAGTCAGGTTGGGGGTGATCTGAACACCTCCAAATGACATTTTTTTCCATTTATGTACTATCTCAAGATATTTTCTACTATCGGTTACATGACCGCCATTCTGCATTAAGCAGTGGTTATGTAACTAATGGAACATAAATGCAGGATCTCAACAATTGCTAATATTTGAGCTTCCTAATCAGTTCATTTCACATTTCCACACCTCCCTGAATTGAGCATCTATAAATACAAAATCCTTTCCAAGGATTTAAGCAAGTTTTTGGGTGAAATCTAAGTGTGATCAAAGTTAGAGGGTTGGATTCTTTTTTGTTCATTTAAAGATTTGTTATTATTTGAGAGAATTGAAAGGAAGTATATATTATTAGAAGTACTTCATATTTCTTGAAGTCCAATTGGTAGTAAGTTATATCATTTTGAGATTACATAGTGAAGGGGACCTAATTTTCTCACCCACGGGAGTTTTTCCCACCTCAGGTTTCTGTAGGATAAATCTTGTCTCATCTCATTTCAATTTATATTTTTAATTGTGGTTAATATTACACAATAATAGTTTATTAAAGAACTTATATATTTCATTCATATTCACGAGCATAGTGATTTGTTAATTGTTAAAGTTACGTAGTTTATGGATCATATTGGTATTAGAGAAGTTAATATTTCAGTCTTTGTGTGGTTAACTTGTGTTGAGATTTCATTTAGATGCCCCTTACCTGAAAGGGAATAGAAAGTGGTGAAGGTAACCTTATTCCTTTTGAAGCAGATATTTCTACAAGGGAGTGGAAGAAAGGAATTCAAGAGACAACTCGAAGAGATGATGCACAAGATAACGATGAACATCATTTCTACAAGTTGGAGGCTAATGTGGAAATTCGGTCCAAAGATGTGTGCAATATTTCATTTTCCATTGGGAAATTGGAGTCCATCATAGGACTACTCATAGAGAAACTTGGTGCTTCACATGATACATGGGAAGAACGTGAAGAATAGGTTCATGAAGAAGAACCATCCCATGCCATTTCCATACCTCCTCCATTCAAATTGGAGACTAAAATTAAAATTTAGCCTTAGTATGGAGATGTGAATGTTGAGAAGCTAGACCATTTACTAGCTCAACTAGAGGTATATTTTAGTTTTCATCAAATTAATGAAAGTCGAAGATGTCCTTTCCTTGGATAAAATTAACCAAACATGTTTTAACTTGGTTTGAAAGTTATGGTCATACCTTGGCTGTTAAAAAGCTTCCTCCGATCAATAAATGGGATGTTTTTAAAAATATAATCCAACAAAGTTTTATCTTAATTTTTATGAGGAAGAGAGGTCCATGTATTGCCAGTATCTTAGGAAGAAACAAGGTTAGACTGTGTAGGAGTGTACTTGTGAATTTCCAAAGAAATCTATTCATATGCAAAAGGATTTAGTAGACCAAGACCTTTTGATGAATTATATTGGTGGACTCCTTAATCATTTGAGGAGAATCGTCCTCTTTTCCAAGTATGCAAATATAAACCAAGCTTGTACTCAAGCTCACTATTTGGAGATGGACAAGAAAAAGAGTTCATATACCTCTCAACATGCTTCAAACAAACAAGGTGATAATAAGAAGAAGGCCAAAGGAAAAGGAAAGGGTAAGAAAAATGCTACTTCTATTTCTAAAAATGATACTAAAATTCATTGTGGGCACTCTGATGGTGAGACTCATTCCGAGGAGAAATTTTGGAAGTTGCACCCGAAATTACATCCCTTCAAGAACAAGAAGAATAGGAATAAGGCTATGGCTTCCCTCCAAGGAGAGGAATTATTTTTAAGTGAATATGTGGATGAGACTATGTGTTGTGGCTCTGTCTGTAGAGAGGTATCTTTGGGTAGTAAAAATATTGCTTAGGAACATGAACTAGCAAAACCTTTTTCATTTAAAGATTCAAGTAAAGAAAACTAATATGGATGCTCTTTTTGATACATGTAATCAAGCTAATTTAATTAGTAAAGAGCTAATGGAGAAGTTGAATTCATAAAATTAGAGTCACCCAATTCTGTATCCTTTGGGTTGGGTAAAGAAAGATGTATACATTAAGGTAATGAAGCAATGTAAGATCACTTTTGGTATTGAAAAAAATGTATTAATGGGGTTATTGTGGATGTTGTTACCCTTGATGTGTGTGGTGTAGTTTTTTGCAGCCCATATATGTATGTTAGGGATGTTATCTTCATAAGGAGAGCCAATCAGTACCCCTTGGTAAAGGATGGTAAGAGCTACATAATTTCATCCTATTAAGTAGATTCAAAGATATCTTTCATAAGTTCCAATGAAACCTAGAAGCTCATTAATGTTAGTGGTAATTTACATTACATATGTTAAGGAATATGCCAGATGATGAGGTTATTACATCTAAAACAAATGGTAGTATGTTCTCTAATAAAGAGCATCCACAAATGGAAAAGTTGGTTCAACATTTCAAAGAGATCTTTTAGGAACCTACAGGGCTACCCCCATGAGTCAAGGAAATTGAGCACGAGATCTACTTGTTACCTGACAGTCTACTTCCAAACTTGGGATTATACAAGAAATATTTGAAAGATGCTAATGAGGTAATACAATAGTTATAGTCTTTGATTGAACAAGGTATAATCTATCCTAGCACTTCTCCATGTGGTTCTTCTATTGTTTTATTACCTAAGAAATATTGTTCATGGAGAATGTGTGTTGATTATAGGGCTTTAAAAAAAAACCATTAAGATTCAATACCCTCTTCCTCAAATCGATGTTTTATTAGATAAGTTAAAACATGCTAAATAATTTACCAAGCTTTATTTGAAGTCTGGATATCATCAAGTGCGGATTAAGGAAGAGTACATCTAGAAAAAAATGTTCAAGACAAGACAAGGGTTATATGAATTGTTGGTATTACCATTCAAGCTATGAATTGCACCAGCTACCTTCATGAGTTTGATGAATAAGGTAATGAGGCCATTTATTGATTCTCTTCTTATTGTGTACTTTGAAGACATTATCCTTTTTAGAAAAACTTATGAAGAGAATATTGATCATTTGTGTCAAGTTTTGAAAGTACTTAAAAAGAACCATCTTATTTTGAATGAAAAGAAATATGAGTTTGCAAAAAATTCACTTATCTTTTTGGGACATGTGATTAGAGATGGGGAGATAAGGATTGGTCTAGAAAAGATAGAGGCCATTCAAAATTAGCCTACAACATTACATTTAAAAGAGACTAGGATTTTTATTGGAGTAGTTCAGTATTTACTGAATTTCAGTAAGAACTTCTCTTTCATAGTAGTGCCACTACACTCAGTGACAATAGGGGTAAGACATTTGATTTGGGTAAGGAACAAAAAAGTGATTTTGATTTTTTAAAGTATAAAATTAGTCATGCTCCATTTTGGCTTTACCAAACCTATAACTTCCCTTTGAAGTGGAAACCGATGCTAGTGACTATGATAATGGGATTATCCTACTTAAGGGAGGTAGGATAGTATGTTATCACACTGAGTTGTTTCACGATGCAATTCAAAATTATTGTACATAGGAAAAATAATTATATGTTATTATTCAAGAAGTCAATAAATGGAAACATTATTTGATGGCTAACGAAATTATCATTCAAACAGATCATCAACATCTTCAATATCTCCAGGCTCAAAGTAAACTTCAGTAAGCAAGGAATTATAAATGGATGGGTTTCTTACAAAACTTTCATTTGCTTATCAAATTTTATAAAGGTGTTTCTAAAAAATTAGCTGATATGTTATCTAGACCTCCTTTGATTTCAGTTGTGGGCATTGTTAACTCTTCTTGAGCCTTTTGTGTGTGAAGCATATTAGGAAGGATATGAGAAGGATCAATATTTTACAAATATATTTCAGTAGAAACCTCCAAGCTAGGGATTTACATCTAGATGGGAATACTACTTCTAGGTTGGTATTGTCTATAAGAATGGGAAACTATGTCTCATAGGTGGGAAAGAGTGCAGTTGATGAGAGAAGAACACATTTCCATGGTAGTTGGTCACTATGGTGTGACAAATATTGTAGCACACTTGTAGAGGTATGTGTATTGGCCAAATATGAAAGATGAAGTTTCTAAATTCATCGAGGGTTGTGATTTATGCAATGCAAGAAAGCATAATAATAGGAAGTTGTTGTTATATATACCACTTTCAGTTCCTTCCCGACCATGGGAATGTATCTCCATGGATTTTGTGGGTGGTTTTCCTACCACCCAAAAAGGGCATGATTATATATTTGTGATTGTAGACTGATTTAGTAAAATGTGTATTATTATTCCTTGCAAAAAGACCATTTAATCCAGTGATGCAGCTGATTTATTTTTTTCTAATGTGTGGGTTCACATTAGTTTTCCTAGTTAAATTGTGTGAGATAGGGACTCACAGTTCGTATGAAAGTTTTGGTATATTTTTTGGGAAAAGATGGATACGAAGCTGAAGAGGTCTACCACCCTTAATCCACATACAGATGGGAAAATAGAGTTGGTGAACCATACCTTGGTCCATATCTTGAGAGGGTACAACATGAAACATCCAAGTATCTAGAATGAGAACTTGGTATATATCTAGCATTCTTATAATAGGAAGTTCATGCTTTGACTAATAACACTCCTTTTGAAAAATGTTTTGGTTATTTTTCTAAGAGTTATTTTGATGTTGTTTTTATATTATCATACATAGACAACGGGAAATTGGAACTGGAGATCCAAAAAGGTGAGAATTTTATTGAAAAGATTTAGAAAATACATCTTTAGGTACATAAGAGGTTGACAGTCACAAGATAAGTACAAAGCATGACATGATCAACATAGGACTGAGTATTTCATCATTTTGGGAGATAGGGTATGGTTATATTTAATTTGGGATAGACTATAGAGAAAAGATAAGAAATTCAAACCTCTTCATTATGGCCCATTTTAAATTCTAGAATAAGTGGGTAAGAATGTCTTTCACTTGGATTTTTTCCTTATATGAAGATTTATTAAGTTGTGAATGTTGAAAACTTATGTTTTTTTGAGTGCTCTATGTTGGATGATGAAGAAGAAGGATTATTTATTCCATATATTGAGGATATTTCTTCGGAAAGTCAACTAGAATTGGAGGAAGATGTGCTTTTCAGTGAAAAGAAAGAACAACATAGAGAGGAGTGCAAGTGAGGTGGTTGATTCAGTTGAAAGGATAGTTGCCTAACAAATCCAAGTGGTATTTCAGAGAAAATGTGGTGAAGAAATTTTCTTACCTCATTAGTCCTTGAGATTTTAGGTACTTAAAAGACTCAAATTATGGAGGTATGCTCTAAAAATGGATCAAAAATAACCCAAGTCTATGTATAATCTATATTTGATACTTTCTCTATAAGATCTCATCTCATTATGTCTTCACAAGATGGTTTAGTCCGACTCGGGGTGATCCAGACACCTCTGAATGACATTTTTGGCCATTTATGTTTTGTCTCAAGGGATTTTCTATTGCTGGTTACATGACCGACCCGATAGTTATGTAACCATTGCTCTATGCAGAGTAGTAGTTGCACAACTACCACGTCAGTTACACAACTGTCGGTCTGCATTAAGTGGCGGCCATGTAACTAATAGAACAGAAACATGGGATCTCAACAATTGCAAATGTTTGAGCTTCCCAAATGGTTCATTTCACATTTCCATACCTCCCTGAGATGAGAATCTATAAATATAAGCCTTTCCAAGGATTCACAAAATTTTTTGGGGTGAAATATAAGTGTGAGCAAAGTTAGAGATTTGGATTCTTGTTTTTTCATTTGAAGAGTTATTGTTGTTTGAGAGAAGTGAGAGAAAGTAGATACAATTAGGAGTTCATCTTTCTTAAAGGCCAATTGGAAGTATGTTGTATCATTTTGAGATTACATAGTGAAGGGAAGCTAATTTTCTCACCCACTAAAGTTTTTTACCACCACAAGGTTCTCCAGGATAAATCTTGTCTCATTATTTTCTCTTCTTCTTTCAATTTGAATTTTTTATTATGGCTAATATTTCACAATAAATAGTTTAATAAATAACTTCTATATTTCATTCATATTCACGAGCATAGTGATCTATTAATTATTAAATCTAGGTAGAGGAATTATAAGATCCCAAAGGCTAGTTAATTATACAAATTGATGCTCACCATATCAACCTGGCCCTATGTATCCCTAATTTTGATGACTCCAAAGTTTTAACTATGGCTGATGGTCCAAGATATTTTGATGTAACTCCAAATAAATACAAGTGATTGATTGCTAAATTTTTGTTGAAGTAAAATAAGAGAGGGCCATCCAAGCTGCCTAAAGTCCTTTACAATTTTTATTTCATTGAAGAATTGTCAAATATCATAACACTTGTTGCAAGGGTAATGGTTATTTCATCTACTTAACAATTTCAAAATTGGATGTGTATATTTATCAAATTGATTTTTGAAGGAAATTAGAATCTGAATTGGTGTGAATTTTTTTGTGAAAATTTACCCTAGTAGCTCACCTATTTGAATTAAACCAAAACCTTCTACATTAGCTCATATCTTATCTACACCATAGCTAGGTATAAAATTTGGGTTTGTTTATCAAACCAAGGTAGCATAGAGAGTCTTTCTATTTATGAATTTTATACTTTGTTAGCCTCTATATACAACAAAAGTCATCACATGAGAGTTATTGATGCCTTAACAATGTTCCTAGTGAGATTATTAGAAATTAATGTGAGCAGTAAGATTTCCCAAGAAGCTAAACAGTTGATAGCTGTTAATGGAAGTTTACTTATTCTGATTCATAATTTTTTATATATCAAAACAATAGGTTTTTGGGGATCCCCTTACAAGATTCTTATTTATTATAGTAATACAATTATTTTTAGAGATCTTTGTATGAAGTTATATCTCCTCCATAGGAATTTTTGGGATACAAAAATATATGGCATATACAATTTCTGATATCCATGGGAAATTACACATGTAGGTATGTTCTTGATGCTCAGAATGTTGAGAAAACTATATATCATTTTATCCTACATCCTTATCAAAAGAGGGAATCCTTTTATAGTAATAATTTTATTAGCAATAACCTCTTACTCTCTTATCATCATGTGCTAGAATTTGAAGATTATTGGGAATACTTTGAAGATGAGAATGATGTTACGAAAAGATCATATGGTAGGTTGTGTCTTCAACAAATCCAAGACTTCAAGTTACACATAGTCCTAAAGGGGATGATTGATGATGGTTCAGATCTGATCACTCTTTAGTTCACTAATTATATTCAATTTAGTCCTCTTCCCACCATTAACTAGTCTCAAAAGGAGAAGGATAATCCAAAGGATCTCAACACTCTTGTTATTTTAATAATGAGACTCATTGACAATTTTTGCACTTGTGCAAAAATGGGCAACTCAAAACATCGTCATTACGATGAAAGTCATGGGTGAAGTATACCTAAGCTAAGGAAGTTCTGATGTTATTAGTTACTACTGAATTAGTTATAAGATTAAATGAAATTTGTAGTTATGTGTGCTATCACAAAACATAATAGATCACATAGTCTGCAGTTTCATGCCATCTTCAGCAAAATAACACAAAGCCCCAAAGGACAACTGTGTTTTCTTGATGAAGATGAAAAATTACAGAGTAGGTGAAGTGCTGAGTTTTGAAGCAGTAAACAAAAATACAGATATCAAAAAACCAGGTTCATTACTGAATGTTACAAGTTCTCATCAATGTTTCTTTCCTTCATGATTAAGGCATTTAATTATGCTACTAAGTTGTTTAGTTCATCATACACTCCATTCAGAAGGAAGAGAAGGAAATACAAATCATTTCCCACAATTTTTACACAAGCCGTTGGTCATGTTTCCCACACAAGCCGTGGGATGTGACTAAAAAGTAAAGAACATCTACTGAAGAAAGAGGTACACATACATGAAATAGAAAGAAAAGGAATATGAGTGAACCCATCATTGCCTTTGTATATTCTTTGTTGTGCAGATTGTCCCCCTTCCAGCTTGTTCCATCTTTGTCTTCACAATTCAAAGCATGGTACTTGAAAAGCAAATGATAAGAACTATCATTAAAGGGCTCAGGTTCGAATCCATATTCCTACATTGTCCTAATTCGTGCATATGGATCTCTAACCAATAGAAGATATGGAGTTCCTGAAGATCAAACTACATAGCCCACTCAAGAAGCAGAAATAGAAAAGAGAATAAGAAACATGGACACAAGAGAGGCCAAAAAGCCTAATTATTTCTAACTATTTTCTTAAAGTGTGCAAATACAGTTGAAGCCAAGAAGAAAGAATCATATACATGTTGAAAAAGGAGGACCAATGTAACTAAAACTTAGATATTGTCTACAAATGGAAGAGGATTACAATACTACATAATAGAGAATATGCTTGTAGACAAGGTACATTTTCCAGATTTTAGTCAAAGGAAAGGAATTTTGGGAAAATTTTGACAAGGCTTTGCCATGTAAAATGGACATTTACGACTTTTCCAATATCCTTATCAAGATGAAATAAAGGGAAATGTAGTAAAAGTAACAGATTACAGTATTTCAGCAAAGTATCTGAATCAAGTCTTATGCCTAAGATAGTATCAAAGAACAAGTGAACTGCTTGTAATTTCCAAAAGAATGATACAAGGTACAAAGATCTCATGAAATCAAGAACAGTCAAAGTGCTATTACTGCCCAGAATCAAATGAACAAGCCTACCGGTCTGTCAAAAGATACAAAATTCTCAAAGAGCTAAATTTCAGAACCAGGAAGGATAGAAGAGAAAAGTAATGACAGAGTAGATATTGTGACAGAAAATCATATGTGTAACCCAAGCAACTTCAAATTTACATAAAGACCTCAAGCCCAAATCTGGGACAGATCAAAGTACGCATCATGCTACATTATACTTCAGAGCTAAATTCAAATGCAAGATTCATGGTTAAATAGAACCGTAAAAACACACGAAAGATCAAAGGTATATCCTTGACAATGGCTCAATACAAAAAAGTTGAAACTAATAGACAAATTTGAATAAGTTTTCATTAGAATAGAAAAGGCTCAAATATTGAATGAGAACAAAATTAAAATCAGAAGCACATTCATACACAGTTCCAAGTAGCAAGTAAAAAGAGCTTGACATATTATTCATGACACAAACTCAGGTGGAAGAACTTTGAATCAAAAAACTCACACATATCCAAGTCAAAGAAATGTTACAGTATTTCAGAGATTGTCATTTCCATTAAAATCATATTCAAGTTACATTATCAGAGTGTGTACAGATCCAGACCATTGATAAAACATTAATAGGAATCATCAAGTTCAAAGAAAGAAGAGCAAGCTCAGAATGAGGTTCAATTCGAAATAACCAAGGCCAAGCCCATAGATATTTAGAAAACCTTCAAGGAAAAGTCCAGACTCAAGTCGTAATGAAATAATGGAGACCTAGATTAATTTCAGGCTAAAAATGCAAAGCTTCCAGAGGTAAAGAAATTCAGACATCATTAATGGTGGAAGAGGTCAAATGACACCATAAAGTTGAAGAAACCATCACAATATAATTTTAAAGAAAATGTACCCATTGTTTGAACTCTCATGGCCACACAAAAACTATATAACCATTTAAAATTTGGATAACCAGAAAGTGTCGACCATCAAAACTCATATAGAAATGATGGCCATTATTTTGTGATAGGAGCCATCACGTTTCTACCTCAAAAGAAATAAGCTACAGATCCAGTTCAGTAAAAATAATTCTCTTCATTTTACCAAATACCCATGAAGGAAAATAGACTTACTGGTAATAAACATCAGGTTAAGTCGAAGGAAAATCACTCATAGCATGATCACAGGAAGAGGAAGCATGAATAATATATCAGAGCCAAGGAGCTTCACTTTCACCTTCCATGACTGCAGTTAAAGCCCTCAGAATGAACTCGGATAGAGAAGAACAATGAGAATGGAGATATTTCAGAACCCACAAGGTATATTTACGTAAGAAAAAGCCGAGCTCAAAGAAAGCACTAACAGTGGCGGCCATCTAACAAAGTAAAATAGAGACCAAAAAATAACACAATGCCGAGCTCACAGACTCCAAGACGGCGGTAAATAAAGAAACCAAAGACTTCAAATATACAGAGCCGAACAACAAAGATACATATCCAATCAAGCTCGAAGAACAAAATGCAGAGGGGTTGGGTTTCAAAGTTACCCATAATGGCAAAATTCAAAACTTCATAAAGTAACCATCAATGGTGATAAAAAAATTTCTAGGGCTTTGCTCGCATCACTAAAAACTTAATGAAGTGATCATTAAGGGTCAAGGTCCCCTTTATCATGCAAAATTGAGAGTTGAGTTAACAAGAATCAACTACGGTTGAAACATCGATGATCAATAAATATCAAGTACGAAGATCAAAGGCCAAGGATCGTGCTCAGAGCTCGAAATAATTAACCATGATTAGTTCCCACTAACCACATTCAATGCACAGTTAGAAACCCTAACCATGAGTCCAAGGATAGATGTCTTAAGATCTTGAAGTACATAGATCAATGCTCACAAATGGATCACAAAATTGATGCAAAAGTTGTCTAAGTGGAATGGAGGTCATTGACCGACTTAGTCAATTTTCAAAATTTCATCTGTAGGCCTGCAGCCTGAAGAGGACATGTGTCATCACCAGAACATAAGTAGAAAGGTGGGGGTGAGGACCTCTTTAAGTTTTGAAACCTTTTGCAAAAGTTAAAAGTTCCCAAATTACCCGCAAGCCCGAGCACACGAGGGGAAAGTCAAATCAGGAAAAGTTAAAAATCAATTCCATGGAACATTGGTAGAAAAACGTGCTTTCTTAAAACTTTTATACCTTTTGCAAATGTGGTTAAAATTCTAAGTCATCCCGAGAGCCCGCAAAAGCTTAAAGTTTCAAATAATCCTGAAGGCCCACAAATGGAATTAAAGCTCTAAACTGACCCATGCAGGTCCGAAAGTCCGCCAAAGGTTCAAAACTTCAAAATGGTCCAAAATTACGGAAAGGACTAAAAATTTCCAAAAAAATTCCCGCGGGCCCGTAAAAACAAAGGAGGAATCCACTTGTTATCGAAGCTATCATTTTAAGTTTTGATTTTCAAAACCCAAATTATAATGTATGTTTCAAATAATCAAAAGATGGCCAAAACATGGTGAAGTGCAAAGTGGCCCCCATAGTGGGTGTTTTGTAGGTATTATAATTATTTCTTTTACCCACGAACAAGAGTTAATTTTTGCATTTTTCTATGAGGACAGATTAGAAAAAATATAGAGTCTGCATGCACAGGAAGAAGACTTGCTCAGTAAGCAAAGTTTATTTTTAACAAATCATCCACTCATGATTTTCTTAAAAATAGACATACTTTTCTTAAAATAGATCAGTTGACTGCAATTGACTAGTTGAAACTGAAGGCTATAAAATGCCTATTTGTAATTGAATGCAATATTTTTATTCCTTTATCTATTATTAAATAAAGGATAAAACTAGAATGCATGGGTGAGTACAAGCCTTAGGCTATTTTTAGGAAGAGGGTGAATTTTATTTTTGCTATATATTGTGTGCCTTTGCAAAGCACAAGGGGAACTTCTGGAAGTCTTTTTGGATATAGGAGTATTGAAGTAAATTTTTCTAGTTTTTCCTTCTAAGTGTGAAGAATTTTTGCCTTTCCAATTATTTGTAGTCTTGTGTATGTTTCTATTAGTCTTGTGAATGCAAATTCCTTGATCAATCATCTTACCCTACTGCAAATTCAATATTTCTACATAATTTTAATGTGCATGTTAACTTATTAGTGTTGTTGTGATATTCTTCCCTCAATACAACCAAGTGTTTGCCCTTAAATTCTGTAGAAGACTATTGGCTCGTGCATCAAAAAATCTTTCACATATCAATTGTGCATATACTCAGTCAAATCCCTCATACAAATTTGGTGTATCACCTTATTTTTAATTACTTTACAGTCATATTTTACCTTTAAAACCCCATAATCTATTTAGGATACATCAATAAGGAACCAACCTTTTAATCCTGGAGACTCACCTCAAAATAGGTATACCCACAGACATGAGGTGTTTCCATTGTATCTACGAAAGAGAGAGATCAATTGTAAGCTTAAAAAACCTAGAACCATCTCTCTACAAGGTGTACTTTCGAGAGATAATAGTTTTTGTCACACCTAGTGGGACAATGAATCAAATCTACATGCAAGTTACAAATTCTACAACAGATCTACAACAAATTTATAGTAGTTACAAAGTCACTTTCGGGAGCAAGTTGTAGCAATTTATTTTAAAGATTTGAAGATCTTTTGGTGACTCCACGAGTTGATTATAGACCAGTATTGCAACATGTTCCATACCTAAAGTGACTACAAGATCATCTGTAAGAGGAATTCCTCCTGAGTTTGTTTATTTACCCTTGAATTCTGCTAGAAGGAGAAGAGTTGGTAATACTTTACCTTATAATAGACCTAGTTTTGATAACCCTCCTCCTGATATTCCTTCACCACATATCAATTTCTCTATTAACATCCCAGTTTTTCAAATGGCTATTCAACCACTAAGGAATTTTGTGACCTTTACTAATGGCAGTCCATTAGTAATCCCAGTCTACCATGACATTCCTAATGCTGCCATGAAAAGTTTTCCATCATTCACGGGTGAAAATCAGGTTACACCTGCTGAACATATCAAAGATGTTGCAGCCCTATGTGTAGTCCATAATATCACTCATGAAGACATAGCTTTAAGACTTTTAGCTACATCTTTTAAAGGGTAGGCCTTGCAATGGTATAGAAACCTAGAAATTGGAAGCATAAGAACTTGGGATAACTTAGGTGAAAAATTGCTGAAACAATTCCAGGATAATTCAATCATTTGTCTCTCATTAAACAGATTGTCTACTATTAAAAGAGATTCCAATGAGTTTATGTCCAGTTTCAATATCCATTTTGCTAGAACTTGGGAAAGAATTCTAGCAAGTGTCAACCCTCAAGGTTATCATGCTTTCCTTTATTATCTTAGAGCATTAAACATAGTGATATCTCAACTATGATTCAATCAATGATGGGAGAGACACTCCTAGTAGCCTACGATATCACTATCCAAGCTGAAAATAGTCTTATTCAAGCTAGAAAATTGGCACCAAGGCCTTTAATGCCATTTTTGGTAGATCTAGCACCTATTCCTCATCCTATTACAATCATAGAACCTAGTGTTGTAGCTCCATTAGATGAGGTATTTAAAGCTTTTAAACTATGGGAAATAAATTGACTTCGATTGAGAATAGAATTACATTACCTAGTAGACCCTATCAGGCTCCTTATCAGCAAAATCAACATAATCAACAAAACAGTAGCCCTATCAATAGAATCAAAATTATAGGCAGCCTTACCAACAAAGACAATTTGACCCAGGCTCCTAGTTCATCTAATGCCTTAGTTCCAGTTAATATGGCTACAAAAGAGTGGTGGCAACCTTGCAATCAACCTCATTCAGTTGCAACTTTCCCAAATGCTTTTCTGAATCTTAATTTTGTTGCCCAACCTCAATCTAAAACATTGTTCATGCCTCAGATAGAGGGTGGGCAGCAAGGAACTCATATCCAAAAATCACTTGAATAGAATTTAGTTAGTTTTAATGAGGAGGATTTCATTGTAGTCACTATTAGGGCTCAAGGGAAAGCTACTTGAAAGTCAAAGACAACAAAATAGGCCTATCCTGTCTACTGTCACTGATAAGATAACATCTACAGTTCCAAATTCAACCAACAACCCTATTGTTCCTCAAAAAACAAGTGTTCCAGTTGATAAAGGCCATAAAAACAACTCCAACCTAATCTAAGAAGACTATTTATACCTCAGATATCTAAGGTAGCTAAAGCAGAATTAGTTTTCACTAAGGCCTACTCTAAGACAGTTGAATCTATCTCTAAAATAGTTGCTTCTTTCAACATTGTTGATGTAATGAAAAATCATAATGTTAACATCTCAATGTGGGATGCTCTAAGTATTCCTGGACAGCAAGATTTACTCTCTCATGAACTAGCTAAGCTACAGATTTCTTCAAAAATAGCAGAAAAGGAAGTTCATAAGGTAGACATGGTCCTTGGAATGTTTGAACAAGACCACATTAAAGAAGTTAAGTGGATGGTTTAGAAGGTTTTGAATGCTCATGACATCAAGAAACCACCACCATTTTATTTATCACTGATTATTGGGGAACATCTAGTTCATAATTACATGGTGGATAGTGGCACAAGTAACACAATTATGCCAAAAGTGATTGTAGAAAAATTGGGTTTGCAGTATGAGCCTATAGAAAGGAGTGTCTTATAGCTTGATGGAACTATAACTAATATAGTTGGTATAATAAAAATCTAGAAGTGTCATTACATGCTTTCCCAAATGTTTCTATTCTGCAAGATGTTACTGTTGTGGATTTACCTCCATACTTTGCCTTATGCTTATCTAGAGACTTCATGGAAAAAATAGGAGGTTATCTCTCTTCAGATTGGTCCTTCTTATTTTTCACTACTCGTTATGGTACCAAAGTTACTATCAATTCAGAGCCATTGGCTAGATTTCACATTGAGCCTCACTCTTCAAATGCAGTGGCTAATTATTCAGCCCTAGATCAGTCTGATTTTGATGAGGTAGCTCATGTTTCAGCATTAGATGGTGTTTCTAACATGTTTATGGATGAAAAGACAATGGAAGAACATGCTCATGATCCTTTTAAGGAAGTTGAAGAACACCTATTTGGTGTGTATTGTATGCATGAAGAAAATACACCACTTCCCTTATTGTCCAAAATAGAAGATTCAACAAGAGATTTGGAAGCTTCATTTTGATGGAGCTAAGAACAAGAAAGGATAGGGAGCAGGTTTGATGCTCACTTCCCCAATGAATGAAAGGTATTTCTCAGCTTTGAGTCTCCAATTTTCATGTACTTGTAATGTAGCTAGTACGAAGCTTTAATTCATGGCTTGCTTTGGGTCAGAAAGAGAGATATTAGCATGCTACAAATTTTTGGTGACTCTGAGTTGGTTATCAATCAAGTAATAAATTTCAATGTTTGTAAGAATCCATTAATGAAGTCCTACAGACATAGAGTTTCATACTTAATGGAATATTTTTATGTTATTGACATTCAATCTATTCCTAGAGCTGAAAACAAGCATGTAGATAGACTTGTAGTAGTTGGGGCTAGTTTTGAAGTGTTGGAACAAATTGAAAATAGAAAAATTCAGCCTCATATAAAGTTAATTGTTAGGCCCTCAATACCTGATAATGATTCAAATTGGAAAGTTTTTGAAAGTGATGATCAAATCTATAGGTTTTTACAACAAGAAGCTGAGTTTTCTATAGTAAATTAGGATAAATTACAACACTTATATAGTGACCAGATTGTTCAGTTGAAAACAAATAAACTGCCTCGAGGTCTGGTCACATTGGAAGACATCTTTAGCACTAACGATCAGTTAAGAAAGGTCAAGACTAAAATGTCAACTCACGCTGATAATTACGAAGAGATCTCAGTTGATGAAGGGAAAAAACTATTTCTTGGAAAGGTATGTTCCTTAATTGAAAAGCAGTCATTTATTAATCTTTGCAAGGAGTTTAAGGATGTTTTTGCTTGGAAATACCAAGACCTAAAAGGATTTGATCCCAATTTAGCACATCATACAATTGAGTTGCAACCAAATTCTAAACTTGTTAGGCAGAAACAGAGGCCTGTGAATCCCAAAATAGAATCTCTGATGAGGAAAGAATTATCTAAGTTCATTGAATCAGGTATTATCTTTCCAGTTAAGCATTCAAGTTCGGTAGCCAATCTTGTTCCTGTTAGGAAGAAGAATGGTAAAATCAGACTATGTGTAGATTTTAGAGATCTTAATAAGGCTTCATTAAAAGACCATTACCCACTCCTAAACATGGATCAGATTCTAAGAACAGTCTCAGGTTTAGATAGACTATCTCTTCTAGATGGTTACAGTGGATATAATCATATTTTAGTTTGGGAAGAAGATAGATATAAAACAACCTTTACCACCAAGTGGGGTACCTATCCTTATAAAAGAATGCCTTTTGGTCTTTCAAATGCCAGTGCAACATTTCAACATGTAATGGACATGGATTTTCATAGCTTATTAAATAAATGTATCCTTGTTTATTTAGATGATGTTACTATATTTTTAAAAGATTTTGAAGAACATCTAATGCATTTAAGGTAGAATTTTCAGTTGTGCAGGCAATTTAGAATATCTTTGAATCCACTGAAGTCTATCTTTTTAGTACATCAAGGTAAACTACTTGGTCATATTGTTTCTAAGCAAGGTTTAGCAATTTATCCTTTCAGGATCGAAGCCATATCACGACTATCATTGCCCCATCATAATAAGGCATTACAGATTTTTGGGAAAAATTAACTTTGTTAGAAGATTTGTTCCAGATTTTATAGCATTGGTTAAACCACTCATAGCTATGCTAAAGAAAGAGAAAACTTTCTCTTGGACCAGTGAAGGGAGAGAAGGATTTCAATCAAAGTAGCTATCTCTCAAGATCCTACTTTTGCAAATCCAAATTTTGATAAATATTTTACAATATATGAACTTGTAGGAGCTAAAACAAGCTTAGCTATATTAACTCAAGTCAATGATGAAAATATTGAAAAGATTTAATACTTTATATGGAAAGAGTTTGCATGATTATGAAATAAGGTACACATTTCTTGAAAAATAGGTACTTTCAATAGTCAGAGGACTAAAGAATTTCAAGTATATTCTTTCAAACAATAAAATCCATGTTCTTGTTTCTCATCCAAGTGTGAAAGCATTCTTACTAAATAAAGAGTTGAATGAGAAAAGAGCAAACTAGGTAACGAAGGTCATGGAGTATGATGTTGATATTCGGGTTCTTAAGATGGTTCAACCAAAGGCTCATGTGAACATCTAATTGCTGATATGGAAAAACAACAAGCTATAGAACCAGGTGATTCAAAATAACATGCTGAAATTACGTATCAACAATTAGAAATTATGGTTCAACCAGAAAATCAGCAACCTGAGTCAGTTCAAGAGTTTCAGGAATCAAGATGGATGGCATATCGATTAACTACTTGTAGCATGGGACCTATCTGGAAGGTATGGACAAAAATAAATGAAGATATTTTAGGTTACAGGCTATACATTATATCTTTATTGATGGTGTGTTGTTCAAAAGAGATATAAATGGGATTTTGTTGCGATGTGTTGATTATGATAAAGTTTAGAAAATATTATCAGAATTCCATGAAGGACCCGCAGGAGGTCACTTCTTAGCACGTACCATAACCTTAAAAATTATGAAAGCTGGTTACTATTGGCCTAGCATATTCAAAGACTGTTTTGAATGGATTAGAAAGTGTAAAAAATGTGCTTTCTTTGTCGGTAAAGAACGTCTAGCTTCGCTACCTTTACAACCTATTTCAGTTGATCAGCCTTTTAAATGGGGTCTTGAATTTATTAGCATGATAAACCCACCCTCATCACAAGGGCACAAGTGGATATTAACTACTACATATTACTTCACAAGATGGACTGAAGCAATAGCCTTGAAGGATGCTAATGAAACTTTGATACTATCCTTTTATGAAGGAATAGTACAGTAGATTCAAGTGTTCCAAAAATATCATATCGATAAATGCTCTAACATTTCTTGTGTGCAAAGATAACTGAGATTGGGTTGTCAACCACGGAATCTATCTAAGTTCTTCATTTAATTATTACCCACAGGTAATGGATTAGCTAAAGTACTAACAAGAATCTATTAAGGATCATCAAAGAACACTTAAGGATAATCAAAGAGCTTGGCATCGATGTTGAATTCAACACTTTTGGGCACAAAGTGACTCCCAAAAGATCGGAGTAGAAATTCACCATACAAACTTGTGTACGGAAAGGAAGCAAGAATACCTATTTAAGTTGAGTTACACGCATTCGATTTATCCATCAAATGGAGCTACTTGAGAATGAGCCATTACAAGTTCGTTATGTAGAGTTAATGGAATTACATGAGCTAAGAGATCAAGCTCATTTAAATATGGAGAAAAATCAAAAAAAAAATGAAGAAGACTTTTGACAAGAAAAGCTAAATTTAGAGTCTTCAATGAAGGAGATATTGTGTTAAAATGGGATGTTGATTGTGTAAATCTAGGAAGACACTCAAAGTTTGATACACTCTAGAGTGGTCCTTACATGATTTCAGCTAACAAGGAACACAATGCTTTTCAACTTTTGAAGCTGAATGGAGAGGAACTTCCCATTCCTATGAATGATATGTTTCTCAAACACTATTATTGAATATCTTACAGTGATTGTTAGAGTAGGATTTCCCTTGATAAGCGTAGTTTCTACATTGCATTGTTTTTCAATTCAATAAGTGCATTTGTGCACGTGATCTGGTTTACTAGATCCTTTCCTAGTTTTAGTTCCATTTTGGAAGGGTTGGACCTTTCGGAAAAGGTAGATTTTGGTTATATGCTTTGGACTCCATGCCCAATGGACAAGAGCAAGGCACTAGTCTTTAAGCTAACATGCAGCTTTCCCCACAAGATCGCTAGAAATGTTGACAATTTTTGCACTTGTGCAAAAATGGGAAACTCGAAACTTATTCGTTATGATGAAAGTCATGGGTGAAGTATACCTAAGATAAGGAAGTTTTGATGTTATTAGTTACTACTGAATTAGTTATAAGATTAAATGAAATCTATAGTTATGTGTGTTATCACAAAACATAACAGATCACATAGTCTGCAATTTCATGCCATCTTCAACAAAAGAACACAAAGCCCCAAAGGACAATTATCTTTTCTTGATGAAGAAAAAAAATTACAGAGTAGGTGAATTTCTAAGTTTTGAAGTAGTAAACAAAAATACAAATATCATAAAATTAGCGTTCATTACTGAATGTTACAAGTTCTCATCAATGTTTCTTTTCTTCATGATTAAGGAATTTAATTATGCTACTAAGTTGTTTAGTTCATCATAAACTACATTCGAAAGCATGAAATGCGAAGGAAATACACAACTCATTTTTAGAATTCAATGTTTTATTCACAAGGTCAAATGTTTCCCACACAAGCCGTGGGATGTGACTAAAACTTAAAGTACATCTTGAAAGAGAGGTACACAGGCATGAAATAGAAAGCAAAAAGAATATGAGCGAATCAATCATTTCCTTTGTATATTCTTCGTTGTGTAGATTTTCCCCCTTCCAGCTTGTTCCATCTTTGTCTTCACAATTCAAAGCATGGTACCTGAAAAGCAAAAGATAAGAACCATCAATAAAGAGCTCAGGGTTGATCCATATTCCTACACTTTGTCCTAATTCGTGCATATGGATCTCTAACCAACAAAAGATATGGAGTGCTTGAAGATCAAACTGCATAGCCCACTCAGGAAGTAGAAATAGAAAAGAGAATAAGAAACATGGACACAAGAGAGGCCAAAAGCCTAATTATTTCTAACTATTTTCTTAAAGTGTGCAGATATAGGTTGTAGCCAAGAAGAAAGAATCATATACATGCTAAAAAAGGAGGACCAATGTAACTGAAACTCATATATTGTCTACAAATGGAAGAGGATTACAATACAGAAAAGAGAATATGCTTGCAGACAAGGTACATTTTCTAGATTTCAGTCAAAGGAAAGGAATTCTGGGAAAATTTTGACAGGGCTTCGCCATGTAAAATGGACATTTACAACTTTTCCTTATCCTTATCAAGTTGAAATAAATGGAACTGCAATAAAAGTAACAGAACATTATTTCATTGAAGTATCAATCAAGTCTTATGCCTAAGATAGTATCAAAGAACAAGTGAACTGCTTGTAATTTCCAAAAGAATGATACAAGGTACAAAGATCTCATGAAATCAAGAACAATCAATGTGCTATTACTTACATTCGAGAATCAAATGTGTTGGTGTGTTTTAGTTTCCACATCATTAGGTGAGTCATATCACTTAGGTGAGATTGTAGGTCCACGTGTCATTTAGGGGTCATTATGAGATTCCCTTACACGTCAGTGTGTCATATGCATCATTGGGAGTTACACTTCTATTGTGGGAATGTAACTCCCCCTCTCTACTCGAGTTTTCATGATTGCAAAACAACATCTACTCAAAGCACCTCCTATATGTACACGCCTTTTGATCTATGAGATAGAGGAGAGTTTTATGGCTTAACTAGGTTCTACCCATGTTTCAAATCTTTGCATGCACATTCGGTTGATGCTCGCTCCTCCCGAGATCTCTTCATGCTGTCATTCGCATGTCCATTGATGTGCACGTCATCCCTCATGATCCTCGCTTACGGGTTTTAAACCCTCTTTCATGGTATCAGAGCGGATCTTATGGATCCATGCACTCCTTGGCATTTTTATGTGTGTTTTCCGGCTTCCAGCATGATATTTAGGTTCTTGTTACGTGTGTCGTAATGGAAATTCTGACCGTGCTCTTCTTGCATTGATTTGGGGGCCATACCTCTTGCACGGGTTTGATCATGTTCGAGGTCGTTGTTCGTGGTTTCTAGTTTTCAAGTTTAGTGTCTTCGACCGCTCGAATCTCCAGGGTTGCATGCATGTTTTGGGGTATTATTATTATTATTTTTTTAAAGAAAAAGAAAGAAAAGGGAGGTTCTTGTGTTTGGTTTTATGCTGGTGTTTTCTGTGTTGAGAGAAAATTGTAGGTTCAAGGTGCTCCTTCATGGTCTGATCGATCCTGATTGCTGGTTACCATCTCCTTGCACTTTGTGGATGTTTTTCTGCCTCTCCATTCAGTGCATTGCTCGATCACACTTTTGACCTTACATCTCTGTGCACTCTCCTGGTTCGAGTTGTTCACTGCCCTCTGTGGTCTTGATCAAACTAGATGCTTCGGCCCTTTTTTGAGTGCTGGTTTGTTGTGGGATCAAACTGTAACTTGGCTCAGGTGCTCCCAGGCTCCAACAGCTCCCACGTGCCCTCCTTTGCATTTAAAAATGTTTTTGACTTCTCGGTCGTTGTTGTTTTGGTCGCTTCAACCTACATTTTTGCATTGGAAAACATTTTTGGCTTGTTGTTTTGGTCACTCCAACTCACACGGTTACATGCACAGCCAGCCACACACTGCCTCCAGCATTGGAAAAACGTTTTTAACTCTGCTCAAAAGGGGTCTTCTAAACGGGCTCCTCCAGCTTGTGCAGACCTACAACACTCTCCAGCCCTTCCACCACGTGGCCTTGTGCAGACCTGCAACACCTCCCAACCACTCCAGCTCACCTTAACTCTGCTCGATTTTTGGCATTTTTTGGTGGTTTGGGGTCTTCAAACGGCTCCACCATGGCTTGACATTCCTAGCATGGGCCCCACTTCCTTTTAAAATTGTTTGTAGGTCAAAACAATTCCTCATTTTTAATGTTTTGAGGAAAAACATTTGTCACGGCATTGTAAATTAATTTTTAAGGCTATATTTTGGCTTGTATTATGCCCTTCCTATGCTTTTCGAAGATGAAGGGCGAGGTCCGGGGTTGGCAGGAGGCTAATCCCCCTCACAGTCAAAACAAACCCTATCTAAAATTCCATTTCCAACAAGTACATAATGATAATATTGCAACCATCTCGTGCACTTTTTTAATGCGTTTGCAACATCTAGTGTATTTTTCCATCATTGTAGGAATCGTTTTAATCTATAACTTTTGACTCAATGCTCATTTTTACACTTCTTTAGTCAAAGTTGCATAATTTTTCACACTTTACGTGATGGTATTGCCAATTTTGTAAATGCACTATTTTATAAAGTGCCGCATTTTGGGGGTTACTTGTACTCTTGGGCCTACACACGCAGAGACGCATTATCGGCCGAGTCCAACATCTTTCCTTTGTGCACCTTGCATCTTGTATTCTTCATCATGGAGAGTGCTCTTTCTAGACTTGAGCGTCATAGGATCTCTTTATAGCCTCCACCACTTCTCACTTTGGGAGAGGAACTACTCAGTTGGCATGCTTCCATGGAACATTACTTCACCCACGAGGGTCTTTTACCCTTCTTGCTTGGGCTAGTTCCTGCACCCACTGATCCTCATCATCTAGAGGATTTCCTTGACACTTGCAACCATGTCTTTGGTCACATGATTATGCATGTCTCTCGATCTCTTTGGTTTCACGTGGCAGACTCAGATCCACCACACTATTTCTAGAGCATTCTTTAGTCCTTCTATGTAGACCCTTCACATACTGCCACCGTTGTTGTTGCTGATGATTTAGTTATCTCCTCTTCTTTGTGTGATGACAGTTCCACTGATACAGACTCGTTTGGTTCTACTTCTGATGTCGAGGATTGTGTACCTAGTTCTGATGTCAAGAGCATTACAGAGGACTTCTCTCCTCTTTCTCTCACTATTCCAGATAGTATTGTCACATCCCACATCTTATCAGATATGAAGCAGTCTCCTACTTAGTCTCACACTATCATTATATGAGCCTCCTTTCCACCTTTAGTGTGCAAGGCCCCTTTCACTCCTTTACCTTCATTGGATGACTCATACTTATCTGACATCACTCTTCTGTTTATTGAGTGCCCTCATTGGGACGAGTATCTACCTGACCTTAGTCGTCTTTTCGTAGAGTCTACTTGTGATGCACTACAGTTTCCTCATCCATCTATAGGTGTTTTAGAGGATTTCATTAACTCTGTTGTTGGGAGTGCCCCTTCCAGGAATCATGTCACTTCCACTTTTACGGAGACCTTCATTGATCCACCCTCGATTGTGGATCCCTTTTTGAATTGTGGAGCATGTTTTTTTCGTTCACATCACTTGACATCCTTTTTTATGGGTGTTCATCTTCTTTACTCTAGACAGGATTTACGCACGTGGCATTACCTTGATTCATTGGCACTCACTGCTAGACCTATGTCACACTTAGTGTACCGACTTAGAGTTCTTTGAGCTCTTGCCTTCCACTTCTTGTGGAGTGGGCAGACTTCCAGTACGTCATTTCTATCCTTCCTAAGGGGAGGCACACAGTCATTGTGGGTGCTCTTCTTGATCTAGAAGAGGATCTCGTCATCGACATTCTTTTGGGAGTCTTCTTAGAGCTGCCAAGTTCAGATCCGTTCATGGAATTTTACTGTATTTCTCTCATCTCCCTCTTCTTCTCTCTTCTCCTTCTTTCCGAGAGATCTCCTCTTTGTACATGGGTACCTCTTCAGGCTCGTCTATGGCTAGGACCCATATTTGGCATCTTTCTTAGATTAGAGAGTGTGTTTTTCTCTTGTGGTGGATGTTTTCCCACTTGAGGTTTTCCTTAACTTTGCTTGGAACCTTTTTATTGTCCATGGGTACCTCATCGAATTTGTGTTGGGACTCATTTCTCGTTTCTAACTTGCCACCTCATCCTAAGTTATGATGAAGGGGGGGTGTTGGTGTGTGTTATTTTCCACATCATTAGGTGAGTCATCTCACTTAGGTGAATCGTAGGTCCACGTGTCATTTAGGGTTCATTATGAGATTCCCTTATGCATCGGTTTGTTAGCACGTCGGTTTATTCATATTTCATATGCGTCATTGGGAGTTACACTTCTATTCGAGGAATGTAACTCCCCTTCTCTACTCGAGTTGTCATGATTGCAGCACTTTGGGGTTACTCATCACCTCCTATATGTACATGCCTTTTGATCTATGAGATAGAGGAGAGTTTTGGCTTAACAACGAGTTCTACCCGTGTTTCAAATCTTTGCATGCACATTCGGTTGATCTTTGGCTCCTCCAGAGATCTCTTAATGTTGTCATTCGTACCTCTATTAATGTGCACGCCGTCCCTCATGATCCTTACTTGTGGGTTTTAAACCCTCTTTCAAAATGAACAAGCCTCTTTGGTTTGTCAAAATATACAGAATTCTCAAAGAGCTAAATTTCAAAACTAGGAAGGATAGAAGAGAAAAGTAATGACAAAGTAGGTATTGTGACAGAAAAGCATATGTGCAACCCAACTTCAAATCTACATAAATACCTCAAGCCCCAAATTTGGGATGGATCAAAGTATGCATCATGCTACATTATACTTCAGAGCTAAATTCAAATGCAAGATTTAGGGTTAAATAGAACCGGAAAACACACGAAGGATCAAAGGTATCTCCTTGACTATGGCTCAATACAACAAAGCTGAAACTAATAGATAGAGTTGACTGAGTTTGGATTAGAATAGAAAAGGCTCAAAGATTGACTAAGAACAATATTAAAATCAGAAGCACATTCATACATAGTTCCAGTAGCAAGTAAAAAGAGCTTGACATATTATTCATGACACAAACTTAGGTGGAAGAACTTTGAATCAGAAAACTCACACATATCCAAGTCAAAGAAATGTTACAATATTTCAGAGATTGTCATTTCCATTAAAATCATATTCAAGTTACATTATCAGAGTGTGTATTGATCCATACCATTGATAAAACATTAGTAGGAATCATCAAGTTAGAAAGAAGAGCAAGCTCAAAACAAGGTTCAATTTGAAATAACCAAGGTTGAGCCCACAAATATTCATAAAACCTTCAAGAAAAAATCAAGACTCAGGTTGTAATGAAATAATGGAGACCCAGATTAATGTCAGGCTCAAAAATGCAAAGCTTCTAGAGGAAAATAAATTTAAACATCATTAATGGTGGCAGAGGTTAAATGACACCAAAAAGTTGAAGAAACCATCATAGTACAATTGTAAAGAAAATGTACCCATTTTTTGAACTCTCATGGCCACACATAAACTATAGAACCAGTTAAAATTTGGATAACCAAAAAGTGTCGACCATCAAAACTCATATAGAAATGATGGCCATTATTTTGTGACAGGAGCCATCACGTTTCTACCTCAAACAAAATAAGCTACAAATCCAGTTCAATGAAAGGATTTCTCTTCATTTTACCAAATACCCATGAAGGAAAAAGACTTACCGGTAATAAATGTCAGGTTAAGCCTAAGGAAAATCACTCATAGCATGATCACAGGAAGAGGAAGCATGAACAATATATCAGAGCCATGGAGCTTCACTCTCACCTTTGAATTCATCTATGTAGCAAAATCCCTCATAAAGAACTCAGATAGATCAGAACAACGATAATGGAGATATTTCAAAACCTGCAAGCTATATTTACAAAAGAAAGCTAAGCTCAAAGAAATCACTAACAGTGGCGGCCATCTAATGAAGTAAAATAGAGACTAAAACATAACACAATGTTGAGCTCACAGACTCCAAGTCGGAGGAAACTAAAGAAACCAGAGACTTCAAATATATAGAGCCGAACAACAAAGATACATATCCAATCAAGCTTGAAGAATAGTGCAAGAATTCGGTCAGTTTCAAATTATCATATAATGGCAGAGTTCAGAGCTTCACAAAGCAACCATCAATGGCATTAAAAAAAATTTCTAGGGCTTCATCCGCATCACTAAAAACTTAATGAAGTGATCATTATGGGTCAAGGTCCCCTTTATCATGAAAACTTGAGAGATGAGTTAACAGGACTCAACTACGGTTGAAATATCAATGATCAATAAAGCATCAAGTATGAAGATCAAAGGCCAAGGATTGTGATCAGATCTTGAAATAATTAACCACAGTTAGTTCCCACTGACCACATTCAATGCATAGTCAGACACCCTAACCATGAGTCCAAGGATCAATGGCTTAAGATCTCAAAGTACACAGATCGATACTCACAAATGGATCACGAAAATTGATGTAAAAGTCATCTAAGTGGAATGGTGGTCATTGATGGACTTATTCAATTTTCAAAATTTCATCCGCAGGCCTGTAGGCCTAAAGAGGACATGTGTCATCACCAAAATAGAAGCAGAAAGGTGGGGGTCGGTCCCTCTTTAAGTTTTGAAACCTTTTGCAAAATTTAAAATTTGCAAAATTTCCCGCAAGCCCGAGTTAATGAGGAGAAAGTCAAATTAGGGAAAATGGCAAAAATTGATTCCATGGAACATTGCGGAACTAAGATTAAATGTTGTTTTAAAATTGGTTAAAATTCCAAGTTGTCCCGAGAGCCCGCAGAGGCTTAAAGTTTCAAATAATCCCAAAGGCCCGCAAATGGAATTAAAGCTCTAAAATGACCATAGTCCTGAAAGTCTGCCAAAGGTTCAAAACTTCAAAAGGGTCTAAAAGTCCACAAAGACTTAAAATTTCTAGAATTTTTCCCGTGGTCCCATAAAAGCAAAGAAGGAGGAATCCACGTGTTTTCCAAGCTATCATTTTAAGTTTTGATTTTCAAAACCCAAATTATAATGTATGTTTCAAGTAATCAAAAGATGGCCAAAACATGGTGAAGTGTAAAGTTGCCCCCACAGTGGGTGTATTGTAGGTATTATAATTATTTCTTTTACCCACAAACAAGAGTTAATTTTTGCATTTTTCCATGAGGACAGATCAGCAAAAAGACAAAGTCTACATGCACAGGAAGAAGACTTTCTTAGCAAGCAAATTTTATTTTTGGCAAATCATCCACTCATGGTTTTCTTAAAAATAGACATGCTTTTCTTAAAATAGATCAGTCGACTTAAGTTGACTAGTTGTAACCAAAGGCTATTAAGTTCCTATTTGTAATTGCATGCTCTATTTTTATTCCTTTATCTATTATTAAATAAAGGATAAAAATAGAATACATGGGTGAGTACAAGCCTTAGGCTATTTTTGGGAAGAGGGTGAATTTTATTTTTTCTATATATTGTGTGCCTTTGCAAAGCACAAGGGGAACTTCTGGAGGACTTTTTGGATATACATGAGTACTGAAGCAATTTTTTCTAGTTTTTCCTTTTGAGTGTGAAGAATTTATACCTTTCCAATTATTTGCAGTCTTGTGTATGTTTCTATTAGTCTTGTGAATGCAAATTCCTTGATCAATCATCTTACCCTGCTGCAAATTCAATATTTTCGCATAATTTTAATGTGCATGTTAACTTATCAGTGTTGTTGTGATATTCTTCCCTCAGTACAACCAAGTTTTCCTTAAATTTTGTATAAGACTATTGGCTCGTGCATCAAAAATCTTTCACATATCAATTGTGCATTTACTCGGTCAAATCCCTCATACAACTTTGGTGTATCACCTTAGTTTTAATTACTTTACAATCATCTTTTACCTTTAAAACCCTATAATCAATTTAGGATACATCAATAAGGAACCAACCTTTTAATCCCAGAGACTCACCTCAAAATAGGTATACCCATAGACTTAAGGTGTTTCCATTGTATCTACGAAAAGAGAGAGATCAATTGTGTAAGCTTAAAAAACCTACAACCATCTCTCTACAGGGTGCACTTTTGAGAGATAACAAAGACATTTGTTTAGTAAAAAAGTGAAGGAGTTTAAAGCTTCTCAAGTGGAAGCTTCTCCTCAAAAAAAACTTATTTTCAACAAGATACTCCTCATAAAACTCCTCCATCTCAACAAGATTCAAGAACTAAGGTGTATAAAAAGAAAGGAAAATCTATAGAAGGTTCGAATGTTGATACACCTCCAAAAGAAGATAATAAAAATCAGATACAAGAAGTAGGAGAACTAATTGTTGAACATACAAAATAAGAAAACAAAGAAAATGAGAAAATTGTTGAAGCAAACAACAAGAAGAAAGTGATGATGATGATGAAGAAGAATATGATATATTGGAATTAGCAGCTCTAGATCTTGGGAAACTAAGTAATTATAGACCCAAGTTGGATATGAGAATATCCTTTTCCTCTCATGCCGTAACCACTATTTATTTCTCACATCCCCTTCCTACACTACTTGCACTCAATTTTCCTCCATTAGGAACATCATCAAGATATTCATTTACTTGTGTACAACCTATGGTTGACAAAAATAAGAGTAAATCTTAGTGCAAGGTTGAATTTCCTTAATATGATGTTTTTTTTACATTCCTAGGAACCATTCCTCCTCCAAAAAGGAAAAGATTTTTTCATGTCTTATTTCAAGATGTCACAGGGGAAACATTTCTTGAAATCACTATACCCAAAGGAGATAAAAATAAGCATGCGATATCTACATAAAATTTATAACTAACAACAATATCTATGATAGAATCAACCCTTGAGGATTAGGTGCATAACCTCAGAGAAACTATTTTAAGGTAAATTAAAGAGTTTAGAAAGGGAAGAAAAATTAAGAGAAGTTGTAAGAATAGGTGCAAGTTATATCTAAATTTACTAAATCCTTCCTCTTTTCTAATAATACTAACTTCTATCTAACTCCCACGTCTTCACTTACATCCTCAGATTCAACTGCTCATATTAAATTAAAAGAAATTATATAAATTCATAAGCATGTAGATTAGGGAAAATTACCAAAATTATGATTGGAGAAAATTCTCCTCACTAGTATGGAATTCAATGGAGAAGCATGTAGAACCTATGACAGTATAATCTCTGCACAGTATAAAATCAATTTAGGTATTGAGACCATTTACAAAGAGGTAAAGATTTGGGTAGATGTTATCCATGACCTCTGTAACATGTATCTCATGGATTAGAAAATCCTTCTCTCTGAGAATATTTTTGATGAATCTAAAATCAATTTATCTCACACATGGGCCTTTATCGTAGAATGGAAGATGAAGTTCCTCGAGGAAGCTTCTATTGAATTACAAAATTCCATCAAGAAGGGTGAATCTATGAAGTTTGAGTTTTTGTTTATTTAAGTGCCTTATGTTGTGACCTTTTCAAGGATAATTCATCTCAACATAATACAAAAAATAAAATCAAGTAATACTTCTAGAATTTTATTAAACAATGCTTGTTTAAGTCAAACGATGTGAACAAGGACAAAATGGAAGAGTTGTCTAAACTAAACAATGTGATTGTAGAGGCTACAAAAGGCTTAGCCCAATATGGGGTAATTATATTGGAAATGGAGAATGCTCTTGGAATATGATTGGTTAATATTTCTAACAAAATTCTACTAAAGGACATGGATATATCATCTACAGTCACCATATTTTGTATGCATATGTTTAAGTTGAAATTTCTTTCCCCTCTTGTATCTTCTCTAGCTTCTACCAACTAGTTGTTATGTTTTAACATTTAGTTTTATATTTGTAAAATGGCTATTAATAATTAATTAACTAATCAGGTGATTATTTAAATTAATTAAGCATTATTTAGTATCTAGGTAGTTACGGTATTTTTCCTCCCCTCTTTCCTATAAAAATCTTGATTTTCTATTTTAAAGGGGTTGTATGTTGGAAAATTTTGATGTAAATAAAATTAATTTAAAGTACATAACAAGATGCCTTATCTCCTTTCTGTCTCCTATTAAATATTTCTTCATTCAATTTCATATTATGTACTATGTTTGCATTATCTATATACAAAACAAAATTGTTCTTACTCGTGTCCCAAGAATCATTGATCTTTGATTCAATATGTATCTTGTCCACTATAGTAAATTCCATTTTTGCAAGCATGTATGTTCTTGATTTATATTGACATGTGTGAGTAGAATAACGTTTGCATCCTTCTTATTCAAAAGTGTTGTTCTATCTCTCTCTACTTGCTAACTTTGTAAGTATGGTGATATTGCACAACCAAGAAGGAACTTTGTGTCCTTGATTGATAAATTTGTAGAATTGTGTGTCCCAAGTTGGTTAGCCTTGTGAAAAACTCACCTTGTTTCATTCCTTCATTTTCTCTTACCTAAGCTTGTTCCTTTCTCAATATTTTATCTTTATTTAAAATTATGGAAATACTCATTACAACAAACATCCTCATTAGAACTTATTAGAATGTATATTTGTGCATATTATAGAATTTCTAGTTTTTGTTTGAATAAGGGAACCTCCCCTTTAAAGAGGAGGGACTAACATCCCTTGAACTATTGATTGTTCCTATAACAATAATTTTTTCAACCAATATTTTTTAGTGCCCACCATGGGGCATGTTCGTGCTTTTTTGAGTAGTTACCACTTAGTATCATTCATCACATTTAAATAAAAATTGTTCCAGAAAAGTTTACTAAACTGACAGAGCATAGATATACTAGAAGTTTGAGAGCCTAAGGAATCTAATATCCTTCCTTCCACTATCAACAATAATAGTATTTTTTTGTTATCCCTAGGGAAATTAGGAAAATCCAAGAGATCAACGATGAAAATCCCAACTTAAAGAAACTATGGTCATCCTTAAGTAATTACAACTAAAACTTTCATTTTATAAGGAATCTCCCTTCCTCTATAATATGTTTATCAAATAATAGTTCTACTGGCTTCCTAGGTACATAATCTTGGTCCTATAGCTTTACCCCAACCCCTTCATGATTTAGCTAAAGGTGGCAAGAAGAAATTCCCAAAGTTCAGAGGAGATTGAAAGGTTCACCCTGATGAACATGTTTCAACCTTGTATGTTTCTTATGAATTACTTTGTGTTGCTCATGAAGATGTTTCAGTTAGGCTGCTTTTTGAATGATTATAAGACAATGTTGAAGAGTGTTTTATTCACTTTCCTGCCAAGTGTATCACTAACTAGAATATAATGAAAACTAGTTTTGAAGATATATTCAAACCAGATGAATATGTTGATTCTTTTTTAGTATATCATTCCTAGATGAAGAATGAACCCTATGAACCAATGAGATAATTCATAGAAAATTTTAATAGAATGGTATATAAGATTCAAGATGTTTCTCAACCAACTAAAGATAATATCAAATGTTTCTTCATCAATCCTCAACTTCCAAAGGTGATTTTTACATTAAGAAGAGAAAGATTACCAATTATGGCTGATTACTAAGAGCTAGCCATAAGTTTTGAAGAATATTTCATCATGAATGGTAAGTTGAAGAAATAACCTTCCAAAGCTAAGGCTTCCAGCAAAAGACCAACTAATTCTAATCAATTTGTTTATAAATTTTCCAATGATTTGATTTGTGTTAAGATGAAGCTTTCTCATAATGCTCCCTATAAAGATATTTATAAGAAGAAATTTCAACCAAATAATCATCTACCCACTACTAAACCCAAGTTAGATATTGAATCTCCTCCTTTAAAGGCTCCAGTCATTGTAAATTGCGAATTTCAAGAAGTAAAAGATGAATCTACCAAAAAATAATTTTAAGAGGTTGATGAATAAATTGAGGAAACCAATGAAGTTGTTGAAGATTCCCATATTGGCTCTATTGCTTATGAATCTGAAGAAGATAGTAATGAAGAAATAGTGGTAGATATGAATAGTGAATAATACGCAGTCATGAAAAAGACTCATGGGAATAAAAAGAAAGATATTTATCATCTAGATTTGGAGAAAGATAAAGAGGATCATATAGTCATCCTAGTGGTTGCAAAAAGAGGAGCTCTTATTCCTACCACTACTAAGAAGGTAAATACCCTACACCTCCAGCAACTATTTCTAAAATAGTTACAACTCCTAAAGTTAATAAGCCTAAGGCCCCTGTTGTGTCCAATCAAGAATATTAATCTTTTTTTAGGTTCCATTGATATAATTGATCATATTAAAAAAACCAAGGTTCAAATTTCTGAAATTGAGCATTATCAAAATCATCCAAAATATTTTTCCTAGTTCACCAAGTTTATATAATACCAACCTAACTCAAGATACTCCTATTCAAAAGGAATCTAACCCAATCCTAAATATCATTCCCCAAAAAAATTAGACTCTATTCCCTCCACATCTGATAATTTGTAAACCTTATGTAACTTTTTTTATAGTCAGGCATAAATTAAGCAACTGTTTGATTCATTATGGTGTGTCTGATGATGTCATGCATGAAAATGTATCTCATAAATTGGATGTCAATATTACTCTATATTTTCATTCATATTATTTTATGGATACCAAAGAAGTTCCATTAGTAGGAAGAATCAATTTTAGGTGAGTTCCTTAAACTTTTCCCTTGTGTTTTCCAAGCATAGGGAAGACCATTTGTAATACCTCAAACTTGTCCTTCAAATATACTAGGATCATGGTATATCCCTTAACCCAAAGAAGTCTATTTTCAAAGTCACTTTGAAGGTAAATTACTTGATCACATCATCTCAACTAATGGAATAAATATTGATCCAGAAAGGGTGTAGGTAATTCCAAATTTATCTCTTCCAACAAGTAAGAAAGGAGTTCATTATTTTTTCAGTAAGATTAATTTCCTTTGGTGGTGTAGATTTAGAAACAGGGACGGAAGCCTGTGTAATTTTATTAATCTCAATCAACTAAAAAATTACAGTGAATAGGCTGCAATATTTATAGATATTGCACAGCCAAATACATCTGGGAGAATAAGTTGCACAGGTGCAACCAAGTGCCAGAATAAACAAGCTTCCAATAACATCCGGGAAGCAACAATTACATAAAAACAAATATATTGTTGAAAACAATATAACAGTATGTATAAAGACAAATATGGTTGATTAACCATATAACAAAATAACAATTTATTATTTAATTAATAAAATTAATTAAATAATTAAACTATGCATAATTAAATATTAGGATAATAAAATTTATCCTAACATTCCCCCCCTTAATTGTGCATTGTCTGAAGAGATGAGGAGAGAAATGCTCTGAACAACTCAAACTTGTCACGTGCAAGTGACTTTGTGAAAATATCTACTCGTTGTTCAGCTGTTGGACAAAATTGAAGCTAGATGTTGTGCTTCAACACATGTTCACGTATGAAATGAACCTGAACTTCAATGTGCTTTGTTCTCTCGTGAAAAACTGGATTGCGAACAAGTTTGAGAACACCTTCATTGTCAACATACATGGTGGTCGGTTTGTCCTGTGGTATTCCAAGTCCTTCCAGTATGCGACGTAGCCAAATTGCTTCACAGACAGCTTCTCCTGAACGATACTCGAACTTCTGTGGAAGAGTGAGAAACAAAGTGTTGTTTCTTACTTCCCCATGATATTGGTCTAGATCCCATAAAGAATACAAATCCAGAAGTGGATTTTCTATCATTAATGTTACCTACATGATCTGAATCTGAATATCCAGATCAAGAAGAAGTTGTCATTCTTCTTGTATTCTGAGACCAAGATCTACTAATCCTTTGAGATATCTCAAAATGCACTTTCTTTGCTTTCCAATGACAAATTTTGGGTTCTGCATGAACTGGATAGATAGTTCAACTGCAAAGCTAATATCTGGTCTAGTGTAGGTCAGGTAAATGAGACTCCCAATCAGCTGCTGATAGAGAGTGGCACTTACCTCAGGAGATGGATCTGAACGAGATAACTGTAATCTGTTCTCCATAGGTGTAGCAATTGGTGTGCAATCCATCATCCTAAAATTCTCGAGCGTTGTCTTGGTATATTTCATTTGAGAAACAAAGATATGATTCTCTTTCTGCCATACTTCTAGTCCAAGACAGTAGTGCATAAGCCCGAGATCTGTCATGTCAAATGATCACTTAAGATCTTTCTTTGTTTCATCAATCATCTTCATAAACTGCCAGTGATGACTAGATCATCGACATAAACTACAACAATCACCATCTCCCCCCCTTGCTTTTTTGAGGTAGAGATTGGGATCGTATGGATTTCTAACGAATCCATGTTGTATGCGAGATGCTCATCAATCTTGATGTACCATGCTCGGGTACTGTTTGAGGCCATACGAGATTTCTGAGTCGCATACCTTTTCTTCTTGACCGGGTACAACATATCCCTCGGGTTGAGTCATGTAGACTTCTTCTTGTAAATCTTGATTCGGAAGGCACTTTTTACATCCATTTGGTGAACTTTCCATCAAGTGAGCAGCAGTAGAGAGCAAAGATCATCCTGATCATTTTGATCTTAGCTGTGGGAGCAAATGTCTCCTCATAGTCAATGCCTTCTTTCTATGCGTACCCCTTTGCTACAAGTCTTGCTTTGCACTTGTCCACTTGTCCCATCTGCTTTGTACTTAGTTTTGAATATCCATCTGCATCCAAAGGGTTTCTTCCCTGGTGGAAGATCAACAAGCTACCAAGTGTTATTCTTCATCATTGATTGATATTCAGAATCCATGGAATCTTTCCAAGCTTTTGGTATGTAGGGCTTCTGCTGGTAGAGGGCTCGTCGATTCAATAACTCTACTCATCAAGGCAAAGTTAACTTCTTCTCTTGCTTTACTGCGAGTCCATGGTCCAGGGTTGGATGTATCTGGTGGACCATCCAATCTTGCATCTCGTAATGTACTTGTACACCATTTAGGCATACGTTGACTGTTCCCATGGGTTGTGGTTCTATCCGATCAACACCATCATCCCCATCATCACTTTCATCTTCTGAGGGAACATTAGCTTCAATTTTTATAGTAGGTGAAAAATCTACATCTTGCGAGTCTGGAGGAGGAGTCTCTGCTTCCTTCTTCTTGAAAAACTCAACATCTCTGCTTGTGTAGAATTTTACGGTCTTAGGATCCATCGATCAGTACCTAGGAGTCTCTTCACCGTATCCAATGAAGATGAGATTTTGTGACTTCATATCTAATTTCTTTACATTACTGTTTGGGTATGTGCATGCTTGCTTTGCACCCGAATACTCTGAGGTGTGAAATGGATGGTTTCCTTTTTGACCATGCTTCTTGTGGTGTAATTCCATCAAGAGCAGTTATGGGCGCTCTGTTTAACAAATACACTGCTTTGTTTTTGTTGCTTCTGCCCAAAATGTCTTTGCAAGTTCGGAATCATCGATCATGCATCGCACCATTTCCATGATAGTACGATTTCTTCTCTCAACAACACCATTTTGCTGTGGTGTGTGTGGAGGAGGCATTTGTCGACGAATCCCATGAGTTTGTAGATAGTCTCTGAACTCATCACTGGTGAATTCCCCCTCGATCTGAGCAGAGAGTTCTGATGTGATGACCAGTTTCTTTCTCAACTGCCACTTTGAACTTTTTAAATGTTTCAAAGGCTTCACTTTTCTTGCGAAGACAAAAAATCCACATTTTGCGTGAATAGTCGTCAACACAGATCATGAAATACTGGAACCCTAAATGACTTGGCTGCATCGGACCGCATATGATTGGTATGAACCAGGTCAAGTTTACCATGAGCTCAAAAAGTACTCTTTTGGAATGAGAGTTTGTGTTGTTTTCCTGCTAAGTAGTGAGGACACTTGTCTGTATCCTTCTAAAGAGATGGTAGCCCATGTACCATATTACACTGCGGCAAAGTGTTTGAGATATTTGAAACTTACATGACCAAATCTCCGATGCCACAATCGGGCCGAGGTGCGAGTTTTTAGCCACAAGTGCTTGATCATTTTTGTGAATGAAATCAAGTTGAAACATTTGTCCCACATTTGAGGCTTTTGCAATTATTTTCGAGCCTCTGGATTTATCTCGAATCAAACACATTTTCTTGCCGGATTGACTATCAAAGTCAATTTTCAGGTTTTGATCTAGGAGTTAACTGACCGAAAGAAGGTTCTTTGTCAACCCAGGGACATATCGAACATCTGATAGTTTGCATTTGCGTGAACCAAGGGGTAGAGAAATGTTTCCAATCCCCTAAACTGTATATGAAGAATCATCTCCCAACGAAACATGATTTTTCGATGGCGTGTCCCTCATTGAAATAAACCAGTCTCTGTGGCTGGTCATGTGTCGAGTGGCTCCCGAATCAACATACCAGATGTCACTAGATGACGTGGATGGTTCACTTGATCGAGCAGTGAACAAGAAGTCTTCATTGTCTGACTGTTCTTGTTGCTCAGCAATATTACCTTGCTGGTGGGGTCTTCTTTTCCAGTTCCCCTTTTTCGCCTGTGATAGTTGTTTGAATGTCCCTTGTAAGATTGTTGTTGTTGTGGTCCAGAATTGCTTGATGAACCTTTCTTATAAGTGTTAAACCAACATTCTTGCAAGTCATGTCCGCTTTTGCAAATTTGACATCTCTTCTTCTGTTGATTGTCCCCATGATACTGATTCTGATGTGGGGACTTCTGATAGGATTTAGGTTTTCCTTTACCTTTTCCTTTCCATTTTTGATGTGAAGACAGTGCCTGCTCCTCTTCATCATCCTTGTTGTGCATTGCTTCCTCTTGTTGCAGTAGGTTTACTAGCTTGTCAAAACTAATTGTCGTATCTGACAAGTTTAGAGTTATGACAAAAATGCGGTAAGAAGAAGGGAGAGCTCTCAGAACAATGGGAACGAGAGATTCATCTTTGACCTCTTCTCCTAGGGCTAGAAGTGAAGCCCTCAACTCTGCAACTCTTCTTAGGAAGGCTTCAATTTTCTCATTCTGTTTGAATTTCAATGTATGTAACTGACTCTGCAAATTGAGTATGACATTCTTGTTCTTGGCCTCATATATTGTGCTCAGCTTATCCCAAGCTTCTTTTGCTGATGTGGCATCTCGAATGTGGGCTTGCACATCGTCGGATACTCCAAACAAGATGATGAGTTTTGCTTTCTGATCTGCTCTATCAAATTGTCGTTGTTGTGTTGCATCAGTTGGTGATCTGGTTAGAGTACCAGTCACAACAGGCCAGATTTCTTCAAACTCAAGTTGTGTCTTTATTTTTGTCTTCCATGCAGCATAGTTGCTTCCTCTGAGCAATTGTGAATCCGGAAGAAAAAATTTGGGGGCATTGGTGCCCATTTTGCAGAGATCACTGATAGGGTTTGGCTCTTATCACTCCAGGTATTAGGTCTCCCAATCTATATACCGTCAGTCCGATATACCGAACCTTTCTATATACGCGCCCTTCCGATATACCCATCGGTACATGGAAGAAGCTCGCCCTTTCTATATACCCGGTGGTACGTGAAAGAGGCGTTAACGTACGTGAAAGAATTCAATACGTGGTACCAAGACAGTACTGATGGGGTCTGTGTGATTATTGACACCGGCTCAAAGAAATATCCTCATATGCGCGCATAACTTCGCTATATACTCGGATAATTTCTCAGTCCATATTTATGTCGTGCAATCGTTCACAGACGGATGGGATGGTTTATAGTGTGTGCAATGTGTGACCTTATTACTCCCGTCGATTTATAGGGATGATGCCCGAACGACGTTGTTGTAGCTATATTAGGCGTTAAGTGTAGTAGTAGTCATGACAGACTTTACCCGTAAGTGCTTCCCGGAGGCATTGTATATACCGAAGCTGCGAATGAGATCTAGGATCTCGTGAGTGTTACAGAACCAATTTTTGTTTTTATTACAATTACGCCGGTTTGAGCGATTCATACAAATTTTGCGGTTGACTATGGCAACCTGCAAATTAGTACAATATGCAGCAAGATATACAATTTACATTCAAAAACTATACAATTTGAATGACAGCCAAAAAATTTCAGTTTCGGGGTCCTGGTGGCCTCCTGAGCCCAATACGACCCAAAATGCTAAAAATTGCAAAAAAATAGCTGAAAATGCAATTTTTAGATGGGTCTCCTTTTGCAAAAAATGTCTGGAATGAAAAAACAGACCAGATGGGAGAAATTTTTTTACCCTAAATTAGGGATTTCTCCGCTAAATTTAGTTAGTTGTAACTAAATTCAAAAAAAAGTCTCTAAATTTAGCAGATTCGCAAAATTTCTGCCGATGCAAAAGGTGAGTTTTTGAGTGTTTTTGGTGGGATTTGACCCCCAAACCTCTCACTCCCAAGGCGCATGCACTAACCAACTTGCCCACATAGGGCGCTTGAGCTATGAAAGGAAGCAACTTGTATTTATTGACAAGTAAATTGACTTACCTCTTGAAAATGCGACTTGGTTGAGAAGATGCCACGTGGCGCATGCTGGTGAAGGTGGATTTAGGGTTGTATTTGCTTAAAAAATGGATCTGAAGCTTTGTTTTTGTTTGTTTTCCTTTGTATGGCCGCATTTCCTTGCTCAGGCCGCGTTTTTTAGCTTGCCACGCATTTATGCATTTATGCAGAGCCGCATTTCCTCCTTTGGTGTGTTTTTTTGTTGTTTGCACAAACTAACCCTGCATTTCTTTGTGCAGGTCGATGGAGGCAGCAAATGGCGCGGGTGAGTGGAGAATGGCGCGGATTTGGCTTAAAAAGACGTTTCCTTGATGCAGGCCGCGCATGGTCCAAAAAAATGCGTGGAGGATGTTTTGGCAGCGTTTTTCTCTTCTTCCACTGTATATTTTGTGCAGGTCCAGTGTGGCGCCTCCTTTTTTTTTTATTATTCTTTGCTCATCTGTTTTCTCCTTCATGCAGGCGGCTTGATTCACTTTTGTTTTTGCTTGTTTGTTCACTGCAGGTGCATATACACACAGACCTCCAAAACAAGCAAAGCGACTTCCAAATACAGTAAAGACAAAACCCTTATTGGAAAAAAAAAATTAGTATTATTTCCAATACCTGTAGCAAATTTTTCCTGGTGTTGAGTGCACCAGTGCAAAAAAAAATTTGCGTTCCAAACACCTGGAAGGAATAGGAGGATGTGGGGAGGTAGGGATGGGGTTGGGAGTTTGCACGAGGCTGCACAGGCTCTCAAATGCTGCAAACACGTCTCCAATCTCCTCTCTCTCTTTTGCTCTCTCTTCCACACCTTCACAGGGCCAGATTCTCGCTCTGGTACCAAATGTAGATTGAGAAACAGGGACGGAAGCCTGTGTAATTTTATTAATCTCAATCAACTAAAAAATTACAGTGAATAGGCTGCAATATTTATAGATATTGCACAGCCAAATACATCCGGGAGAATAAGTTGCACAGGTGCAACCAAGTGCCAGAATAAACAAGCTTCCAATAACATCGGTGAAGCAACAATTACATAAAAACAAATATATTGTTGAAAACAATATAACAATATATATAAAGACAAATATGGTTGATTAACCATATAACAAAATAACAATTTATTATTTAATTAATAAAATTAATTAAATAATTAAACTATGCATAATTAAATATTAGGATAATAAAATTTATCCTAACAGGTGGTTCATTTCATATTTTGCTGAGCTAACTCAACACATAGATAAAATGATGGAAATAAGGAAATATTTCCATTATAATTCTACAGGGAAGAAATATTTCAATGATATAAAGGAGGCAATTGCAAAAAAAGATTCCTTGTTTTTCCATACTTCGATAATGATTTTATTATTTACTTCTATGCATATGAGAATACCATTTCTGTCATCTTAATTTTAAAAAAATAGAAGAATTTGAAGGACTAGTTACCTTTATGAGCTATGTTCTTAAACCTCATGAACTAAAGTATTTCCATCTTAAAAAACAATATTTTGTTTTAGTCATTGAAGTAAAGCAGTTTAGGTTCTACATTCTCAATTCCCATTCCATCATCTTTGTCTAAGATCCTGTTTAACAATACATTATAACATAATAAGATTTTGGTTCTAAAAGAGACAACTAGATTTCCAAGGTTTAGGATTATGACATTGACAGTAATCCTACAAAACTTGTATTAGGACCAGGCTCTATGTCAACTGGTAGTAGAAGGTGTGAATGAAGATTCAAGTAATAATGAAACTATTGAAATACCAATTTTTTGTTTCATAGTTCTATAGATGAATGATAATCTAATATTACTCACTTGCTTACATATGGTGAGTGTCCTTCACACCTCAATACCAACGAGAAGGGAGAAATTAAACTTTGATCGACAACATATGTCTTTTGGGACAATTCACTTTTTAGAAAAGGGATTGATGGTAGGTTTCTAAGGTATTTAGATAAAGAACAGTATAAGAAGATACTAAAATCCTATCATAATCAAGCTTATGGTGGGAATTTTTCTTCCCTTGTAACTGCTTATAATATTTTTCATGGGGATTACTATTTTCAAACTCTAATCAATTATCCAACAAAGTGGGTTTTCAAATATGAAGCATGCCTTCAACACAAATTAGTATTTTTACCTTTGAAACATGTTGTAGTTGAGGAACCTTTTTAGAAATGGGGGATTGACTTCATCGAGACTCTCAATCCAAAATCTAGCGTAGGAGACACCCATGTTTTGAAAGAAATTAAATATTTTACAAAATAGGTATAAGTAATTCTAGTCCAAATGAATTCTGAAGTTATTATTTATTTTATTAAGGAGAACATCTTGGCTCATTTTAGAGTTCATACCAAAATTGTGACAGATAATGCTTTGAACTTTTCATCTTATGAGCTCATTGATTTCTATTATAGATAGGGAATTTATCTTTCCAATTCTTTTGATTATTATCCATAGGTAAATGAATAGGAAGAATCAACCAATAAAAAATTGGTGACTATATTAAGGATACTAGTTGATGAATCACAAAGAAATTATCTTAAAAATTTATATTATGCCCTATGGGCTGATTGTATAACACCAAAAAGAGCCATCAAAATGTCCCCATTTTAACTAATATTATGGATTGCATGTTGAGATACCAAAAATGTAATGCCCCACTTTATTGTCCTAACAACTAAAGTATGGATCCCTCATTCGTATGTGAATCGTTGATCTGAAATCTTATCTCTTTAGATAATTGCTTGGTTTTGGATGAAAACTTGGTATTTCCAAGCTTGGGTGTCATTTATTCAAGAGGGTATCATCCCAATCTTTTGGGATCTCAACCTCGACTTTTGTTCATTTGTTTTTCTCGGTCTAGATGTGAAATAGATATTGTTTTAACCAATCATATATATGTCTATAAATTTAAAGTATATTAATTGTGTAATAGAATAGTATTTAAAATTATCTTTAAAAAAGATGGATTATTAACAAGAATTAGCAAAGTAAAACAAATAAGGAAATTTATAAATATAAATTAAATAATATAAGATTTATATATATATATATATACATATAGATATATATATATACACACATAAAGAGGAACAAATAAATGAGAGGCTGAAATCAACCGAGAGAATAAATACTAGATATCTCTATTATTCTACTAAACACCGAAGCACGATACATATTTATAGGTACATGGAATAAAAATATTCCCCTAAATGGATGGAGAAGATACAAAAAAAAAGAGAGAATAATGGAATAGATAACAACTAGTCTAATAATAAGATAACATACATTTTTTTAGACTTTGCTAATATTCCCCCTTATTACATTATTCTTACAAATCTGACCCTGCAAAAGTTCAAATTTCACTTTTCCAAGAGATTTTTGAGAATGTCGAAACTTGTGCTTTCTATAGGGGCGATCTTGGAGCTGAATGTGATGGTTTAAGACATGCTCTCAAATGAAATGAAAATTAATCTCAATATGCTTTGTTTGTTCATGAAAAAATGGACTTTGTACAAGCTTCAACACACTCTGATTATCGCAATAGAGAATAGGTGACTATTTTTCAGGAATTCCCAGGTCATCCAAAATGTGACATAACCATATCGCTTCGCACACAGTTCCTCATGCGGCATGATATTCTGCCTCTGTGGATGAGATAGAAACAACATTCTTCTTCTTGCTTATCCGTGAGATAGGTCCAGATCCAAGATGAAATATATATCATGTAGTTGAATTCCTATCATCCACAGATCTAGCGTGGTCCAAGTCGACATATCCCTATAAAAATAATTGATCATTCTTCTTATATTCCAGACCATAAGCAGTTATTCCTTAGATATATCTCAAAACATGCTTTGCTATAGTCCAGTGACATTTCTTCGGCTCTTGCATGAACCTGGAAAGACAGCTGATAGCATAGCATAAGTATGGTCTGGTATATGTCAAGTAGATGAGTCCTCCAACAAATTTCCTATAGAGAATAACATCTACTTGAGGTGAATCCTGAAGTATTGAAAGTTCCAAGCCTTTCTCCATGGGAGTAGATATAGGTTTACAATCAGACATTCTGTACTTTTCCAGAGTGTCTTGGTGTCCTTTATCTCGGAGACAAAAATGTGATGCTCCTTTTACCATATTTCCAAGCCAAGGCAGTAACGTAGTAGCCCCAAATATGTCATGTCGAAGGTTATTTTGAGATCATTCTTCACAATATCAACCTAATCTTCTGAACTACCAATGATCACAAGATCATCTACATATAAAACAAGAATGACAATTTCCTTGCCTACCTTATTTATATAAAAATTTGAATCTAAGGGGCTATGAGTGAACCCATGATTTAAAAGGTGATCATCGATCTGGATATAACATGCCCTTTGAGATTTTTTCATTCCATACAGTAATTTGATGAGACAAAATACCTTTTTAGGATGCTCTTCATCAACAAATCCTTCATGTTGGGTCATGTACACTTCTTCATTCAGTGACCATTTAGAAAGAAATCTTGATTTCCATTTTCTGAAGTATTCATCTTTTATGTGTTGTAAGTGCACAAAAAACTTTGATGGTCTTGATCTTCATAGTGGGTGCAAAGGTTTCTTCATAGTCGATGCCCTCTTTCTCAGCATATCCTTTTGCTACAAGTCATGCTTTATTTTTTTGATGGATCCATCTGCCTTATATTTAGTCTTGAAAACCCATTTGCAGCCTATGGGTTTCTTTCCTATAGGCAGATCAACAAGTTCCCATGTCTGATTTTTCTTGAGTGAGTCAATTTCTATATCCATGGCTTCCTTCCACTTGAGATTAACTGAGTGCTTCAAAAAAATTATCAGGCTTGAAGCTATTAATCAGTGAACTCATAAGTGCAAAGTTTACCTCATTTCTTTTTTAACTCCTTGTTTTGACTCCGGATGATGTATCTGGGAGTTGTTACAAATGTGAGTCCTTGATGGTGCTTTGTACCCACTTCAGATGAAAACTTGGCTACTTTTGAGAAGAATACTGTCGTTTCCATGTGGATTGATGTGGAGTCACATTCTCCAGTTCTCCAAGGTCAAAAAATATCTCTCCTTGCATAATTTATTTTCCTTGAGTAGTCTCTTCTAGCTCATTATCTGATTTGGAGACTAGTCAGTGAGAGGTGGTTGGAACTGGATCTTTTGTTGATACTGATGAGTAAAATGATGACTCATCACAAACCACATATCGACTCTCATATATTTTTTTGTCTCAGGATCCATGAGATGGTATGCCTTCGAGGTAGTGTTGTAGGCAAGTAGGATACACAAGAGTGTCTTTGTCTCAACCTTCTTTCTCTTCTGAGCAGGGACATGCATATATGTTGTTCAACCAAATACTCGTAAATGAGAAATTGATGGCTTTCTACCACTCCATACCTCTTCTGGCATTTAGGTGATGATTCAATAGCTGAGTCACTGACAAGAGGTTGTTAGTCAATCTAGGAACATATAGTACCTTTGTAAGCATACATTTTTGTGGTCCAAGAGGATTGGTGACTCTTCCTATTGCTTCTGTAACGTACTCTTTTTCATCAACTTTCCAAATCCGATCACCAGTGGGTTGTTCATCTAGTGAATCAAACAACTCCTTATCACCTGACATGAGTTTACTTGCATTGGCATCTATCAACCAGAATCTCTTCATGGGCTGTGAAGTCTGAGAGAAGAGTACAAGGTTCATACCATAATGGGCTCCTTCTCATGTCTCCTCATCAGATTCATTATCTTATTAGGCTACGAGATGTCCCTTGTCCTTTCTCCAGTGGGGACGTCATTTGGACTTTTGAAAATCTTCATGCCCTGATGTTCTTGTTTGACTTGAAGACCCTTGTTTCAAGCTATTGTACTAGCAATGATCTAGTGTCGTGAGTGTTGGTTCTGCAAATGTGACACCACCTCTTTGACTTTTGATCTTTCTGTTGTTGTTTTGGTTGTGCTTGATTTGGCTTCTCTGGGGACCCTTCCGATTCTTCTGGCCATGGTATGGCTTTGAGAATAGGGATTTATCTTGAGTCTCCTCTTGGGATGAATTGATGGCCTCTTCCTGTGCAACAAATTCATAAGTTCTTCGAATGCCACTTTTTTTTTTAGATACATTCAATGTCATAATGAACACTTAGAATTGAGAAGGGAGTGCTCTCAAGGTGATCGGTATGAGAAGTTTTTCATCCACATTTCACCAAGCACTAATAACTCGATTCTTTGCTCACCATGTGACATAATAACTCCTCAACTTTATCATCTGAACCCATAGAGAGGGTGTGCAGCTTGGACTAAAGATGGAGAATCTTAGTCTGATTTTTGGCCTCATAAATGGTTGTCAACTTGTCCCAGGCCTCCTTTGGTTCCTTCACATTCCGAACATATGGTTGCACATCATCACTGATACTAAGCATTATCAACATTAATGCTTTGGCACTAGCCATCTCATACTTCATTAATTCATCGGGGCTATGGGAACATGCAAAGAACCAGTCACGATGCCCCATAATCCTTCAAACTAAAGGATTGTCCGCATATTTTTTTCCAAGCCACAAAATTGGGCCCTTTAAGAAATTTAGCATCAAAGAGAAGTAACTTCAAATCAGACATTTTTATTAAAATGAAAAATAAAAAAGTTTTATTTATTTATTTCAAGAGATATTACAACTATGACTCACTGATGTGAAGTACTAGCTCGTAGATGCTCTCGATACTCGTGTGCTGAGAGACGATGACACTTGGTGGGGTGTTCTTCTTCATCTTCACAATCGGCATCGTACCTAGATTCTAGCTCTTCCCAAACTCGCTTTTCTTGGCAGCTGACGTCGAAAAGGAAATATTCAAGAATTCCTCTTCGAACTAGCTCGTCGAAGACTAGATTTTTGGTGTTTCAAGATCATTAATAAAATCAAAGTAGAACCTGGAGCTCTCAGGAGCTACATCATGGTGTTCTCTAGGCTTGCAAGTCGATGTTGTGGCTTTCAGCAGTCTCAATTGTTACGTTCGTTCACACTTGGCATTGAGCATCGCTTTGAGAGACTCCAAGTTTCTTCTCCGGGTAATTAATGGCACATTTTTTAAATTAGAGTAGGAGATGTTTAGACTTCATACAGCCAAATATTTGCTCCTCATGCTGCCTTTGGTCTTCACGTAGGTTGGTAAAATTTTTCAATGTCCCATGTCCATACATGAAAGCAATGCATATCAATAAAAGTAGGGATATTGTCAAGGCAGTTGGTTTCAGCAAATTCCACACATAGAGTTTTGGAATATTCTCTTCCTTATTGACGTCGAGGATAAAGATCAAATATGTATGCTAAATGTCCTCTCCAAGTAGTCTTCTGCAAGCATAAGTTTTAAATCTCCACGCCGTAGTATACCAATCCTCCACGTAGTAGGAAACACACGAACACCCATTAGTCTACCAATCGCAGGAGAGAAGAAAAAAAAATAAAAGAAAGAAATACACCAATGTCTACGCAGGTCACTGAAACTCCACGCGTCCAGGTTTTCCTCCTCACGTAAATAGATTGTGGAAAATTCACCTCCACGTAGCCTTCCAATGATTATTATTTTCCACGTCTACAAAAACTAATTGCAGGTCTAAAGTGTTGCAGGCTCCCAAACATCCAGTGATTGCTCCCAAATGTCTACGTTCCTCCAATCTGAAAAGCCTCATAAAAAAAAAAGAATGCCATGTGTGGTTTTCGCTCCTCGCTTGATTTTCTCCTATGATTCACTCCACCGATCGCTACTCTGATACCGGATTGAGAGGCTTATATAGTGGAGAGAGAATAGAGATTAGATATCTCTTATTATTCTATTAAACACCAGAAGCACGATACATATTTATACGTACATTGAATAAACAATATTCCCCTGAGAATAATGGAATAGATAACAACTAGTCTAATAATAAGATAACATACATAGACTATGCAAACAATAAAGATTAGATAAATAAATAAAATAATTGGATAAAATCCAATCACATTAGGAGGAGGACGTGAACTTCACAGTGTGTGGGTGGAGTTATTTAATTGTCTACACAAAATTTATTATGTACAAACTTTGGGAGCCTTCTAGAAAATGTAGTTGACAGGTTTAAAGCCACATGCCACCACAACCCTTGACCAACATTATCTCCTTGCTAGTGTCAATATGGAAATTTTGGGACTTGTATTTTTTTCCTTGCACATAATACAAGCACTTTATTTCAAATCTAGAGGGACAAAAACACATTGAAAACCCAGATAACATTGTAATTTTAGCCATAGTTGGTTAGTTTCAATAGCACATCCAAGAATTGAGGAATCTTGAAGCATAAATAAAAAAATAGAAATGGTTAGAAGGTATGATCAATTGGTTTATGGAATGCGGTAGAAACTCTTCTAGAGCAGAGTTATTGACACCTCTACCTTCAATATTAAACTACCTTCCTCAACATTTTAGTTGCATACGCCAATATAAGAGTTTTGGAATGGGGTATTGACACCTCTTAAAGTGTATTATATAAAGGGATTTCAATCAAATGGGGTTTCCAAAAGGACTTTATAGTTAGGCGTAGTAAAGTAGGGGCACATTTCAAAGAAGACATGGGTTTTCTTCATGGGAAAGTCACATTGTTTCACCTATGCAACAAACAAGTCTCCAACTTAATCAGTTTACATTTCCTGAACCACTCCCATCCTGTGCCAAAATGGTATCTCTGGAGATTTGTATGGATGTCCCATAAAAGCATAAAAGATAGAGGAATTTTTTCATATGTTGTATTTACAAATGCTTAGGAGCTTTAGTATTGGGTACAAGAATCCACAAGCATAGTAGAGAGTAGAAATTGTAGACATATGGTCGAGTGGTGGACTCAATGGATTGTGATTGCAAACCACTTGGATAACCTCTTTCACTACGGACATTAATATTGTCATGCATGGTCTCCTTACTGTTAGTGCAAAATCACAACAGCCCTGAATGTCTGTAACTTAATTGGTTGAGACTCTCAGTGTGATAGCATAACATGGAGCATCTCTCAAATTGTGGGACTTTGAAATTAAGAGAGCTCTTCGGATGAAGGCCGGTTCCTATTCCTCTATTTGGGTGCACACAAATAAATTGTAGAGGATCTACTCTAAACCTACTCTATCTTGCCAAGGAGATAGGGTTGAGAAGATGCGAGAAAATAAACCTAAGCTAACAAGGTGATGCACCAAAGGAATGTAAAACACCCATTTTGTAATTTAACACAGGACCATAAAAATGTAATACAACCACCATTCATAGATAACAAAATTGTAATGAGATATCATAAGACAACAATGAACACATGAGATGGTTGAGAATCATCCACAGACATATATTATTGCTCCAAAGTTGATACAATACATTACAGTAGCCAAGAGGAAAAATACTTTGTATTAGGACTTGAAAGAGACATTTGGAAAACTCCACAAATTCACTTGTAAACAAGGGAAGAAGGGAGGGTGCAAAACAAAAATGTCCAACCCTTTACAATGATCCAAGCTCTTACCTTTATAGATGCAACAAAGAGAGGAGAAGAAAAGAGGCGGGAAAACTTATTCGGAGCTCGGTACCAGCCATCAATGCCCCTGCAAATATGCCCACAATCTATCAAGTCCTCCGCTCTATGTCTGCATGGCATGTCGAAGAAGAAGGAATGACGAATAAAATCGAATCTGATCTGGTTGTTGAAGCAATCAGATTATATATTAATGGCATGAAGACATTTTCCCAATTCTCACCCACCTAACCTCATCAAAATTAAAATCTCAGGTTTTCATGGTGTAGATGAGGTCGAGACCTTTCTAATGGTGATTTTTTTTGAATTTCAAGCATTAGATCGAAAGATATGTCCATTTGAATGTTGGAGTCAAATCCGTACAAAATTGGTGAAAACTAGCTTAGCAGAATGGGTCCACGGGCCCAAAGTTAACTTTTGCGAAAAAACCATCTTCGGACCCACTGGTCTGCATTTTCTATTTGGGTAAAAACTCCTCCCGAGGCCTGCCATCCCGCATGTAATTTAGGCCTGACATGTGGCTCCTCTAGGTGTCGGCGGAGGTGCGGCATATTATTACAATTTACGCTTTCTCGGAAAAAATATTTCAAACTGCCTCCGGCGACCCACTTGACTTGAAACATGGCCACGTGTAGAGCTAGCACACATTTGAGGACTGCTTTTGGATTTTTTTTTTGATGTTGCACCGAAGAGACACATGGAGGCCTCTACAGTTTTTCTTTATTCACTTGTGTTTTAGCTAAGTCGCTTTTGTTTGGTGGGGCCATATGTCTGACCTGAGACATGTGTAATCTCAACACACATTTGATTTTGCCCCTTGAGTTTTAACCTTTGGAGTTGCACCAGGTTGACATGAGGGACCTTTCACTAACCCTTCTGTACTTAATCGATTTAAATGACTGAATTTGTCTATTTTCATACCTGGGACACGTGGAAGGCTACCACTTGTCTGGGAATGGCCCTTGGGCCACCCCTCTTGAGTTTGTGTTATTGAGACATGTGCCACCTTCTGTTGACTCTGCCCCATCTTTAATTTTAAACTGTCTACTCTATCCCTTTTCAGACCTAGGACATGTGGAAGGCTAGTGCTTGTTTAGGAGACCTTGTTGTAGATTTACCTTTGAAGATGTGCCGAGATGACACGTGGCTCCTTCCGTGAGTCTGTGATACTTAGCTGATTTGAGCCGATGCCTTTCTCAAACCCTAGACATGTGGAATCCTTATGCTCATTTTCATATCTACTTTAGGTCGCACCTTTTAATGTGTGTTGTTGAGACACTTAGCACTTTCTCGCCAACACTCTTGTACTTTACCGATTTCGCCCGCCATTTGAATTCTATTAGACCCTGACCACGTGGAGAGCTGGTGCTAGTTTGAGTCTCTGCCTTGGGATCTTACTTTTGAAATTGTACTTGAGATAACATGTGGTTCTTTCGCTTGTTTGGACTTTTCAACAGCCAGCTCTATCCCTTTTCCGGCCTAGGACACATGGAAGGATCACGCTTAATTGAGACTTCTCCTTTGGCTTTGAACAACCCTTGAAGGTGCGTTGTTGAGACACTTGGTAACCTCCACCATATTTTCCATACTTATCCAATTTGGGCCCGCTCTGAATCGTTTGTGAATCCTAAAGACTTTGAGCCTTTCCCTGTTTCTCTCCTAAGAGCCTCTAGCCTCCTTGATGATGTTTGCCTCCTTTGAGCCTCTAGTTTCTCCATTTTCAAGTCCTCTACAACCTGACTATTGGATTCAAAACATGGGCTCATACGATGGAACCGACCTTTAGATTTCTTCCTGTGCAGGGTCGGGTTTGGTCAATTTTTCCAGGGGGCAAAATTGGGATAACAATTTAGCGACTCATGGGGACATCTACCTACTAGATGAAAAGATCAGCTACCTTGTTATATCCATTGGGCACAAAGTGGCCGATATTGGTCTTGTTCTTTGAAGCTTGAATCTGATGTTTGCACTTGGTGACCTTGAACCTACCCCGCTATTTTGGAAATGGACCCCTTGAAACCTGATTTTAGTTTCTTTATATTTGTTCTATTTTAAAATTAGCAACTGTCATGGCGACCATGGGTCTCCCTATTGTAAATGTTGAAGGACCTGGCACATTCACCTAGAGGCGCATCGAACTATATAATGATGTAAACCTAGAGCAAAAAAACCTATGCCAGAGCACTTAGGGAAATAAAACCTATGCTACAACAAGACAATGTGCATACGCACTTGGAGAAATTGAAAACCTAGGCTAATATTTACAAGGGTGAGGAATTTTTCCTTTTAGTAGCAGTGTTTGAGGTAGATCCCATTGACTAGAATCTGTAATTCTTCACCATCCAACTTAGCCACCGTAGAAGGCATTGCTACTTGTACATCTTGTGACCATGTAGGGGCCACTCCAAATGGCATCAAACTTGGAATGTTTTCTTGGTTTTTCTTGATTACATCCCACTTTAGAACTAAGTCCCCCTCTTGAAAGGTCCTTGTTCTTTCTTTCTTATCAAAGCTCTTCTTGATCAATGCTTGATCTTTCTCCATGATCTGCATTGCATGTTCTCTTTCCTCTCCTACTTCCATTAGCTCTGCATACCTGATTTCCATAGGTTCAAACTCGACTAGTTCCAATTATTTCATGATCTCAAAAGTGGGTAGCTCCAATGATATGGGAAATACTACCTCTTTTTCATATACAAGATTGTATGGGGAGTTCCTTTAGACCTTTTGGATGTGATCCTATCAACCCATAGAGCTGATTTGAGCTTTGTGTGCCAAGTTCTTTGATTTTCATCCGAGTCCCGATGATAATCCTTAATATGTTCTTGTTTGTGAACTCTTCTTGGCCATTACCTTGATGGTAATAGTTTGAGAAGTGATGAGGTATACACCATTCTTGATAGCCCATTCAAAGTGATCCTTGTTCCAAGGAATACCAATGCATTATCGAATATGATGATAGTGGCAAGGACTCCAAACCTAATGGTTATCCCTTCATAGAAATCCAAGATGTTGGATTCATATGCATCCTTAAGTGCCACTACTTTAGTCCACTTGGTGAAATAGTCCGTTGCTATAAGTATCCACTTGTATCCCTCACTTTAATTTGGGTTAATTACTACAATGAAGTCTAGTCCCCATTGGATGAATGGTTGATCAACTTCTTGCAATCCATGATGCCAATAATAACAAGCTTTCATGATTTTGAGAGTTGTTACTACTGAGGAGAAAATTGGCCTCTTGCTTCTCCATCATGGAACTCATGCAACAAAATCTCAATATGGCCTATCCCAATGCACCTCAATAGAACACCATTGATATCCTTCTTAAACAAGACACCACCGATAAGCACATGTGGGATGGATTGTAGTCTGAAGTATCTCCTCTTTGCTTTGTTCCATTCTGGAGGACACAAATTTTTTTGGAGATAATGCACCAATTAGGTCCAACATGGAATAGGTGCATCATTAGATGGTTGTTCTTGGTCATTTTGCAAGCAGGACAATCTCTTCTTCATCCACTAACTCAACTTGTCACTGTTGAAGCATTACTCACATACCTTTCCATGAACCAGGTTTGGTCACTTTGATTTCAATATCATACTCCATTACACGAGTGATCCAACCTGCTCTCTTCTCATTCAAGTCCTTGTTTAGGAGAAAATCCTTGACACCAACATGAGACACTAGCAATTGAATCTTGTTGTTTGAGACCAAGTGTCTAAACTTCTTCAAACTCCTAATGACAGCAAGGACATGCTTTTCAATGAAATAATAATTTACCTTGTAATCCTCCAAGCTCTAACTGAAGAAGGCTATGGGCTGTTCTAAACCTTCCTTGTTAGGCTAAACCAAGATAGTTGAGATTATGTCTGACCCTCCGAAAACATACAACATGAAGTACTTTGAAAAATATGGGTTAATGAGAGTTGGGGCCTGTGATATTACAAACTTGATGGCCTCAAAACTCTCTTTCCTTCTTTTGTCCATTTAAATACAAGACTCTTCTGTAACATCATTGTTAAAGGCTTTACAAGAGTGGAAAAATTAGGCACAAAACTGCGGACAAAGTTTATTCTCCCCAAGAAGCTTTTGAGAGACTTCTTGTGTTGTGGCAATGGAAGTGTTTAGATGGCCTCAATCCTTTTAGATTCAATTATTAACCCTTCTCTTGAGGTTATTTGGCCCAAAAACTTGCCCTTGTGTGCTAAGAATACAACCTTTTTGGATTCAATGACACTCTGAACTTTCTACACCACTAAAATACCTTCCTAAGGTGGAAGAGATGGTCTGCAGCATTCTTTGAGAAGACGATGATATCATCTAGATATACCAAAACTATATTGTTGATTAATCCTTTGAATTACATGTCCACTATAAGCATATGTATCTCCATTTGGAAGTGATGGTTGTCTTGTATTGATATTCCACTTTCACCATTATCTAATTATAGCCCGAGTATCCATCGAGCAATGAAAACCTCTCAGAGCCAGCTATAACCTACAAGATTTTCCCCATCAATGGAAGTGGGTAGTGATCTTTTAGTGATTCTCTATTTAGATCACGAAAGTCTACACACAATCTGATTTCCTGGCTTCTTTTCCTCACAGGTACCAAGTTTTCAACCCAACTTCAATACTTGATGGGGAAGATGATGCTGGCCTATATTAGCTTGTTCAACTCTTTTTCTCATGAGAGGTTTAATGTGAAGGTTTATTGGCCTTTTCTTCTATCTGAAAGGCTTAGATCCCAAATCCAGCTCAATAGTGTGTTGTGCCAACCTTGGGTTGAAACCTCTTAGATCCTTGTAAGTCCAAGCAAAGACATCTAGGAATTATTGACAAAGCTAAAAAGCTCATATTTTTCTTTTTGGGTACGTACGTTGCTGATTCATAAATATTTTCCTTCATCTATGGAAATGGGATCTGAATCTTCACCCTTTACCTGAATATTTAGTTTATCCTTCCAGAATTGATCATTTGGGTTGAAGATTGACTCAAAAGTGACAAGACCATTTCATAATTTGTTGGTTCTCAGCTGCACCACTTGGTCACCATATCATTGTTCCAACTTGTCTTGGTTTCTGGCAGAGCAATCAGATTCTTCTTGAAAAAATTGACAATTTTCTAATCATTCTTGAAGACTTTCCAACTTGTATTGTTATTTAGGACAACTGGCCTCACAATCACCTTGATATGGGGCTAAGACTTATCACTTTTGATACTCTACTACATAAAATGTCACCCCGATTGCTACCTAATATATCTCATTTCTTCATTTTTTCCTTGGGATGGAATTGATGCCAAATGATTCAAAATATTCAATAAGATCCCATACCCAGTTCTTATAGTTCTTTAACATATCGTTCTTAAGCATTTTTTCCTCGACTTGATTCACAACCAAATCACTATCGCTAAACACTTGTAATTTTTTAATCCCTCTTTTTCTTGCCCAATGCAATCCATGGATCAAGGTTTCATACTCGATGTGTTTGTTGAGCAAGAAAATTTGAAATGAAAGGCTAAGTAATATTTCATACCTTGAGGTGAAACAAGCATAGCTCCTCCTCTTGGCTCCTTGTCTACTTCTTGAGCCATCAAAGAATAACTTCCATACCTCATTATCATCCTTGTGGTCTGGCTTAGTGATATCAAGGAGAGGATGATTCTCCTCATGAAAATAGTAGACTCCTAGCTTAGATTCCTCCATTTCCTTATAAGGGTAAAAATCATGCCTCTTGTTCACCCACTTGTCGAGGGTCAAGTCTAGAATACACCCAACTTTGGTATTTACCTCATAAGTTCTTAGGAGGTCTTTCTGATCAAATGTTGAACAATTCACATTGATTGGGCTAGAAACATGAGTCTCATTATGGAAATCCATGATGGGCTTAGATTTGATCATAGCCTTTGCCCCATACCTCATTCTAAAAATTATGTGAACAATCAATAGACAAATAGCCTCCAATTTTATCAATGAAGTCTCTTGACAAACATAATGCAAAATATGGTGGCAAGTCTATGACTGATACATTTTGCAATACGATCACATTGGGGCATGCATGCATAGTGTTAGGCTCAAATCCTTGATGACTCCAACCGTTATTACCACTTTCCCATCCAATTACACTACGCCCTTGGAGATGACTTCGTATTGAAGATCTAGTTGATCAGCTATCTGCTTTGGCATGACCGAGCTACTTTCCCCTGAATCAATCATGTAATTATGCACTAGCTTGTCTCTAATTATCAATGAAACATAGAATATAGGGGGATTCAGATTCTTACCTTGTTTTCCTCCATGGTTTCCTTCGGGCTGAGCCACATTGGTAAGCACTTTCTCTTGCTAGTTAGGGGGCTGATTTGAGGTTGACCAATTGGCCATGGCAGCCTGTAATAGGTCTCTTTGTCCTAGGATCACCAACGACTCCCACAATGAGATGTTTACATTTGTTTTCTTCATGATGCTATCTATCTTTTTGCCCCCATTCTTGGTACATTATTATCTTGCACAAGGGTCGTTACAATTGGTGGCTTGGCAAACCGGCTCTACACATTGGGAGTTGTACCTTGACTTTCAATACCTTATGGAGTAATAGAGGGTTGTGAACCACCTAAGTTTGATGATTTTCCTTCTCCAATATTCCTTTTCTTGGACCGTGTATTGGTAACTACACTTTGAGAAGGGGCTTGGTTCATACCAAAAAAATGTTCCGCCTACCAATTAAAAAAAATGGTCTCACTTGGAGGTACCTCTTTCTGGGTTTCTAGCTACAAATTTTCCCCTTGACTGAGCTCTTGGGACACACCAATGTTCTATACCATCAAGGCTTGGTTCAACGCACCATTGAAACACATTGACTAGTTATGGGGCTGATTGCATGGGAAACACCAATCATATTCTGAGCCATGTTGTTTTTGTTGGAACCAAGGCCCTCGATGTTGAAGTTTTGTTTGGATCATATGGTCGGAAAGGCCTAGTATCTTGAGGTTGTCCTTGGTTTTTATTTTGATTTGTAGCCTAAGCTAGTGGTCTATTTTGCTGATATGGGGGTCTAGCTTGATATTGAGTTTGAGGTTGATATGACCTAGAACTCTGATCTTTTGCCTCTTGATAGTCACCAGCTCATTCCCTAGGTTCTATAGTTGTTTCATAACCTCTTGTAGCTCTTTTGAAGTGCTAGAAGATGAGGTGGAAGCTTCAGCTGAACTTTGATTCCTAGGAGCAGATATGTGGGCTAATGTGGGTGTTTAACTAGTGATTAGAACTCCTAGTTCTAGATATAAAGGCCTAGGTGGCCTAAGTGTGAGTTTACTAGTCTGATTAAAAAAATTTCAGCTCTAATGGAAATCTTATAGGCTGCAGGTAAGATACACCTCACATGGATTGAATCATTAAGGAAATATCATAAATTTAAAGCTCTAAGGAAGTATAGAAAAGCACTTCATCTGGTGAGTCTTATGGCCACTAGAATTCTATCCCACGTCCGCTAGAATATGAAGTTGAAATCAGTCAACTGCTTGTTAGGAGCCCTCTTGATGGTTGTTAAATGTTCCAACAAGGATAGATTATCTCCCTTCTCTCCAAATTGGTTGTGAAGAGCTCTGCACAGATGGTCCCAATTCTGAATAGAGCCTGTTGTTAGACTCTTAAACCATTGCAAACTTTCCCCTTGAATGAAGAGGCTAAAAATTTGACTATAATGTCCATCTCAGTGATTTCATGAATTGCGTAGACATTTGCAATGTCTTGAATGTGGTCACTAGGAGTAGTTTGATTCTCTCCAGTAAAATATGGAATGCTCTTCAATGATGGGAATGGATTTTGTGCATTGAGAGTGAGTGGGCTGCTTCCAGTGAAGTTGACATAGGGATTGGGTGGTGGATGTGCCATTATGATTTTCCTAAGAACCCTTGTTGATTGGATGAAAGGCATACCAAGGGGGTGTTAACAATCTTCTATTTGGTGGAGATGGAGATCTTTGAGCTCTTCTTCCCATTCTCCCTCTATCTAGGGATAAGTGCAAATAGAAAAACAACCCTTCTTCTCTAGTTCTCGATCTAGTTTGGATTCTTCTCATGAATCTGCCAAGCCTGGGCTATTAAAACCAGTGGACTTTACCTCTTTTGGAGTCACTAGATGTGTAACTTCAAAGCTTCTTAAAAGATGAAAACTTGTAACAAGTGCACATCAATGTTGGTGTAATAAAATGGAGACCTCTTTGTCCCACCAAGCATGCCAAAAATGTTAGTACAAAATCATAGCACTGCTGAATGTCTACAACTCGATTGGTTGATAATATTAGTGTGATAGCATAACATGGAGCATATCTCAAAGTGTGGGAATTTGAAATTGAGAGAGATCTTCGGATGAAGGCTCGGTTCCTATTCCTCTATTCAGGTGCACACAAATAAATTACAGAGGATCTACTCTAAACCTACTCTATCTTACCAAGGAGATAGGGTTGAGAAGATGTGAGAAAATAATTCTAAGCTAACAAGGTGATGCACAAAAGGAATGTTAAACACCCATTTTACATTTTACACACACCATGGAAATGTAATACAACCACCATGCACAGATAACAAAATCTAATGAGAGATCATAAGACAAAAATGAACACATGAGAGGGTTAAGAATCAACCACAGACATATATTATTGCTCCAGAGTTGATAAAATACATTATAGTAGCCAAGAGGTAAAAGAATTTATATAAATACTTGAATGGGAGGTTTGGAAAACTCCACAAATTCACTTGCAAACAAGGGAAGAAGGGAGGGTGCAAAACAAAAATTTCCAACCCTTTACAATGATCCAAACTCTTACCTTTATAGATGCAACAAAAAGGGAAGAAGAAAAGAGGTGGGAAACCTGATTTGGAGCTCATCTACCAGCCATCAATGCCCCTACAAATCCTCCCACAATCTTTTGAGTCTGCCACTCTATGTCTGCTCGGCATGTCGAAGAAGGAAGAATAGCGACAAATCGAATCTGATCTGGTTATTGAAGCAATTGATCACATATTAATGACATGAAGACATTTTCCCAATTCTCACCCACCTAACCTCATCAAAATTAAATTCTTAGGTTTCCATGGCATAGATGAGGTCGAGACCTTTCTAATGGTGTAAAATTTGTTGAATTTCAAGGACTGGATCAAAATATGTCCATTTGAATGTTTGACTCGGATCCATAAAAACATGTGAAAACTAGCTTAGCAGAATAGGTCCAGGGCCTAAAATTCACTTTTTTTGCACAAAAATAAAAAAACCATCTTTAAGCCTTCTAGTCCGCATTTTCCATTTGGGTGAAAAGTCCTCCCTAGGCCTTTGACCCACATGTATTTAGACTCGACACGTGCCTCCTCTGGGTGTTGGTGGAGGTGCACTTATTTGTACATTTTACACCTTCTTAGGTAAAAAAGTTTAAATTGCCTCTGGCAACCCACCTTGACTTGAAACACGACAACATGTAGAGCTGGTGTGCATTTGGGGACTATATTTGGATTTTGTTTTTGAAGTTGCACCAAAGACACACATGGAGGCCTCCGTTGTTTTTCTCTATTCCTTTTTGTTTTGGCTAAGTTCCTTTTGTTTAGCATGACCATATGTCTCGATCTAAGACACGTGTAGGCTCAATGCATACATTTGAGTCTTCCCCTTTAGTTTTAAACTTTGGAGTTATGACAGGTCACACATGGTGCCATCCACTAACCCTTCTGTACTTAGTCAATTTAAATGGTTGATTTTGCCTTTTCATACCCAGGACACATGGAAGGCTAATGCTTTTATGGGACTAGACCTTGGCCACCCTCTTGAATTTACACCATTGACACATGTAGCACCTTCCACTGACTCTGCCCCATATTGACTTTTCAACTATCAAATTTGTCCCTTTTTGGACCTGGGACATGTGGAAGGCTAGCACTTGTCTGGGAGACCCACTTTTAGATTTACCTTTGAAGATGCACCGAGCTGACATGTGGCTCCTTCCATGAGTCTATGATACTTAGCCGATTTAGGCCGATGCCTTTCTCAAAACCTAAACATGTGGAAGCCTCACGCTCGTTTAAGTCTCCACTTTAGCATCATGCCTTTGAATGTGCATCGGTGAGACACTTAGCACCTTCCACCGACACTCTTATACTTAACCAATGTGGCCCCACTTCCATTTGAATTTTGTGGACCCTAACCACGTGGAGAGTTGGTGCTAGTTTGAGTCTCTGCCTTGGGCTCTTACTTTTGAAATTACGCCGAGATGACACGTGGTTCTTTCCACTCATTTGGACTTTTCAATAGCTAAATCTATCTCTTTTCCATCTTGGGACATGTGGAAGGCTCGCACTTGTTTGATACTCCACCTTTGGCTTCGACCCTTGAAGGTGTGTTGTTGAGACACTTGGTAGCCTCAATCGTCTTTTCCTTACTTAGCCAATTTGGGCCCTCTCTGAATCATTTGTGAAGCCCAAAGACTTTAGACTTTCCTTGTTTCTCTCCTGAGATCCTCTTATCTCCTTAATGTTGGTTTCCTCCTTTGAGGCTTTGGTTTCCCCATTTCAAAATCCCCTAACCCTAGATGTTGGATTCAAAACATGGGTTCGTACGATGGAACGACCTTTAAATTTCTTCCTGTGCGGGTCGGGTTTGATAAATTTTTCTAGGGGGAAATTGGGATAACACTTACCTTTATCTCTTATAATTTTTTATAATTTGGTTATTCATTTACAATAAAATAAAAATATTAAACTATTATATACTCAAACAATTAGATATTTTAAGAAGATGGTTATTGGAATTAGTAAAACAACACCTTTAGTTTACTACCAACTTACAATTTGACTCTCAACTGTGATAGGACCACAACCTCATGTATTGTTAAACCCAGGGTTTCAAAACTTGGTGCTCGTGTCCATTAGTTTTCGTGAGATCTATCTTAGTTAACTAAAACAACCATTTTTGTCTACCTTACAAAGTTAGAAAATGCAATTTCTAAAGACTTTCAAAACAACACTTTGAGCCCTATAAAAGAGATGTCAAATGTTATTTTTGTTCCTTTTTTATGTAGAGAGTCACATCAAGCATTAACTTGACCTAAGGGGTTTTTTAGTGGTGAATATTCGTAATTTTGTAAATATTTCATTTTAGGAAAATTTAAAAGGTTAATTTTTTTGAGTAGGTCAGTTTCTTGTTCACCTAAAATTTATAGTATATTTATTTTAGGGCTTGGCTTTTCCAACCCCTTAATAACATCTCCTATATAAACCTAGGTGATTCATAGGGTAGTAAAATACTAACGTAGTACTAGCTTACGAGGTATGGGTGCATCAAGTATCATGAACTTATAGGGCATGTTGTTGATGCATGACATAAGGTTGTTGAAGCATGGGAGTATGTTGTTGATGCACGATAAAAGGTTGTTAGACATGAAAATCATGTTTTGTTTTGTTGAGATGCATGACACGATGGGAGACTTCCATTTTGAGTTATATAAAAGCAAGGTTGTTGTCGTGTGACAACAACCTTATTATCACATGACTTGAAAATGAAAGCTTGTATTAGGTTAAAATGTTGAACATAAACCTCAAAAATTCACGTGTCTCGTGAAAGTGGTTTGGGGTATATTCATGAGGGATTTTCCACCTTCAATTTCCCAAAGGTGTAAATTATTATGTGATCTCTTGTTTTATGTGCTAATTACCTTGGAAAAGTAGTAAAGAAATATAATAAAATAGTTAACCTTAGTTTTAAAACTGTTTGTATATACCTTTCTCGGATGATCTTTCTTAGCATGGAAGAGACTAAAACCTTAGAGTGAAATTAAATATTTACACTTGATAACACCTTCTACCTTGAGTAAATAATATCCCAAGCTTGAGTTGATTTTCATACTAGTATGCTTAGTGACATCATCGTGAACTAGATAGTTAGGAATGACATGGTTAAAATTTTACTTGAGCATGTGGTTCCCTCCTAGGATTGGTAATCGTGAGTGTAGTAAGGGGAATGGGTTCTCTTAAGGTAGTACTCCATGGGAAACTAACATTAAACATAGTGTAAAACCCTTTTGGACCGACACTCATGTTCAATGGTGAAGATCACCAACTAACCTTGAAAATCACCCTTAAGATTTTGGATTATAAATGAACTCGATACCCAATCTCAATTTTCATTTGGGTTCTATGATGCAATACTAAGTTTAATTGTGAAACTTTAAAAAATAATAATTTATGATTAATTTGTGAAAATATAACCATAAGATGATGTGTTTGGAGAAAGGTGAAATGTATATCATCCTTTTAACATGTTTAAACCATCTTGTGGTGAGTAATGGTATCCATGTCATGTAAACTTTAATGTCACTCTTAATCTTTTAAATTAAGGACTATTCTCTCTTATTATTCCTCTTATCCTATTTTGTAGAGAATGTATGATGTGAAACCATGTAATCATATTCTTGACATCAAACCTTAAGACAAGGACTATTAGTCTCATGAGCATACAAATGTCCCTATTAACAAATAGGCTACACAATTCATTACAAAATGCATATGAACCTTGTTAGGAAAAAAATCTCTTAAGTTGGTCATAAACGATACTCACGAACCTAATCTAGAAACAAAAGTAAGTATGTTTCCATGTTGAGTTTCTTCGAATCCCTAATTAATTGTTGGAATATAAATATAGTAAAATTATAATAGACATTCTACCTTGTGAATTGAAATCATGGGATCTTATTCCATATGAAAAGACTAACATGATCTTCCTTAAAACATGATTAAGCCCTCTTACTATGGATAAATCACTTATTTCCTATAATCCTTCTTTTGTACTAACTCAATTATCAAATTATAAATGAATGAAAGAAACACGACATAAATCCTTTAAGAAAATGTGAACTTCACCTCCTTTGTACTTACACTTGATCTATTGTGTAACAAACGTATGATATAAGATCAAGATGCATGCACTTAGGAGTGAATCCTAGGGATAATACCAAGTATCCTTATGAGTATGTAAATAGCCTTGTGTGTAAATAAATATCCTATTAACAAACGAATGAATTAAAAAAGTAATTGAAATAATGTAGATGATCCTTATTCAATGAGTTACATCATAAGTTAAATGTTAAACAGTATAAAAGGAAATCTAGCAATAGGAAAAGGAATGTATGATTCACATATTATGAGCCTTTCTAGAACTTAAGTTAAAGATTGAATCATCATTGTAATAATTGTGAAATTCTAAAAGTATCATGCCGTGGGAAGACCCTATGTTTAATTTTATATTGTAGAGGAGTCGTTATATTGTGCCTTGTCATTAGATTAAAAATGGTCTTGATGTGCATCACATGTTTTCATGTTATCCATGTGGGTTAATGTTGTGCAAACATATCATGTGTTGTGTGTTTTCCTAAGTGATCTTCTATAGTGTCGTGTAATCTATAATGTAAGTCAAAAAAATTATTCTGGTATTTTAGTGTTGTATTTGTGTGTGTATATTGTGGGCGTTACATTTGGTATTAGAGCAAGGTTCATGCTCTTGAACCTCTGGGAAAGATTAGAGTTGTGATGGTTTTTCATGGTGGTTATGGAGATTGGAAGAGTAATGTGATATATGTTGTTATGTGACCAACGTTATAATTGTGATATTAGGAATGCACCTGTGGTGCATGTCACTTAGTGTGTGTTTGTTATCCTGTTTATGTGCTTGCTTGAGAGTATTCATTCTCCTTTTTATGGATTCAATGAGGAGTTCACTTGTGATGTGTTTCCTTGGTGTGTGTGAAAATAATATTATTTTGGATTGCGGATTTTTGGAGTGTCTTGTTATTTAGTGATATGTAAGTGTGCTGATGTGTTGAATGAAAATTAGTGTATCATGAATTGGATTCTATCGTGATGTCACCACCGTGTTGTGATTAATCATGTGTGTCACCCTATTGTATTTCAATTGAATATATATTGTAATGTTTTTAGTGTGTTCATTATACGTATAATTCATGTAATTTTCTATTATTCATGTCGTAAATTTAGGGTCATATGGTGATCGTATGACCCCTATTGTATAGTACTTAAATTTTGGGTGCATTATGTGGAAACATGATGTATTGTAACACGTGAAAGTAATGATTGTGCTATACCTTGTATATATACTATGCATAAGAAACTATGGATAGTTATTTTGAATCACCATTGTGTTAGTGGCGTAGTCATGTGTTATATTTTGAACCTTACACTAGATGACCCTAAGGTTAACAATCGTTAAGAGTGTATGTGTGGAGAGAGGAGGCATGGACTAGGTTTTCATAATCTTGAGCTGAATACGAGTTAGGAAGTGGAGTCTCATATAGATTGAAAACCCACTTCTATCTATTTAGTATACTTCTAGCTTGCTCAGTATATTGTGGATGTGCACCACCTTAGGCTAAAATTATGCAAATTAACATCCCCTTCTCTCTCCTATTGGGTTGTCCATTGAATAATCCTATGTGATTTTGACTATCTTGAAAAATGTGGGAGTATGGAGGGCTGAATCATGTAGAGATTATGACAGTTGAATTATTTGATATGTTATTTTACAAGCTAAGGCTTGTATGTGCAAGTGCTAGCAACTTGATGACTACCCCTTTGGTCATCATATGAGGCGACATAGTGACTGTAATTTTTATTTCTCTATATGTATTTCATTTGTAAATTGATCATTATCTCTTTTCTTGTCAGAGCCATCATTTTTCTTGACTGATGTGTTCTTATATTTTGGTCATTTTATTTGGTTGTTGCACTAACATGTGGATTTTTGCACTAACTATAGCTATTTAGCTTTTTTTTTTCTTAGTTTTAAATTTGCATTTCAATTTTATTTTTTTTTATAGCCTACACCAAGCCTTGGGATTTTTCCACTTGGCATTTGAAAAGGACTTTTATGCTAATTTTGATTTCAAAATGTGTTGGAATATGGTCATGGGATTAACCATGGAGTGGTTAAAACTATGGATCCACTTCGTTGTATGGGGTTACACCCCAAGGAGTTAAATATAACTAGCGGGTTGTTGAACCACAAGTTATTATGTCCCTTGGGTTAGGGGTGTCTATACTCTATGTGCCTAAGGCCATAGGGTAACCAACCTCTTTGATGGATAGATAAGAGACTTGAGGGAGGGATAACATACTTGAGGGAGAAATAAGAGACTTGAGGGAGGGATATGAGACTTGTGTGTGTGTGATTAGTGAACTTGGAGGCTATTTTTTTGTGATACTTTGGGAGGCATATGGAGTATTTTGTGATGCTTTGTGAGGCATATGGGGTATTTTTGATGTTTTGGGAGGTATATGGAGATGTTTTTTGATACTTTAGGAGGTATATGGAGATGTTTTGTGATGTTTAGGAGGAGTATGGTATTGGTATTATGGTTTATGTGTACTCTTGTGAGTTTGGGTTATGTCTTGTGATGTTGCTTCCATCTTGACACTATGTAGCTATAATTATGGTTTCAAGTTGTGTGAAACATTTGTATGTGCACCATTGGGAATTCCATGTTGTTATAGTCTGCTTATGTTATGAGTACTATTGTGTTGGGTGCATCTATGATAAGTACTATGTTGTGAGGGATATGTATGTTCTTCCATGGTTCGGTTGAGTTCTTGTGATGTGATATAGTTGTGAAAGTACATATCATGATGTCTTGTGAACCATTAGTGTTGTGTTTGGCCCTTGTGTGGTATTGTGATGTTAGTTTCTGTTGGGCACCCATAAAAATAAATAAACTGAAATCTTAAAACAATAAAACATTAAGACTTGAGCTTTATAAATATTGTTAGGGAAAAGAGTAAATATAAAATAGCTAATGATATAAAATGGAACTGCCAATTTTCACATAACACTAATAAATTATCAAACTTTTCCCTCTTCTATAAGGTCACACTTTTGCAATAAGTATCTCTTGGCACTGGTGACATGAGTTGTTGATTGATCCTCCTTTCTTATGAGTACCCTCTTCTAACCTTGGAATTGCGTAGGATCGAGAATGATGCTCTTATAAAGGGAGGGGAATGTAATGCCCCGCTTCATTTCCTAAACCGGTGAAGTGTTGATCTCTCATTTGTATAATGAACCATGTTGGTATCCAAATTTTCTCTCCATTTCAAGCTGAGAAACATTGTAGATTTGGCACAGAGCTTAGAGACAAATAGATCATGATGTATGTCATTTTGTAGCCAGGATGAGATCTAACGGCCCTTTGTCACTTAGATTTGTGGAGAGATGGATAGCACCTTCAAGAGGATTTGACTTATCCTCACTACTTCGGTCATGCCTTTCAACAAGGGTGAGAGGACCTATAGTGTAATCATTATCTCTTGAAAGTGCACCCTATAGAGAGATGGTTATAGGTTTTCTAAGCTTGCACAAATGATCTCTCTCTTTCATAGATACAATGGAAACACCTCAGGTCTGTGGGTATACCTATTTCGAGGTGAATCTCCGGTATTAAGGCCGGTTCCTTATTGGTGTATCCTAAACTGATTTCTGGGAGTTTTAGGGTAAAAGATGACTATAAAATGATTAAAACTAAGGTGATACACCAAATTTGTATGAGGGATTTGACTGAGTGTATGCACAACTGATCTGTGAAGGATTCTTGATGCATGAACCAATAGTTTTTCTGTAGAATATCTAAGGGAAAAACACTTGATTGCACTAAGGGAGGATCACAATAGTACTAATAAGTTAACATGCACATTAAAATTTAAGCAAAAAGACTAAAAATTGCAGCAGGGTAAGGTGGTTGATTAGGGAATTTGCATTCACAAGATTGATATAACATACACAAGACTACAAAATAACTTGGAAAGGTAGAGAACACTTCACACTCAGAGGGAAAAACTAGCAAAATTTTCTTCAGTACTCATATATCCAAAATTCCTCCCAAAAAAATCCTCTTGTGCTTTGCAAAGGCACACAATATATAGCAAAATAATTCTTTCCCTTCCTAAAAATAGCCTAAGGCTTGTACTCACCCATGCATCCTAATTTTATCCTTTATTTAATAATAAATAAATGGAAAAATAATACAAACTAGAGCATGCAATTTAAAAAAGGCATTAATGGCCTTAAATACAATACAGTCAAACTGAAGTTGACTGTTCTATTTTTAAGAAAAGAATGGGTGAATAATTTGCTAATAATAAAATTACTTACTAGGCAGGTCTCTCTCCATAACATGCAACTATGTCTTCTTCTTTATTCTTTCTGTTGTGAAGGCATGCAAAAATACAACTCCCTATATGTGAGCAAAAATATTTCAAATATTTGCAATAATACTCATCCACATATCAATCTGGCTGGGACCACCTTTTCCTCTAATGCTGACACTCATTCTGTTTTCTAGTGATCACATGGATAACATTTGCAACTCTACTCAACCTCCTTGAAGTGGGGACCACCTTCAATCTACTTGGTTTTTCCACCTTGGTGGACTTAGCAATATAAAAGGGTTGACCATCTTGATTAATAGACATGACACATGCCACCACCTTTTGTTTAATACACACATGTATATATGTATTGGTCGTAGCATGCTTGGTAGTGTATAATTTGAAATTCACCTTTTCGGTGATCATTTGGAATAATGTGGTCAACTTTTGATTATTTTAATGGACTATAGTTTTAGACTTTGAAATTCATGGCAATGATTATTTGGTTTGATGTGGGCTAACGTGGGTGGCCTCCTCCCATGGGAAATATTGTCGGTGGCTTTCTTTAATACTGACGACCTAAGCAAGGTTAGGGTCCTTCGACTCCCGATGTTTGCATTCAAACTTCCTTTAACGGATGGTCGTCGATCTCTATACCTTTCCCATGGTGACCATTAATCGTAACCTATTGATAGGGTTTTAAAACTAGAAATTAATGTGGTCGGTGGGAGGCTAGCCGTGGTTATTCTTTCATCTCTAAGCTCGTTTCTAGACCATTGATCTATGTACTTGATGTTTTTGATCGTTTATCGCTAACTCTAGTGTGAGTTAGGTTAATCTGAGCTCAAGTAGGTGAGTCAAAACAACTCGAAGTCACTCATTTGGTCATTTCACATCTGGTTTTGAGGGCAAAGCCACGGAAATTTTTCTTAGACTAGTTATTTGAAGTCATTTTCCTTCTAATTTTCGGGTAAGTGATCGAATACCTAGATCCACTAATACCCATTAATGGACTTGTCATTTTCGACTTGGGCATGTGTTTGTCTCGATTTACAGCTTGAACCTCTATATTGTTTTCTCTGTTATTAAAATGGTGACTTTGATAGTCACTCCACTTAGTCTTCTCTGTGATTTCTTTGTTTTATCTTCTATAGTCATGTGGGTTTATCGCCATCGTATGATTGTAGGGGTTTTGATATGGATTTCTTCTGAAACCTGACCGCCTTTGTAACAAATACTATATTCCACAATGGCCACCATTTTCCTTCATGAAGCTTGGCCTTTTCTGAGTTCCTTGTGTGATTTCATGGCTGGTGTTGGTTGTCTTTGAGTTGATGTCATTTCTTTCACTCTAATTTTAGAAAGATGGCTGCCATTGGTGAATTTTTTCATAGATCACCCTCTCGTAACCGTATCCTCCAGTCACTTATTTCCTAGTAATTTATTCTTAAACTATCATCTTATAAGCTCTCGAGCTCGTATATGTGAATTCGTTTACCTTTTGTCTTCAAGTAAGTGGCTGGAACACTTGGATCTGCCAATACCCACTAACGAGTTTTGTGATTTTTCTCTAAATCATAGTTTTGAAATTTTGTATTGTTCTCTCTGTTGAATGGTTATATGCTGAAATCCATGAGAGTCTCATCTTTGTTTGCCTCTATACTTGTGTATGAGAGCTCGATTTACTGGGTTTGTGTGTTGAAATCCATTCGAGCTTCTATAGCTTCTTTATGAGTTCTTCTGAGTGGGATGGGTTGAGAATGTTGGCCTTGAATTTGATATTTTCAAGCACGGAAACTATATTATTATTCAACCTCTACATATTCTTGTAATCACCAACACCAATTAGTTGAGATCATATTTTGTTGTTTTGAGGAACTTGTAATGTCACGAGGTTCAAATACTTGCACTTCTTTATCTTTATGAGTCTATTATTGACCTTCTCTACGAGCTTTTCTGAGATCTGAGAATTTTGTCGTTTTTTCTCTAAAAGGGATTTCTAAGCAATCTTTCCATGAGATTCTGACATTTTTGATGGATTAAGCTTGGTGACCTTGATATTTGCATCATCGTTTGATGGTAAGTCTTGATTTTTGGTTGTTGTAACTATTTCTTCATTTTCTATTTTGACTTTTGAGACACTGATAATTAGCTCCCTTATGTGATTTCTTGCTACCCAGTACACATATTTCAATCATTCAAGATTTAATAAAAATACTTCCATTAACTGTTGATTGAGTGAAATGTCTCAGATCCACTTGAACACTTGAACTTGGCTTCACTGTTTATCATTTAGAGATATTCATTCTTTTATGGTACCATTATTTGGTTCAGTTGATGCCATGGAGCTCTATCTTTCTTGTAACTTAGAGATGTTCTAAGATTCCTTTTACTCTGAATATTTTATTTTAATGGAGCTTCTGTTCATTCAAGCTTAATCCATTGTAACTAGATCGAGTATTGAATTTCTGTGATGAACCCAATGTTAATCTTTTATTGATCTATTTCCTTGCATAAATAGTTGTACTTCTTTGATATGGAAGCATATTTGTGTAATTTATACTTCCTTTATTTGAAAACTGAAATTCATAGAAAGGTTGTACTTTGTAAAATTACTTCAAATTTCATGTTATTCAGTTAAGCTATAATGAATGCTCCAAGTACTTCAATATGATGACTGAAAGTGCAATCCATTTCTTTTCTGCATTATATATTGTATTTCCTTTCATTATAGCTCTTATATATATGATGAAAAAATATGAAATGTTGATTTTATAAGGCGAAGCCCTGGCAAAAAAATTTCATAATCTTTTCTCTTTCATCCTGTTTCATCTATTTTCCCTTTTACTATCTAGCTTCTCGCTTCTTGAAACTAATTCTTCCTCTTCTGCTGCAACTAAAACAAGTGTTTATATCTTCCACTCTCTCTTTTTCACTAAAACTTCTTCCATTTTAGAACTTTGAGTTACATTCTTCCTTTTCTTGTATGCACTTATGACTTGTCTATTTTTCTTTTGGTTGCAACCTGTACCTGGACACTTAGGAAAAATGTTAGAAAATAATTAGGCTTTTTGATCTCTCTTGTGTCCATATTTCTTATTCTCTTTTCACTTTCTTCTTTTTGAGTGATTAAAGCATGCATGTAGTTTTCCTTCAAGTAGAATACATCTTCCTATTTAGGAGAAGATTCATATGCATAAACTAGGATAGTGTAGGAATATTGTTTTATCCCCGAGCTTTATCGATGGTTGATTTGTTTTTTTTTTTGTATGTACCATGACTTGAGGATGAAGCAGCTTAGCAAGGAGATGCTCTACACAACAAATAATATACAAGGCAATGATGGGTTCACCCTCATACTCCTTTGCTTTCTCTTTCATGCATGTGTATCTTCATTTTCAGTAGTTGTACTTTACTTTTTAGTTACATCCCACGGCTTATGTGGGAAACATTTGACTCTCCTTATGAGTAAAACATTGAATTTTGCAAATGATTTGTATATCTCTTTCTGTATTTCTACTTTCTATATGGATTGTATAATGAACTAAACAACTTAGTAACATAATTGAATGTCTTAATCATAAAGGAAAGAACATTGAATAGAACTTGTAACATTCAGTAATGAACTCTGATTTCTTGTGATCTACACTTATGTTTACTGTTCTAAAAATTTACACTTCACCTATTCAAAAATTGGATGTCCTCATCAAGACAACACAATTTTCTTTCGGGGATTGCATTCTTTTGCTGAGGATGGTCATGAAATTGCAGACTATGTGATCTGTTACGTTTTGTAATAGCACACATAGTTTTAGATTTCATGTAATATTTTAAATAAATCAACAACAATGACATGATATGATGTGATATCCCCTAGCTTAGGTATACTTCACCTATTCTATCCATCGTAACAAAGTTTTGAGTTTCCCATTTTTGCGTAAGTACAAAAATTCACAACATTTCTGGTGATCCTGCGGGAAAGATACCTGCTAGCTTATATACCAGTGCCTTTCTTTTGTCCATTGGGCATGGATTCTGAAGCATATAACCAAAATATGCCTTTCTGAAAGGTCCAACCCTTCCAAAATGAACTAAAGCTGGGAAAGGATCTGGTAAACTAGATCACATGCACGAATGCACTTATTGAATTGAAAAACAATGCAATGTGCAAAATTGCACTTATTGAAGGGAAATCCTACTCTAATGATCATTTTAAGATTTTCAATAATAGTGTTTGAGAAACATACCATTCACAAGAATGGGAAGTTCCTCTCCATTCAGCTTCAAAGATGAAAAGCATTATGTTCCTTATAATCTGAAATCATGTAAGGGCCACTCTAGAGTATATCAAACTTTGAGTGTCTTCCTAGCTTTGCACGATCAACATCCCATTTTAACACAATATCTCCTTCATTGAAGACTCTGAATTTGGATTTCTTTTCAAAAGTCTTCTTGATTTGTTTCTTATTCTTTTCCATATTTAAATGAGCTTGATCTCTCAGCTCTTGCAATTCCATTAACTCTACATAACAAACCTGCAATGGTTCATTCTCAAGTAGCTCCATTTGATGCAGCAAATCTAATGCTGGTAACTCAACTGAAATAGGCATTCTTGCTTCTTTTCCATACACAAGCTTGTATGGTGAATTACCAACTGATATTTTAGGAGTCACTCAGTTAGCCCAAAGTGAGGAATTCAACATCAGATGCTAAGCTCTTTGATTATCCTTGAGTGTTCTTCTGATTATTCTTAACATATTCTTGTTAGTACTTTCAGCGAATCCATTACCTTATGGGTGATAATTTGATGAAGAACTAAGATATATTCCATGTTTGACATCCCAATCTATTACCTTTGTACCGAGGAATGCTAAAGCATTATCTGATATGATCATTGTTGGAACACCAAATCTATAAACTATGCCTTCATAAAAGGATAGTATCAAAGCTTCGTTAGCATCTTTCAAGGCTATTGCTTTAGTCCATCATGTAAAATAATCTATAGTAGTTAAGATCCACTTATGCCCTTGTGATGAAGGTGGGTTTATCATGCCAATAAAATCAAGACCCCACTACATAAAAGGTTGATCAGATGAAATGGGCTACAAAGGCAACAAAGCAAGACATTCTTTTCCAACAAAGAAAGCACATTTCTTACACTTTCTAATCCATTCAAAATAGTCTTTGAATATACTAGGCCAATAGTAACCTACTTTCATAATTTTTAAAGTTGTAGTACGTGTTGAGAAGTGACCTCCTATAGGTCCTTCATGGAATTTTGATAATATTTTCTGAATTTTATCATAATCAACACATCGCAAAAAGATCCCATTTATATCCCTTTTGAAACAATACACCATCAACAAAAAGATAAGGAATAGCTTGTAATCTAAAATATCTTCATTTATTCTTATCCATACCTTCCGGATAGGTGTCATGCTGTAAGTAGTTAACCAAATCAGTCATCCACCTTGATTCTTGGATCTCTTGAGAAAGTTCAGGTTGTTGATTTCTTGGTTGGACCATGATATTTGATTGTTGATACGTAACTTCAGCATGTTGTTCTGAATCTTTGGGTTCTGTAGCTTTCTATTTTTTTCCATATCAGCAATTAGATGTTCACATAAACCTTTACCTCGAACCATCTTAGCAACCCGGATATCAACATCATATTCCATTACCTTCGTTATCCAACCTGCCCTTTTCTCATTCAATTCTTTATTTAAAAGGAAATATTTCACACTTGGATGAGAAACAAGAACGTGAATTTTATTGTTTGAAAGCATGTACTTAAAATTCTTTAGTCCTTTGACTACTGAAAGTACTTACTTTTCAAGAAATGTGTACCTTGTTTCGTAATCATGTAAACTCTGTCCAAAGAAAGCAATTGGTTGCTCAATATTTTCATCATTAACCTGAGTCAAGATAGTTGAGATTGTTTCAGCTCCTGCAAGTGCATACATTGTAAAATCTTTATCAAAATTTGGGTTTGCAAGAGTAGGAGCCTGAGAGATAGCTGATTTTATTGCTTCAAAACCTTCCCTTCCTTCACTGGTCCAAGAGAAAGTTTTCTCTTTCTTTAACATAGTTGTTAATGGTTTAACCAATGCTGCGAAATCTGAACAAATCTTCTAACAAAGTTGATTTTTCCAAGAAAACTTTGCAATGCCTTCTTATGATGAGGCAATGATAGTTGTGATATAGCTTCGATTCTAAAAGGATCAATTGCTAAACCCTACTTTGAAACAATATGACCAAGTAATTTACCTTGATGTACTGAAAAGATAGACTTTAGAGGATTCAGAGATATTCCAAATTGCCTACATAACTGAAAAGTATACCTTAAATGCATTAGATGTTCTTCTGAATTTTTTTGAGAACACGGTAATATCATCCAAATAAACAAGAATACATTTATTTAACAAGCTCTGAAAATCCATGTCCATTGCACGTTGAAACGTTGCACCGGCATTTGAAAGACCGAAAGGCATTCTTTTGTAAGCATAGGTACCCCACTTGGTGGTAAAAGTTGTTTTGTATCTATCTTCTTCTCGGACTAAAATCTGATTATAGCCACTTTGTAACCATATAAGAGATAGTCTATCTAAACCTGAGACTGTTCTCAAAATATGATCCATATTCGGAAGTGGGTAATGATCTTTTAATGAAGCTTTATTAAGATCTCTAAAATCTACACATAGTCTGATTTCACCATTCTTCTTCCTAACAGAACAAGATTGGCTACCCAACTTGAATGCTTAACTAGAAAAATAATACCTGATTCGATCAACTTGGATAACTCTTTCCTCATCAGAGGTTCTATTTTTGATTTACAGGCCTCTGTTTCTATCTTACAAGCTTAGCATTTGGATGTAACTCGATTGTATGCTATACTAGATTGGGATCAAATCCTTTCAGATCTTGGTATTTCCAAGCAAAGACATCCTTAAACTCTTTGCAAAGATTAATAAATGACTTATTTTAGCTAAGGAACATACCTTTCCAAGAAATAACTTTTTCCCTTCATCAATTGAAATCTCTTCATAGTTATCAGCATGTGTTGACATCTTAGTTTTGTCTTTTCTTAACTGATCATCAGTACTGAAGATGTCTTCCAATGTAACCAGACCTCGAGGCAATTTATTTGTCTTCAACTGAACAATTTGATCACCATATAAATGTTGTAACTTATCCTGATTAACTGCAGAGAACTCAACTTCTTGTTGCAAAAACCTATATATTTGATCATCATTTTCAAAAACCTGCCAATTTAAATCATTATCAGGTATTGAGGGCCTGACAATTAGCTTAATATGAGGCTGAATTTTGTTGTTTTCCATCTGTTCCAAGCACTTCAAAACTAGCACCAATCTAACTTTGCAAGTAGTCTATCTGCATGCTTGTTTTCAGCTCTAGGAATAGATTGAATATTAATAGCTTCAAAATCTTCCATTAAGTCTAAAACTCTATGTCTGTAAGACTTCATTAGTGGATTCTTACAAACATTGAAGTTTTTTACTTGATTGATAACCAACTCAAAATCACCAAAGATTTGTAATGTGTTGATACCTCTCTTTCTAGCCCAAAGTAAGCCATGAATTAATGCTTTGTATTCAACTACATTACAAGTGCATGTAAATTAAAGACTCAAAGATGAGAAATACCTTTCATTTTTTGGGGAAGTGAGCATCAAACATGCTCCCTGTCCTTTCTTGTTCTTAGCTCCATCAAAATGAAGCTTCCAAATTCCTTCTTCTGAATCGTTTGTTTTGGACAGCAAGGGAAGTGATGTATTTTATTCATGCATACAATACACACCAAAAATATGTTCTTCAATTTCCTTAAAAGGATCATGAGTGTGTTATTCAACTATCTTTTCATCCATAAACAGGTTGGAAACACCATCTAATGCTGAAAACCTGAGCTACATCATCAAAATCAGATTGCTCTAAAGCTGAGTAATTAGCTACTGCATTTGAAGAATGAGGCTCAATATGGAATCTGCCAATGGTTCTGAATTGATAGTAACCTTAGTACCATAACGAGTAGTGAAAAATAAGGACCAATCTGAAGAGAGATAACCTCCTATTTTTTTTGAAATCTCTAGATAAGCATAAAGCAAAGTATGGAGGCAAGTCCACAACAGTAACATCTTGCAGAATAGAAACATTTGGGAAAGCATGTAACGTTACCTCCAAATTTTTGATTATACCAACCGTGTTAGTTGCAGTTCCATCAAGCTGTAAGACACTCCTTTCTATAGGCTCATACTACAAGCCTAATTTTTCTGCAATCACTTTTGGCATAATTGTGCTACTTGCACCACTTATCCACCATGCAATTATGAACTAAATGTTCTCCAATAATAATGATAAATAAAATGGTGGTGGTTTCTTAATGTCATGAGCATTCAAAACTTTCTGTACCATCCACTTAACTTCCTTAATACGGTCTTGCTCAAATGTTCCAAGGACCATGTCTTGTCTTTTGAACTTCCTTCTCTGTTGTATTTGAAGAAATCTGTACAGCTTAGCTAGTTCATGAGAAAGTAAATCTTGTTGTCCAGAATACTTAGAGCATCCCACATTGAGATGTTAACATTATGCTTTTTCATTACATCAACAATGTTAAAAGAAGCAACTATCTTGGAGACAGAATCAACTGTCTTGGAGTAGGCTTTAGCGAAAATGATTCTGCTTCAGCTACCTTAGATATCTAAGGTATAAACAATCTTCTTGGATCAGGTTGTAGCTATTTTTGATGGCTTTTATCAACTAGACACTTGCTATTTTTTGAGGAACAACAGGTTGTTAGTTGACTTTGGAGCTATTGTTGTCAGTGACGGTAGGCAAGATAGGCCTATTTTGTTGCTTTTGATTTTCAGCAGCCCTCCCTTGAGCCCTAGTAGTGACTACAATGAAATCCTCCTCATTAAAAATGACTAAATTCTATTCAGGTGCTTTCTGAACATGAGTTTCTTGCTGCCCACCCTCCATTTGAGGCATAAACAATGTTTTAGATTGAGGTTGTGCAACAAGATTCAGATTTAGAAAAGCATTTGGGCAAGTTGCAGCTGAATGAGGTTGATTACAAGGTTGACACCACTCTCTGTAGCCATATTAATTGAACTAAAGCATTAGAAGAACTAGGAGCCTTTGGGTCAAACTGCCTTTGCTGGTAAGGCTACCTATAATTCTAATTATGTTGATAGGGCTGCCTGTTTTGTTGATTCTATTGGTAGGGCTGATAAGGAGCCTAGTAGGGTCTGCTAGGTAATGTAATTTTATTCTCAATTGAAGTCAACTTATTCCCCATAGTTTGCAAAGCTTTGAATACATCATCTGATGGAGCTACAATAGTGGGTTCTATGATTGTAATAGGTTGAGGAATAGGCACTAAATCTGCCATAAAAGGCATTGATGGCCTTGGTGCTAATTTTCCAGCTTGAATAAGGCTATTTTCAGCTCGGATAGCAATATCATAAGCTGTTGGGAGTGTCTCTCCACCCATTGACTGAATCATAGTTGAGATATCATTGTTTAATGCTCTAAGATAATAAAGGAAAGCATGATCAGCTTGAGGCTTGACACTTGCTAGAATTCTCTCCCAAGTTCTGGAAAAATGGATATTGAAACTAGACATAAATTCATTGGGAGCTCTTTTAATAGTAGATAATTGTTCAATGAGAGACAAATGATCTGAGTTGTCTTGGAATTGTTTCAACAATTTTTCACCTAAAATATCCCAAGTTCCTATGCTTCCAATTTCTAAGTTTCTATACCATTACAAGGCTTGCCCTTTAAAAGATGTAGCTAAAAGTCTTAGGGCTATGTCTTCATGAGTGATATTATGGACTGCACATAGGGTTGTAACATCTTTGATATGTTCAGCTGGTGTAACCTGATTTTCACCCATAAATGATGGCAAAATTTTCATGGCAGCGTTGGGAATATCATGATAAACTGGAATTACTAATGGGATACCATTAGTAAAGGGCACAAAATTCCTGGGTGGTTGTTGGGCCATTGGAAAAACTAGGATATTGATAGAAAAATTGACACGTGGTGAAGGAATATTAGGAGGAGGTTACCAAAACTAGGTCTATTATAAGGCAAAGTATTACCAACTCTTCTCCTTCTAGCAAAATTCAAAGGTAAAGAAACAAAATTAGAAGGAATCCTCTTACGATGATCTTGTAGTCACTTTAGGCATGGAACATGCTGTGCAATACTAGTATGAGATCAGTTTACGGAGTTCACCAAAAGATCATAAAATCTTTAGAATAAATTAGCTGCAGTTTGCTCCCAAAAGTGACTTTTAATTTGTTGTAAATCTACTTATAGATCTGAAACTCATATGTAGATCTGATTCATGGTCCCACCGGGCATGCCAAAAACTGTTATCTCTCAAAGTGCACCCTAGAGAGATGGCTGTAGGTTTTCTAAGCTTGCACAAATGATCTCTCTCTTTCGTAGATACAATGGAAACACCTCAGGTCATGGGTATACCTATTTTGAGGTGAATCTCTAGTATCAAGGCCGGTTCCTTATTGGTGTATCCTAAACTATTTCTGGGAGTTTTAGGGTAAAAGATGACTATAAAAATGATTAAAACTAAGGTGATACACCAAATTTGTATGAGGGCTTTGACTGAGTGTATGCACAACTGATTTGTGAAGGATTCTTTATGCATGAACCAATAGTTTTTCTATATAATATCTAAGGGAAAAACACTTGATTGCACTGAGGGAGGATCACAACAGTACTAATAAGTTAACATGCACATTAAAATTTAAGCAGAAAAGACTAAAAATTACAGCAGGGTAAGGTGGTTGATCAGGGAATTTGCATTCACAAGATTGATATAACATACACAAGACTAAAAATAACTTGGAAAGGTAGAGAACACTTCACACTCAGAGGGAAAAACTGGCAAAATTTTCTTTAGTACTCATATATCCAAAATTCCTCCAAAAAAAAAAAAACCTCTTGTGCTTTACAAAGACACACAATATATAACAGCAAAATATTTTTGTTTTCCCCTTCCTAAAATAGCCTAAGGCTTGTACTCACCCATGCATCCTAATTTTATCCTTTATTTAATAATAAATAAAGGGATAAAATAATACAAACTAGAGCATGCAATTTTAAAAAAATAGGCATTAATGGCCTTAAATACAATACAGTCAAACTGAAGTTAATTGTTCTATTTTTAAGAAAAAATGGGTGAATAATTTGCTAATAATAAACTTTCTTTCTAGGCAAATCTCTCTCCATAACATGCAACTTTGTCTTCTTCTTTATTATGTCCTATTGTGAAGGCATGTAAAAATACAACTCCCTGTATGTGAGAAAAATATTTTAAATATTTGTAATAATACTCATCCACATATCAATCTGGTTGGGACCACCTTTTCCTCTAATGTTGACACTCATTTTTTTGCTAGTGATCACATGGATAACATTTGCAACTCTACTCAACCTCCTTAAAGTGGGGACCACCTTCAATCTGCTTGGTTTGGCCACCTTGGTGGACTTAGCAATATAAAAGGGTCCACCATCTTGATTAATAGACATGACACATGCCACCACCTTTTGATAAATACACACATGTATATATGTGTTGGTCATTGCATGCTTGGTAGTGTATAATTTGAAATTCACCTTTTGGTGATCATTTGGCATAATGTGGTCGGCTTTTGATTATTTGAATGGACTATAGTTTTAGACTTTGAAAGTCATGACAATGATTATTTGGTTCGGTGACGTGGGCTGGCCCCCTCCCCATGGTGACTCAACCCTTGGGAAATATTGTCGGTGGCTCTGTTTAATACTGACCTAACCATGGTTAGGGTTCTTTGACTCTTGATGTTTGCATTCGAACTTCCTTTAATGGATGGTCGTTGATCTCTATACCTTTTCCATGGTGACCATTGATCTGTAACCTATGGTTAGGGTTTTAAAACCAGTAATTAATGTGGTCGGTGGGAGGCTAGCCGTGGTTATTCTTTGATCTCTGAGCTCATTTCTAGACCATTGATCTATGTACTTGATGTTTTTTATCATTGATCACTAACTCCAGGTGAGTTAGGTTAAGCTGAGCTCAAGTGGGTGAGTTAAAACAACTCAAGTCCCTCATTTGGTCATTTCACATCTGGTTTTGAGGGAAGCCCTAGAAAAATTTTCCATGGTTGAAATTTTCAAGCTCATTACTTTTCTTTCTTTACGAGATCTGATTGATTTTCCAGGCCGCCATGATTTTGCTTCGAGCTTTCTCATGAGCTTTCGGTTGTAAAATAGTGGTTTTTGATTCTTATCTGCATTTTCCAAGCTCAGGGTGCTAGTAAGTGATGTTCTATTCTAATGGTCCATACCTATGATCCACTAATGTGTTTCCATTAATGGACTTTTCATTTTAGGCTTGGGCATGTGTTTTCTCGATTTACAACGTGAACCTCTATATTTCTTTCTGTATTATTAAAATGGTGACTTTGATAGTCGCTCTACTTAGTCTTCTCTGTGATTTGTTTGTTTATCTTCTACGACATGTGGGTTTATCACCATCGTATGATTGTAGGGGTTTTCGACATATATGGATTTCTTTTTAAACACTCGACCGTGATTTGTAAAATAAAATATATTCCACAATGGCCACCATTTTCCTTCATGAATCTCGAACATTTTCAGTTCCTCTGTTGATTTCATGGTTGGTGTTGGTTTTCTTTGAGTTGATGTCATTTCTTTCATTCTATGATTTTAGAAATATGGACACCATTGGTGAATGTTTTCATAGATTTCCCTCTACTGACCAACCGTATCCTCCAGTCACTTATTTCTCTAGTAAGTTGTTCTTAAAATATCATCTTTCGAAGCTCTCGAAAGCTTGTATATGTGAATTCGTTTACCTTTTTCTTCGAGTAAGTGGTGGAACACTTGGATTTGCCAATACCCACTAATGAGTTTTGTGATTTTTCCATAAATCATAGTTTTGAACTTTTGTATTGTTCTCTCTCATTGTTGAATGGTTATAGGCTAAAATCCATGAGAGTCTCAGCTTTTTTGCCTCTATACTTGTGTATGAGAGCTTGATTTACTGGGTTTGTGTGTTGACAGCCATTCGAGCTTTTGTAGCTTCTTTACGAGTTCTTCTGAGTGGGATGGTTGAGAATGTTGGCCACCAATTTTGATATTTTCAAGCACGGAAACTATATTATTATTCAACCTCTACATTTTTTGTAATCACCAACGCCGATTATTTGAGCTCGTATTTGGTTGTTTTGAGGCACTTGTAATGTCATGAGGTTCAAATACTTGCACTTCTTTATCGTTATGAGTTTGTTATTGACCTTCTCTGAGCTTTTCTGAGATCTGAGACTTCTATCGTTTTTTCTCTGAAAGGGATTTCTAAGCAAGCTTTCCATGAGATTCTGACATTGTTGATGGGTTAAGCTTGGTGACCCTAATATTTGCATCATCGTTTGATGGTAAGTCTTGATTTCTTGTTGTTGTAACCTATTTCTTCATTTTCCATTTTGACTTTCGAGACACTGATAATTTTCTCCCTTTTGTGATTTCTTGCTACCCAGTACACATATTTCAATCATTCAGGATTTAATAAAAATGCTTCCATTAACTGTTGACTGAGTGAAATGTCTCAGATCCACTTGAACACTTGAACTTGGCTTCATTGTTTATCATTTAGAGATATTCATTCTTTTATGGTACCATTATTTGGTTTAGTTGATGCCATGGAGCTCTATCTTTCTTGTAACTTAGAGATGTTCTAAGATGCCTTTTACTCTAAATATTTTCTTTCAATGGAGCTTTTGTTCCTTCATGCTTAATCCATTGTAACTAGATCGAGTCTTGACTTTCTGTGATGAACCTGATGTTAATCTTTTCTTGATCTATTTCCTTATATAAATAGTTGTACTTCTTTGATATGGCAGCATATCTGTGTAATTTATACTTCCTTTATTTGAAAACTAAAATTCATAGAAAGGTTGTACTTTGTAAAATTATTTCAAATTTCATGTTATTCAGTTAAGCTATAATGAATGCTCCAAGTTCTTTAATATGATGACTGAAAGTGTAGCCTATTTATTTTCTACATTATATACTATATTTCCTTTCGTTACAGCTCTGATATGTATGATGAAAAAATATGAAATGTTGATTTTATAAGGCGAAGTCCCTGGCAAAAATTTTCAGAATATTTTCTCTTTCATCCTATTTCAGTTGTTTTCCCTTTTGCTATCTAGCTTCTGCTTCTTGGAAACTAATTATTCCTCTTCTACTGCAACTAAAACAAGTGTTTATATCTTCCACTCTCTCTTTTGCACTGAAACTTCTTCCATTTTATAACTTTGAGTTACATTCTTCCTTTTCTTGTATGCACTTATGACTTGTCTATTTTTCTTTTGGCTATAACCTATACCTGCACACTTAGGAAAATAGTTAGAAAATAATTAGGCTTTTTGGCCTCTCTTGTGTCCATTTTTCTTATTCTCTTTTCACTTTCTTCTTTCTAAGTGATTAAAGCATGCATGCAATTTTCCCTTCAAGTAGAATACATCTCCTATTTAGGAGAAGATTCATATGCATGAAGTAGGATAGTGTAGGAATATGGTTTGATCCCTGAGCTCATAACTGATGGTTGATTTATTTTTTCTTTCAGGTACCATGACTTGAGGATGAAGGATCTGGCAAGGAGATGCTCTGCACAACAAAGAATATACAAGGCAATGATGGGTTCACCCTCATACTCCTTTTCTTTCTCTTTCATGCATGTGTATCTTCCTTTTCATTAGTTATACTTTACTTTTCAGTTACATCCCATGGCTTGTGTGGGAAACATTTGACTCTCCTTGTGAGTAAAACATTGAATTTTGTAAATGAGTTATATATCTCTTTCTGAATTTTTACTTTCTATATGGATTGTATAATGAACTAAAAACTCAAGTAACATAATTGAATGTCTTAATCATAAAGGAAAGAACATTGAATAGAACTTGTAACATTCAGTAATGAACTCTGATTTCCTATGATCTTCACTTATGTTTGTTGTTCCAAAACTTTACACTTCACCTATTCTACAATTGGATGGTCCTCATCAAGACAACAAAATTGTCCTTCAGGGCTTGTGTTATTTTTCTGAGGATGGTCATGAAATTATAATATGAGATCTGTTACATTTTGTAACAGACACATAGCTATAGATTTCATGTAATCTTTTAAAACAAATCAGCAATAATGACATGATCTCGATGTGATCTCCCTAGCTTAGGTATACTTCACCTATTCTAGGATAAAGTTGATTATACTAGATCTCTCGAGACAATTCACAACAATAGATAACTCAATAATAGAAAACTTCGAATAGTTAAGACGTTCCTTCAACAAGAAGGTGTACCTCAATGGAGGCCTAGATCAACACGTTTTCACACAATCTTTGAGAATCTAGAATGAAGGATTGAGCTAAAAGACTCAATTAAACACCATTTAATATCTGATCAATCATGTCATAAGGTACAACCAGAGACTTACAGACAATTCTTTATCAACAAATGACACCTTAATGATTTTAAATTTATTTATCTCATCACAAGATGAAGGCTCTTCCTTAAACAAAACTGTAAATTCCACTAAAATATCATAGGGATGAGATCCTGTGTAATTTCAAAAATATTTCAATGTAAGATTGTAATAGGAACAAGAAAAACTACTTGCATACATTCTAAAACAAAGAAGACACTAATTGCTCTAATATTGACACAAATTAATTTCAAAATTGCTTAAATTCGTTAGTAAGGAAAAGGTTCCAAAGAAATCTTAATGCTCACAATGGCTATACATCTCGTAACCAACTTCACATGATAGAAAATCTAACACAAAGAAAATTAAACAGGTATCTTAGATGGGTTTCTCAGAATACGACATTTATCAAATTTTTCTCATGAAATTTAATCCCCAACCCTTTTCAAGAGTATTCTCAATATATTTATACATTTTAATCACTCAATTTCCCCCAAAAAAAAATAGAAAAATATTCAAGGGACCTTTGCTTGTTACCAATTTGGCTCGGAAAGTGACGTTTAACAAATTTACATCCGAAAGCTGCCAGGTGGACCAATTGTGAACTGATCACATTTCTTTGGCCCTCAACTAATGAATAGGATGACATGCCACAACTTTTAGGAAATCCTTCTAATGATTCTGATTCTGTCATACGATAAATCCCCTTTTTAATCATTTTCTAGAGGCTCTGCATAGCTAGATATGATAGGTAATCCTTTTCACTCTCGAGGAAACACCTTTTCATATTTTGCACCTGTAACTTTCATCATTTCATCCTTTTCCCTTTCCTTCCTCTCGCAAATTTGTCCCACATCCAGCTTCTCTCGTAATTCCCACTTTTACAAGTGCCTCCGAGTAAATCCAACTTCAAAATATCAAATTTAACAATCTTGGACTCATTAATTAAGTTATGAATCCATTCAATGGCACTTTATAGATAGAGATGACAAGGAGTTTCATTGAAACTAATGAAAAATAGTTTGTATTCATGTTTCCCGGAGTCTTGGAGTAAAAATAGCATAAAAATGCACGCAATACACAACTCGTTGATTATGCCCCTTCTCCATTTTATATTTTAGTCATCCACATGTGTCCTTGGTGCAACTACAAAGGAAAGGTATAGGGAAAGCTTCTAAAGAACCGTAGGGCCTTCCACGTGCCCCCGCCCCAAAAAAATGCCTTTTGGCCTGTGAAAATTCTCGGAAAGAGGAGCTAGTGAAAGCCTCCACGTGTTTTAATGGCACATTTTGAGATAGTCCCTAAAAGTAGAGACCCCAAACAAGTGCAAGCTCACCACGTGTCTTAGTCCAGCAGAGTTGTTAGAAAAGTTGAAGGATCAACGTAAGGCACCATGTATCTAGGGTCCATGACGCTTTCCTTGGTCATTGAAAAGTCCAAGCAAAGGTGGAGTGAGTGGAAGCCTCCAAGTGTCCTCCTCGCACTTCTTGAAAATAAAAATTAGGGGCCATTTCCCAAACATTTGTGGTCCCTCCATGTGTCTATAGCTTTATAAAATTGCTTTGAAAAGTTTAAGTATAGAGCGAGCCAAGCGGAAGACTCCACATGTCTCCTTGTTGCAATTGTTAAGGTAGGACCCCAGGCTGATCCACAAATGAGTGACTACCCCCGCACGTGTCCATGGTCTACCAAAACTATACCACCTGCATGAAAAATTTGTTTATGTTTGGGAAAGGCAACGAAATCCTCCACATGTCTCCCTGACGTAACTCCAAGGGCAAACCCAAAAGAAAATTTTCAAATGAGTGCTAGCCTTCCACATGGACAAGTTTTGAGTCAAAGCAAGCCTTAAAGTTTTTAAAGTTCCCCACTAAGCTACATATAACCAGAAAGGGCCATGTTTCCATTGATGCTTAGAAGTAAAATTGACCAGAAAAATACACCCGTCAAACCGTAAAATGTAGAAAAATCACCATTTGAGCCCGAAATAGAATCTTTCTTGAAGGACAGAGAATTTGGAAATTTTATAAGGCCCAAATACGATCCATCGACCTACATCCAATCATGTTTCCATAGGTAGTTGGGAAATAAATGATAGGGATAAAAATGTGATTGTGGAAAACGGAAGGAAAGGAAAAACTGAGGTTTATGCCCAAGTTATAGATTCTTTTTCATGGACAGAGGAATGAGAAAAATATATGAAATTTTTAAGTGATCCTCGACTAAGGAAGGGACTGATCATGGCAACCAAATGGAGGAAATATTTTTATGCATCAATACAGGGAGATAGAGAAGACGATACGCACCATAAATTGAAGAACTTTAAGGATAAATGGGGCGAGATAAATTTGAGCACCAACATTGGCTCCGAATAGGGGATGGGTACTCCCTACAAGTGTCACAAGAACAAATAGAGTAGACCAAGTGCAAAAAACATCCATTAGGAAATGGAATCAAAGAATAAACTTACAGAGTAGACAATAATAACCAACTCCCCTAAGGACAAACCGATAAAATAGCAAAAGAGTCACCAAGGACCAAATGAATAAAAAAACAAAAGTAGAATGAAAACAAAGAACTATACACTATACAATGGAGAAAACTAATTCAAAGAAAAAAATCAAGGAAAACTTCAAGTGCCTGCCATTCTGGATATGACCATGTTAAGCCATTCTGATATGTCTTTAACAATTGGTCATATGATCGTCTCTCTTTTCCATCCAAGTTGTTATCTAAGCACATTTTTTCAGGCTTATCCTTTTTGCCTAGGTCAAGTTTTTTAACATCCTTCAAGGATGCATGACACATCAAAGTCTTAGGAAAATCATCCAGCTAGCATGATACCTACATCGATCAATTTCATATTCCTTGAAAGCAACATAGCTCATAGAGTTATCAATATCAACATCTCTATGAAATACTTCGTAAGAAGAATTTTTGGGGTCCTTAATAAGGTGAAACATCTTTTTCTCTCCATATAACTTTACAAGGATTCCTTCAATTCTAATTGTGGAAAAATACATATCCATTTGAATGCTTCCACTAACACTTACAACCCACTTTCTTGATAACAACACACCCCATTTGGCAGGGCAATCAATAATAACAACATCAAGTTTCAAGTTCTTACCCGAATAAGTCACTGCAAGTTGTACCACCAAACCTTTTACACACCCTACAACTAATACCTCTCTAGAATCCATTGGAGTACACTTGCCATAAGTTGTTTTCACTTTAATGTTCAATTCATTCATGAGTTCCAGAGGCATAACATTACAAGATGCTCTGGAATCAAACGCATAATTGTGTAGTACTCTATCCTTAATAATCGTGTTGTAAAAATGAATCAACATTTAATTGAGACTCAACCAAATATGTTCCCAAGTAAAATTCAAGTGGTTCACATATCTCCTCCAATGTTGGTGGTTTCTCTAGGTCTATAATGGTTGAAGGTGGAGTGTCTACATTATATATATTTATGCCTAGGGCACTCCTATCTTCCTCCAATCCCAAATTATCAAAATCCATCTTCATCCGCTTAGGAATCCTAAGCGCTTCAATTCTGAGGATACAAATCTTGATCTAACTCCAGACTTGGGAAATGTCATAGGGAATGTATTTGAGCAAAGTAGTATTTGGAGAATGATTGAAAACTCATCGAGATGGCACAATATTTTTCATATTTTTGGCATGGGTGGGAACACCAATTCTACTTGAGACAATAAGGCCTTTTCCAGATGCATATTTCTTTGGATTTTCTTTTGGGACATTGGTGAGAACTGGGCTCTTTGGTTTGGCTTGAGGCCCCGCCCCTTTAACAACTTTAGTTCTTGTGTTATACTCTTTTCTTGGGTAAAAACAACATTCATTAAAAAAAAAATTTCCTCTTCGATGGAATTCCTCCATCATACTTCTTAATCATTATAGCTCTTTGGTACTCAAAATCATTATTAGAAAGTTAAAATGCTTGTACCATATCTATTTCTAAAGCATGAGAAGAAGGAAGAAGAGGTACCCAATGAATACAGATCCTAACAAATTGCAGCAGTTCTTGCACTTATTATTTCAGTTGAAGTTGCTCCTTGCTGTGAGCTTGTAGAGTAGTCCACCATGCTTACATCATCATCAGTGTTATCATCATCATTAGCTTCTTCAACTTGCTGATCTACTTCACATGGTGGGTGGGGTAGGAAACACTTGTCACACCAATCAATTTCATTTGTCTCTTCAACAACATCAACTCTAGAATTTAGAGGATCAAGTACTACTCTATTTTCCCTAGCTTGGGGTTATCTAGCTCCCACGGTCCTTATTGACATTAAAATTTTCTTCCGTAATTTCTATTTTATTAATGTATGTATTAGGAATAGGATGTTGTTAAGTATAATTAGTAGTGGTGTCCAATAGAGGATAACAACGCCGTCAAGACGGTTCCACCAATAATGTAGAGTATGGTAACGTTATAAAAAGTAAATATTTGTCATAAGTGGTCCGGTAATGTTAAAATGTCAAATTTGGGATAAGTAGAGAAGTAGGGTCTACATGATTAGGAATTAGAAATATTATATTTGTAATAAGGACAAAGAGTGATGTCATAAATATTTTGTATATTTTATTTGTGGAAAAGTCTAAAAAGGTGGAACCCATGTGAGATGATAAGGTTTATCTTATCTTAGAAGATAAGCCTACATGTAAAGGCAAGAGTTTAGGCATGGAATATGATTGGTTGGAAGAGATTTCCTATCCTATCTTAGAGATAAGGTGGATAAGCCTGAATTCCTATAAATAAAGAGGCCACCCCCCCTCATTTAGCATAGAGAGAAGTAGTGAGAAATATTGTATGAGTAAGTGTGTAAAGGAAGCCATCATTTTGAAGGTGTGTTAAAGAAGCCATTAAGAGGTGTAATTGTGAAGTTTCTCCATAGTTATTGTTTGAAGGCAGTGAAGTTAATAACACTTAAAGAACCTCATGGTGAGATTGTAACAATTTCATGTTGATATTATAATTTACACTGATATTTCAGATTTATCATTATTCCTTCTTATCATAGTCTATGGTATTCTTGTGTTATGTTTGTTGTTGTGTTTCTAGATTACATCCACCAAACTAAGATTGTGCATTAGTTAATAATCATAGCACGAGGAGTTCCCGGTGAAGAATTATCATAGTGCTGGATTGGTGTTGACATTTTGGTTCCGTTGCCAGGACCATTCCTCGTTGGTGGATTTTCTGGAGAAATATTCCCACTTAGTCAGAAAACATTTGGAGGGTAACCTTGTTTTTACTGTGCATAGTAGTTACCATGGTAAAGTCACTTTTTGTCATGAATAGTATTTACCGTAGTAAAGTCACTTTTTACTATGAATAGTATTTACCGTAGTAACTTCACTTTTTACTGTGAATAGTGTTTACCACAAAAGTCGGTTTTACACAGTAACTTCACTTTTCAGTCAAGTTTTACCATAGTTTACCGTGGTCATTTCTATTTTCTATTATAGTGATTCCAATTATTTGTGCACATAAGTCTTGTTGATTGTACTTGTGGGTTGGTATTTCACTGTGGTTACTTTTAGAAATGGGGAAGATTCTGTTTTTCAGCCCAATCTAATGAAGATGCTTCCTCTTTCATTCAAGAGTTTAAACGATCTTGTATTTGTAATGGCCTTATAAGAAGGGAACAATGGACTAAATTTTTTCCTACCTTTTTGGATGGTTCAGCCCTTAGGTGGTTTGAAACACTAGGTGATAATGTGAAAAACTCATGGGATTTATTAACTGAAAGTTTTCTTGAAGAATTTGGTGAACAACAAAAATATGCAGATCTCATGATCGATATCACAAAGCTATCCCAAGGAGAGAAGGAGAAGATAAGAGATTATCATGCTCATGTTCTAGAGCTAAGGAGGAAGCTCGATGCCCAGATCGGAAGGAAGGATTAGCGGATGGGTTAATGAATGGCATGGATAATCTCCTCTGTAAGCACTTCATTCTTGGGATGAAGCCAGAGATCAGACAATGAGTGAAGTATGACCGCCCAGCTACCATTGAACAAGCAAAGAAGATTGCAAGAAGGCAAGAAAAAAGCATGGAAGAGGAGCCCAAAGAAATTGTTGCTAAAGTAGAGCCTACACCAGCACCTTTGGTCCAGAATCCACAACCACTCTCGGTGAGCACAAATCCTTCTCCTAGTACATCTATTGAGTATGAAGATCTGCTCAGAAAGATGGATCAGTTAACTATTAATCTTCTTCAGGAAATGAATTTAGTTCTCGGGGAGGAGATAGAGGTCCAAAAGAAATATTTCTGAATTGTATGTTATGGTTGTTATAAAAGGGTCATTATAAGTATAATTGTCCAGATAGAGCTTCACATATGGTACAAGAGATAATGATAAAGGAAAGCACACATTCTTTTGATGTAGTAGATAAGAGCATAAATAATGAAGTAGATGTGTTTGTAACAAAAAGAAAGAAATAAAAAGATAACCAAGATGGAAATGATCCTAAGAAGATGAAAGGAGAAACTAGTAAGAAACATAGGAGAAGAAAGTTGGGTGTGCAGGATTTTCTGATTTCACAGGGACAAGGACCATACTCCATCTTAGAAGATCTGTCCAAAAGGCCTGCAAATATTACATATGGTCAACTCTTGGCTATGTCTTCTGAGAAGAGGCGGGAGCTGCGAAGTGGACTCAATGCTCAATGAAGGAAGGAGGTTGAGGTCCTGTTTTGGAGGTAGAGGCGGATCCCTATGCTCCACAAGCTGAGGTATTATGTAATGGTATTTCAATTCATGATGTCTTAGTTGATGGAGGTGTTGCAGTTAATGTAATGACCAAGTCTGTAATGAATATGTTGGGTTTAAAAATTGATCACCCCTCAACACTTATGTTAAGGTCATTAAATAAAGGAAAAACTAAACTAGAAGGTGTAGTTTCAAATGTGGCAATATCTGTTATGGGTGTTGTATGTGTGGTAGACTTTCAGGTGATGAAAAATGGTACTATTGCGTACCCAATGTTGTTGGGAAGACCATGGCTAAGGAGAGTTCATGCAAGAAACTACTGGAATGAAGGCTTCATGACACTTGGACGTGGTAGAGAGAGGGTGAAGATAAACGTGATCCCTCGGCATCATAAGGCGAAACCTATGGATTCAAGTGATGAAACTGATGATTGGACATCCTCTGATTACTCGAGTACTAGTGAAGTGGACACTGAAGATGAAGAAAGTGAGGTTGATGTTTCGGTCATGGATATCCTTCCAGTCACACCGACTCATGATCCCATAAAATTATCTGAAGAAGAAATTGATGATCGTCTCCAACAAATAAAGATTGGTGATGCTGTGATGGAGAGTGAGAAGGAATCCTACCTCTAGCTCTTTCGAAGGTACATACACATATTCACTTTGATTACAAGGAACTCCGTCAAGTAAGTTGGGTAGAACATTCTATTGAGCTGGTAGATGGTGCTTAAGCCCATAAAGCAAATGCCATATAGAATGAATCCTAATTTTTCCAAGACTTTAAAAGAAGAAATAGATAAGTTACTTGATGCAAGGATTTATATTTGTTGTGGAGAATTCAGAATGGGTTTCTCCCATTGTGATCTCAATAAAAAAGAATGGGAAGCTACGCATTTGTGTTGATTATAGGAAGCTCAATAAGGCAAAAAAGAAGGATCATTACCCTCTTCCATTCTCAGATCAGATTTTGGATGAAGTAGCTGGCTAGGAGTGCTATAGTTTTGCTGATGGATATAGCGGATACAACCAAGTTCGTATAGCAGAGAAAGATCAGCTGAAGACCACGTTCACCACTCCTTGGGGAATGTTTTCTTATAGAGTTATGCCTTTTGGGTTGTGTAATGCTCCAGCAACGTTCCAGTGCTTGATGAATAGGGTGTTTGAACCCTACATTGGGAACTTCATTAGAGTATTTCTGGATGATTTTTGCATCTATGGGAGCAAGATGGACCACTGCACTAGATGGAGACAGCATTTCAAAGGTTAGATGAAGCACAAGCCTCACTAAACCCTACAAATGTGTCTTTGGATGTTCTAAAGGTGTTTTGTTAGGGCATGTTGTATCCAGAGATGGTATTGGTACCGATCCTGATAAAGTTTCAAAAATCAAAGAGTTACCATTTCCTATGAATAGAAGTAAGTTGAGATCATTTTTAGGCCATGTGGGTTACTATAGAAGGTTCATCAAGAATTTCTCAAAGATTACACAGCCACTAACCCAGTTCTTGAAGAAGGATGTTACTTATGAACCAGGAAATAAGGTGCATGAAGCTTTTGAACAACTGAAGGAAGCCTGGTGTCTTCACCTATTTTAAAGAATCTAAATTAGAGCAAGCCATTCATTGTGTATATTGATGCCTCAGATGCAGCACTAGGAAGTACTCTAAGCCAAAAGGATGAAAATGGGAATGATCATCCAATTTACTTTGGGAGCAGACAAATGAGCAGTGTTGAGGTAAATTATCTTTAACTTGAAAAAGAGGCTCTAGCTATCATTTTTGTTGTAAAGAAGTTTAGAAATTACTTGCTAGGGCAGAAATTTATAGTTGTAACAGATCATCAGGCTCTAAAATATATTGTCAATAAGCCTAACCCATCAAGGAGGATAACAAGATGGATAATTTTGCTACAAGAATTTGAATTTGATATTATAGATAGGCTAGGAAAGAAGCATGTCAATGCAGATGCACTCTCTCGAGCCTATGATGGTTTAGGTTCACCTTGTGATGATGATGATTTCCCAGATGCAACATTGTTATCTCTTGACACAATCCCTAGTGAATACATAGATATTTGGAATTATCTAAATGAATTCAAGTTTCTTGATGGTGCCAATGCAAAGACTAAGAGGAAGATTACTCAAGCTAGTCGTCCATATTCTATTCTGCATGGAGTATTATTTTGAATAGGACCTAATGGACAGTACAAGAGGGCAATTGGACGTGATCAAGGAAGGAGGCTGATAGAAGAATTCCACAATGGTACATGTGGAGGACACTTCTCTGGACAACTTACAACAAGAAGGATCTTGGATGCAGGTTATCACTGGCCCACTCTTTTTAGAGATTGTTATAATTATTGTAAGACATGTGATATTTGTCAAACACATGGTAACCATAAGACTTCATCAGCTCCATTATGCCCTATTCTTCCACTTGGTCCCTTTGAAAAGTGGGAATAGACATTGTAGGTCCACTTCCAACTACCCCATGCCAAAATAAGTATATTGTAGTTGCCACAGATTATTTAACCAAGTGGGTTGAAGCTAGGCCATTGAAAACAACTTCCATGGATGAAGTGGCAAGGTTCATATATGAACGCATTGTCACCAAATTTGGTTGCCCATTAGAAATTATAACAGATCAAGGAAGCCACTTCATTAATGAGGTGGTAGAAGCCCTAGTCAACAAGTTTTCTATTAAGCACAGGAAGGCAACAACATACAAGCCAAGCACAAATGGACAGGTGGAACAGAACAAATTTTGTGTTGTGTCAAATTCTAGCAAAAGATGCAGCCTTGCAGGTACATAAGTGGGATAAAAGGATTCATGCAGCATTGTGGGCATATAGGGCAACATCAAAGTCAGCAACATGATACTCCCCATTTCAGTTGGCTTATGGCATTGATCCAGTTCTTCCTATTGAGTTTGATATTCCCACTGTGAGAGTTATGAAAAATGAAAGGATGGATGAAAGTGATTCAATAAAAGAAAGGTTGGTACATCTTCATTTGCTAGAGGAAATGAGGGAAATAGCGAAGGATACAAGCTATAAGAATAAAATGAAGTAGAAGGAATACTTTGATCAAAAGATCCGTTGGTCTCCATTTCATGTGAATGACTTGGTTCTAGTATATGATTCCAGATACAAAAAAAGAAGACAGAAAAATTTCTTCCAAAGTGGATGGGGCCCTACAAAATAGCAGTTGTGCATGAAAATGGTACATATCGACTGGAGGAATTGGATGGTACTCCCATTACAAAATGGGTCAACCATGACAAGTTAAAGATTTTCCAAGCACCAGCTTCAGAATGTCCATAAGAGTCTACTCTCGAGGATGGAGTAGAAGTTAGGAAGGGGAAAATGTCGACATTAAAATTTTCCTCCATAATTTCTATTTTATTAATGTATGTATTAGGAATAGGATGTTGTTAAGTATAATTAGTAGTGGCATCCAATAGAAGATAACGGCACCGTCAGTATGGTGCCGCCAATAATGTAGAGTATGGTAATAGTCAAAGTACAATAAGAATGTTGTAAAAAGTAAATATTTGTCGTAAGTGGTCCGGTAATGTTAAAATGTCAAAGTTGGGATAAGTAGAGAAGTAGGGTCTACATGATTAGGAATTAGAAATATTATATTTGTAATAAGGACAAAGAGTGATGTCATAAATATTTTGTATATTTTATTTGTGGAAAAGTCTAAAAAGGTGGAACCCATGTGAGATGATAAGGTTTATCTTATCTTAGAAGATAAGCCTACATGTAAAGGCAAGAGTTTAGGCATGGAATATGATTGGCCGGAAGATATTTCCTATCCTATCTTAGAGATAAGGTGGATAAGCCTGAATTCCTATAAATAAAGAGGCCACCCCCCCTCATTTAGCATAGAGAGAAGTAGTGAGAAATATTGTATGAGTAAGTGTGTAAAGGAAGCCATCATTTTGAAGGTGTGTTAAAGAAGCCATTAAGAGGTGTAATTGTGAAGTTTCTCCCATAGTTATTGTTTGAAGGCAAGTGAAGTTAATAACACTTGAAGAACCTCATGGGTGAGATTGTAACAATTTCATGTTGATATTATAATTTACACTGATATTTCAGATTTATCATTATTCCTTCTTATCATAGTCTATGGTATTCTTGTGTTATGTTTGTTGTTTTGTTTCTAGATTTACATCCACCAAACTAAGATCTATGCATCCGGATTGGTGTTGATAGTCCTTTACCTATGTCATCAGATCTATGATCATTTCTAAAGTCTATATTGTCCTTGTTGCCTATCTTTGAAAGTCTTTACAACTTTCTCAAGATCCACAACCTTACTTGATTGAGGGTTCTTTGGGTTAATCGTTTAAAATCCTTCCTCTTGAAGGTTTTCCATTTAATGTTTTTCTCAATTTGCGAGAGCCATGGTAAAGGCGTGCCTCAAAGTTCCAGGGTTCTTATCCCTCAAATAGTAAGCAAATTTCTTATCAAATGCATCTGAATACTTTATCAAACATGATTCATCACATGGCCTCAGTTAATAGGTAGTCTTCTAAATGTCTTGTTAAATCTTGTATTGAAATCATGTATTGATTCATTAGGATTCTTTTTATATTTAAAATTCCGATAAAATAAACCTAGAGTTTATTTTATCACCATACTAGATTCTAAAAGAATTCTTCATCTCTGTCTAAGAATCAATGGAATTATCTAGAAAAGACTTATACTAGCCCTTGCATTTTCTATAGTATGGATAAACAATTTAATGTATACATCCTCAAATTCTATTTCAAATTCCTCCATCATATTGACAAAGAGCTTCAAGTGTTGATCACCAATGATTGCATTATTTCCTTGAAACTTAGGCAATCTATTTCTTACATCTTGTGGCACAAAATTTGGATAGCTAGCCATACCTCTAAAATTGATGGGACCAAAAGTATTAACAATAAATGGAGGTCTAGGTGGAGGTTGAGCCATATTATTTTGAGGAGGTGACCTTGGAGGAGATGCAAACTTGATGAGGAGTGAGAGGTGTGTGTGGTACAGGGATGCAATTTTCAGAATGAATACCCTCTAAAGGCTCTGTTTCTTGGAAAAATTTATTAGATTTGGAAAATACCGGGGAAGATTGATAAGAAAATGTTTCAAATAAAAAAGAAGGATCCTCTCTAGATGGAGAATTCAATTCAGCAAATATACTACCCGATTCGAAGCACTTGAGGAATTATTGCAATCTTTAATCACGGGATGATAAGTTTCACCAATGGAGATATCTTTTCTTGATGCTTGATCTCCAACAACCTTCTAAAATCTTTTTCCTTCTGAATTAGACTCTCCCAACTCTTGAAATAACCTTCTACTAGGGTCCCTAGTGAAGACAGATCTTCTTCCTTTTAACTTTGAAGATATCAGTGACAAATCTTACTTGATATATGTTAAGACACTGGTATTTATAAAGAATTTAAACAACACATAGTATCCACTAAGGATTTTCACCTTAGTTTGTGTAAATGAACTATGAAATACCTATCAAATGTCTATCAATACTAGATTCATGACAAGCTTACAAGATCTACTCTTCTTCTACCCAAATTTATCAATGATAATACAAAATTTAGTGCAATAACTGTAGAAGCTAGAAATATTGCACTCAAAACATAAAACTTCAAACAATTCTTACTGAGATATGAACGATAATTATGTTTCAATAATGTATTTGCACTTATATCATGTAAGAAGCATTATTAGGTCTATATGTGTTATTCTTGATGGTGTTCAAACTTTGCACATAACTTCATTTCCTCGACAATGGTGCCACAAGTGTTGGTATCAAAATTTGTTCTCCTTTTCAAGATGAGAATCATCACAAATTTGGAATGGATCTTAGAGAAAGATAGATCATGATGTATGTCGTTTTGCAGTGGGGATGAGATCTAACTAGCCCTTTGTCACTCATATTTATGGATAGATGGATAACACCTTCAAGAGGATTTGACCTATCCTAACTAATTTAGGCCATGCCTTTCAACCAGGGTGAGAGGACTCGTAGTGTAACCTCTGTTTGATGAAGGAGATCGAGATATACTTCTTTTGCACAAATTTTATGAAGAAAATCTTGGGAAAGTATATTCAATACTCCATAATTAAACTCTAAAAATTTGTCACTTCTAAAAGATGGAGATACTTTCAAAACAAGGCTAAGGTTACTAAAGACATTATGGGATCCTGATTGTTCTACATATTTTAGTGAATGTATTTTTTCCTTTGTTAATATACAAGGAAAACAACGATAGTTCGAGATGTATTCATGGTTTTGAATAATTTTGGTGGGAGATTAAGCAGGATAAAGTTGATTATACCAGATCTCTTAGACACTTCACAACAATGGATAACTCAACAATAGAAAACTTCATAATAGTTAAGACGTTCCTTCAACTAGAAGGTGTTCTTCAATGGAGGACTAGATCAACACATTTTCACACAATCTTTGAGAATATAGCACAAAGGCTTGAGCTAAAAACTCAATTAAACACCAAAATATCTTATTAATCATGCCATAAGGTATACCCAAAGACTTACAGATAATTCTTTGTCAACAAATGACACTGGAATGATTTTAAATTTGTTTATCTCATCACAGGATGAAGGCTCTTCCTGAAATGAAATTGCAAATGCCACTAAATTGTCATAAGGAATAGACCTGTGTGATTTCAAAAATATTTCAATGTAAGATTGCAATAGGAACAAGAAAAACTACTTGCAGACATTCTGAAACAAAGAAGACACTAATTGCTCCAAGATTAATGCAAATTAATTTCAAAATATCTTAAATTCATTAGTAGGGGAAAGCTTCCATAGCAATCGTTATCCATATTTCACCCCGAAAAATATTGGATCCTCCAAGACCCTATGTGAGAAGAAAGAGAAGAAATAACTCTGTCACATGAATTCGTGCCTTAAATCTATTTGTGAGACTGGGAAGGTTCTAAAATAAAAAGGGAAAAACTCAAAGCATTTGGGCTTGAGCCAAAAAAGTGAGGAGTCAAAGACAATAGTTGAAGCACATCCCCACCAATAAAATGGTGCCACATGTCTAAAGCGGAGCGAGAGGGGCCATGGGAGTTTTATTGGATTTTGTGATTCTCACGAAAGGGAAAAAGATACACTACATGCCCAATTTTTGTTCCAATTTTGCTGCCACGTGTCCCATATCAAAAGGTGACCCATTCTTCAAGTTTTTATTTCTTCCCTCCTATACAGACCCGATAAAAATTTTGAGGGGACATATCTTTCGGCTTAGGGCTCAAAATATTACAAATATGACACTTTGTTGAAAAGATCTCGGTCGTGCCCATGCCATGGAGGTCTGAGACTTTAATTTTGAGGAGGTTAGGTAAACAAAAATGGAGGAAATGTCTTCAGGCATTCAATGTAGGATCCATCTATCTCAACAACTAGATTGGATTCGATCTGTTTCCATCATTTCCTCTTCCTTCAAGGTGCTAAACCAAGGATCGATGTAGTAAAGACGGATTTGGGGGAAAATTTTATCAAAAGCATTAACAACAGTGGTTGAGTTCCAACCTACTTTTCCCACTTCCCTCTCTCTTTCTTCTCTCCGATCAAATCTATAAATACATGGGCAGTATTCATTGTAAAATTTGTTGTCCATTCTTCTTCCCTATCTCCCTCTTCTTTTTGTTCCCCTAGGTCAAAAATAGAGTTTGAACCTCCTTTCACGGCTTTGTAATGGCATTATCTTGCCTCTTTCCCACTAATGATGTACTATGTGAACTTTTGGAGCAATATTTTTTTTTTGTGATGCATCTGTCCATCCTTTCTTATTTTATTGTCTCGCCTCACCTCTCGTCATTACAAAGTATATTGTGTATATTCTGATGTTTGTTGCAGGTCTTGGGATCCGTGTTTAATGGGTTTTGAAGTGGTCTTCTGTGTGAAATCTATCTCTAGTCTGTAGTGCTATCTGTCCACCCTCTCCTCTACTCACCTCTCTCCACTTCAGAAGCTGAGATTGTGATCAACACTTCCCTTTTCTTGGTACTATCACCTCATTAGTGTAGGATTTCCCTCTTTATGCACTTTCTCTCTCACCGTCTCCTTGTAATTGTTAGATCAGGAGTAGATAGTCACATTTCCTTCCTTAGGAGTAGTTTAGCATTAGGATTACAAAGAAGAAGTTAGCTTTCTCTAGAGGGCCATCTCAAGTCCGTAAGTCCCACAACTTGAGATATGGTCCCATGTTATGCAAGCACACCAAGTGAACCTACCTTAGAAAAGCATATCCATAACTCATTTGGGAGTGTTGTGATTTCACATTAACTATTTTAGCACACCCGGTGGGGCAGTGCAGAAGCACCTTACCACTTCACTTCATCAGGTTTGATGTGCTCTTAGTGAAGATTTCAGCCTTTGGAGGCACTTTCAAGCACATCTAGTGACTCCATCTGGTCAAAAACCCATTCTCTAAGTTGCAGACCTTTTCCATCCATTTACACTCATTTCATCCATTTTCCTTCTTCCATCTCTTTCATTTTCTCCCATTGCACAAGTTTTTGTAATCATGAATTCATTCCCTTCATAGAACTCACACTTACAGCAATACAATCCACCTCCAATGTATTTACCAACTCCTCCAGATCAGCATTATGATAAGATCTAGAACCATTATGCTTACCCATATGAGCAGTGTCAAAACCAGTTTGACTATAAGCTTATCAAGAGAAGGGGTACACATATAATGATAGCAGTCAAATGGAGGATGTTGAGCTGTTGGAGAAGATAAAAAAAATGGAGGCAAACATGGTTCAATTAAGGGCAACAGTTCAAATGAGGGCTTTCAACATTGGTTGTAGGGCACCTTGTCCATGGGAAGGCCCTTTTCCAAGACACTACAACCCTCAAGAGAAGTTGGACTTCATGATTGGAATGCTACCCCAACTTGCACAATGGAAAGTAGAGATAGAGGCCTATAAACTTTGTGTCAGGAAACCTTTTCAATGGGTAAATACTACACCATTATTTGGTAATTTTCTCTCTACTCCTCAAGCAACACTATCTCAATTTGAGCTTTAATTTCTTAGCTTCCCATTAAATGTTGCCCCAAGTGTGAAATCCATTTCTCCATCCCCTAGTCTTCCACCTCATCTCAATTATTCTGTCATTTTCCCTTCCAAACAATCATCCCCTTCGAAAAAACAAGAAGTTCCACCTCCCTTCCCACCAAAAACAATTGCAAAGATGGTTAAACCCCAACCTGTCACTCCTCTTGCTTTCCCAAGCCCATGTTGGGAAGAGACTCAAGAATCTGTCAAGGAGAACAACAAGAAGAGGAGCCCAATAAAAAATAAATGACAGACAATATGAAGAGTTGGGCTGCCAAATTTGGGTTTACAAAGATCCCCTTGCTGGTTAAGCCTACAGAGGAGGCCAAGGTTGAAGACTCAATGGTGGTTAGGACTGATTTTGTTGCAGCAAAAGAAGATCAAGGAAAGGAAGAAGATCAGTTATCAAGTTGCTTGGAATATAGTGTCCATAATGGCACTTTGTGCGAGAGAAATGCAGATCCAATTCAAGTAACACAATCAATCAAGAAGAAGAACAATCTACTCAAAGTCCCATTGGGAAGAAGAAAATGGATGAGAGCAAATCAAAATTTGTAACAATAGAAGAAGGCATCATTGATAATTTCTTGCTTTCATTCGAAGGGCCTGTTTTGGTTGATGAATCCATCATGGAGGAAAATCCTAAAGAAGACATGGCTGTCCCAAATAGTCCTCTAGAGCAGTAGTTTGAAGAGTTTTCTTTGACAAGCTTCATGTTAGAGGAAGAGGTTATCCAAGGGCAAGATGGTATTCAAACAACAGAGGAAGGAGAAGCTGCTCCAAATCCAAAAGAAGAGGAACACTTAACATCTATGGAGGAGAACATTCATTTGCAACAGTCTACACCTTATAGCGAGCCCTATGGAACCAAGGTTGGAAGATCTTGATCTTCCATGTTATTCAAAGGATGAGGAAGAGAAAAGGTAAGAGGATGTCATCATCTCTCTCACACCATCCACCCAAGAAGATCCACAGGAAGACTCCATTTTTGGAGTTGAAATTTAGAGTAACAGGAAAATACATCGAGATAAGACCATGCCTAATCAGGTACTTGGCTTCATTAGAGCCAAAGGAGAAACCAAAACCAGTCATGGCTACTTCAGGGCATGAGGATGAACATCAAAGTACCAAGGGTAACCATTAATACCTCCAGGAGTCCAATGCAGTCAGCTTGAGGAGGTATTTTCCATTAATGTTGATACCTTGATGATTTGGGTGGAGGACCATCTTATTATTAGTTTTTCACTCATCTAACCAGCCATGTTCAGTGTAAAATCATTTGCATGGCTGCCATTTTTGAGGAAGGGAAGCTATTTCTCCCTCCCAGTTGTAGGTTTTGTTTGAGTTCCCTTTGTTCTTTGTTAGGGTAGAGTAGGTACGTTTGTCTTGAGAAAAAAAGAAGTTCTTTTGCACACTCTGCATGTTCCATTTAGAGCATGTATGATTTTAAGTTTGTACATAGTTTTTGGTGTTGTTGTTTTCTCTTGCACAGTGCATTATAATGGTTTTTGGTGAAGATCAACTCTAGTTTTAGCGGGTTTCCAAGAGGCTCAAAGGCCAGAATTTTAGAGTTCAGACTAGAGTCAGTTTATAAGGCTAGACTCCATGCCCAATGGATGTAACTAATGCCACTGGTCTCTTCATCTAGTAGGCAGATGTCCCCATGAGTCACCAAATTGTTATCCATATTTCACCCCGGATAAAATATTGGATCGGCCATGACCCTGTGCGAGAAGAAAGAGAAGAAACAACTTTGTCACGTGAATCTATGCCTTAAATCTATTTGACAGACTCAGGCAAGCTCTAAAATAAAAAGGGAAAAAGTCAGCATTTGAGCCCAAGTCAAACCAAAGCGGGGAGTCAGAGACAAAAGGTGAAGCACATCCCTAGCCAACAAAAGGGTGCCACATGTCCAAGTGGAGCAGCGGGGCCACGAGAGTTTTCTGGATTTTGTGATTCTCTTGGAAAGGGCAAAAGATAAACTACGGGCCTGATTTTTGTTCCAATCTAGATGCCACATGTCGCATATAAAAAGGGGACCCATTCTTCTAGTTTTTTTTTTTTTTTACTGCCCTCTGTATAGACTTGATACAAACATTGAGGGGACATATCTTTTGGCTCTGGGCTCAAAATATTACAAATTTTATGTCGTTGAAAAGATCTTGGCACATGTGCCCATGCCATGGAGGTTAGTGTTATCTCTCGAAAGTGCACCCAACAGAGAGATGGTAGTAGGTGTTCTAAGTCTGCAAAGATCTCTCTCTCTCTCTCTCTCTCTCTCTCTTGTAGATACAATGGGGACACCTCAGGTCATGTGGTATACCTATTTTGAGGTGAACCTCCAGGGGTTAAAAGGCCGGTTCCTTATTGGTGTTCACTAGACTACTTTCTGGGAGTTTTAGGGTTAGGAGGTGACTTGAAAATGAAATAATTACTAAGGTGATACACCAAATTTGAATAAAGAACTTGACTTGAGTGGAATACACAACTGACTTGTGAAGAATTCTTTGTGTGCATGAACCAATTTGTACTTTCTACAGAATGTAAGGGCAAAAACACTTAATTTATACTTGAGGGAAAATCACAACAGTACTAGTAAGCTAACATGCACAATGAAATTTAGCAGAAAATAGTAGATCTGTAGTAGGGTAAAGTGACTAATCAGGGAATATTGATTCACAAGATTAATACTGGCATACACAAGACTACAGAATAACTTGGAAAGGCAAGAGTAATTCAACACTCAGAGGGTAAAACTGGTAGAAATTGCTTCAGTACTCATATCAAAAGTTCTTTTGGGAAAAATCTCTAAAAAATCCCCCTGTGCTTTGCAAGAGCACACAATATATAGCAAAAGTTCACCCCCTTCCTAAAAATAGCTTAAAAGTTGTACTCGCCCATGCATCCTAATTTTACCCTTTATTTAATAATAAATAAAGGAATAAAATAATACAAACTAAAGCATGTGATAAAAATAGGCATTATCAGCCTTAGATACAATATAGTCAAACTAAAGTTGACTATTCTATTTTTAAGAAAGAAAGGTGAACAATTGCTAATTTTAAAATTTACTTGCTAGGCAAGTCTTCTCTCTTTGCACATGCAAGTTTGTCATCTTCTCTATTCTATCATGTTGTGAAGGCATGCAAAAATCATCTCCTGTGTATAGGCAAAAGGATGCAACCTTAGCCATATTTGTAAAAATAAAGTGAAGTGGGGACCACCTTTGGTTTGGAATGCTGCCACATTGTAGATTTTAGCATGTATAAAAAATTAAGGGGTTTACCCTTTTGGCTAGCCCACCATGCATAATTGGTTTGCCACCTTTGGGCCTTGGCATGTAATACCACTTTTCACCTTTTCGGTGATCATGGCATATGATATTATTTGTTTGATTTTTTTTTGTGGCATGGACTATAGTTTAGACTTTACAAAGTCTTGGCAATTGATTATGTTGACCATCCACGTGGGCTGGCCCCTTCTCCATGATGACTCACCCTTCGCTTAACCTTGGTCTGTGGAACCCGACCGTGGCGGTTTTAACTTGGATTTTGTGAAGCGTTTTGGGACCCTTGATCTATGCTTTGGTATTTTCTCCACCGTAGATCTTCTAACCCTGATTAGGGTTCTGGCTTGAGCAATTAATGTGGTCAGTGGCATTTAATTGGGCCTTATCACCTGGGACCCTGTGAGGAACGACCACCGTTTGATCTTCCACTTGGCGTTTGATGGGTCGTTGATCTCGACCATGAGTTAGGGTTTGGAACCCTAGTTTCGAATGTGAGTTTATACCTTCGAGCTTGGCATTTGGTCATTTCATTTGCATCTTCACTCTGCGGGTGAAGCCCTGCAAAATTTTTACCGCTCTGTGATTTTTCGATGAATGCTTGGAGACTTGGTGGTTTTCGAGCTTGCATTTTGTTTCTGAACTCTCGATGCCATTATTGCTCAACTGTTGCACGCATTTTCTGAAGAATCTCAAGGTATTTTTGTTGTTTTTTGGTTCTATGTTCGGTTTCCCTCCTGTATATGATCTGAAGATCATTTATCGATTAAACTGCTCTGTTCTTCCTCATAGATTGATAAATCTTTGTTTGGCATCTAGTTTTTGTTTGGTTTTGGTAGTCGATAGATAATGAACTTGGGATGAGCCTGTAGAGAGAAGTCGCCACCATTTTTTTCTCATTTGATTGCTTCGTTCTCGGGAAATGGTGAGTTCCAACACTATTTTCCCCTTTTGAGCTCAAGTTTCATTCTTGTAACTCTGAACCCATTGCAAATACCAGTAAAATATTTGTAAATCGAAAGCATTTTGTGGGTTCACTCCTTTTAATTCTAAAGTGAACTTTTAAACTCTGACTCATCGTTTAAAACTTGTTGAAACTTTGTTCTATGCATTTTGATGAATTGTCTATGGGCTTGGCTTGGTGCTTGGAAATATTAACTATTTTCATTTCCCAACTCGATACTCAAACTCTGTTTCACATTTGGTAGATGCATACTATTTGTTCTCCATCTGAAACATGAGCTCTTTTCATTTTACCTTACCGTGGAAGATGCACACCTGATTGTTTGTCATTTACTTCTTTGCATCTGTAGATGTATATTTGATCTTTCCTGCTACTTTCTTTAGTAGACCTGTATCTTCTTCAAGTGGGCATTTGTAAGCTTGGAAATAAGTCATCCATTTGATTACAGACACTGTTGCCTTTCCTTCTTCTCTTTGTAGATGCAATATTTGTAACTGTTGGACTCATTCTGAAAGTGTAGCGAGGGCACATCACTCCATAGCATTGTTTCTAATAATACTTCCCTGCAGACTTGGCATAGTATCCGGAATTGTTGACTGTTCTAGTTTTTATCTTGTGTGTGAGCTCCTTTTGTTTTACTTTCTGTAGATAGATGTCTACTTGGAGTTTTATGCAGATCTTCTCCATTTTGTACATGCATGTTTGTAGTTTGCAATCCTTCTTTCATTCTGTAGATGCATTCTTCTCTTTGTAGATGTAGTTCAAACTACTTTTATGAACCCTGTGCATGTGTACTTGTAGTTTATCCTTTTCTGGAAGGCATGCTTTGATTTGAAAACTTGTTGGGCTTTGTAGTTTTACTCCTTCAGTTGGAAGCTGAATGCTACTTGTGTATTCTGTAGCTTGATATTTGCATTCAGAATGATGAATCTGGAAGTTGTATGTTGTTTATTTGTTGTAAACATGATTGCATATTGTTTGTATAATGAAGTAAGTATCCCATTTCCGAAAGTGAAAGAAAATATTTAGTTTTCTTTTCTGTAATAGTACTTCACTTCCTAGAAGTTATAGTAGCAATTCTGTTTCAATTCTTTCATTATTTCTCAATTCTATTTTTCTGGAAAAGTCCATTTTGCAAGGGGAGACTCGGAAATTCTTTTCCAAAATCCTGTTCTTCTCTCTCCTTTTCCAGATTTTTGATCCTGATTTGCAAAAATACCTCTTTTTGACTTATTCTGATGCTTCTTTCTTCGGTAAACCATCTGAAAATGATATTTGTCTTTATTCAGTAGATGCTTCCTTCTTAAATAGTTAACTAATTTTCAATCAATGTTGCAACCTGTTCCTGCAAAATTCAGAAATGAGTTAGAAATAAATAGGATTTTTGGCCTCTCTTGTATCCATGTGGTTTATTTCTTCTTCTCTCCTTGTTCTGCAATTGTTTTCCAACTTTCTACATGTGTCATTCTTCAAATCTATTTCTCTCACAAGCTGCTTCAGATTCTACCTTTCTAAATCAATCCTTAGCTTCTTTGATCTTCTCTTTTCAGATTCACTTTATGGACTCTGCCTCTTCCTTGCTGCCAGCTCATCTATATTTCTTTCTTTTCCTGTGCCATGTGTTTCTGTACTTCTTTCTTTCAAGTACCATTAGATGCATTGAATTCAGAATATGTATTTTCTTTTAGAACATGAGTATTGGAATAACATTGTACCCTGAGCTCAATTTTGACAGATACTTCTCTTGTCTTGCAGGTGTTAAGAAATGGAGATGGAAAGGCTGAGGAGTGGAGACAGAAGACAGAAAAGGAAATGATGGGTTCCTTTTTACTCCTCTACTCTTGTTCTTTAGCACATGCAGTATTCTCATTTCCATGTATATGATGAGTCACTTAGTCATATCCCACAGCTTGTGTGGGAAAGCTTATGATCTCTTATGAATAAAGCATTAAATTGAAATAATGAGTTGATTATCTCTTTCTGCATTCAGTTTTCCTTTGATTGTACAATGATGTAGGCAACTCAATATCTCAATAAAATGAATTAACATAAGGGATAACTTGAAGTGAATACCTATAACTCCAGTGGATAATCATTGAATGAAATGTGTCTCTTTGTATGTTGTGTGATTATCTTAGCTTCCATTCTTCGTTTTGACTCCTTTCTGCTATCTCCATTTGGACATTATTGTCACTGTTTGTTTGTCAATATTTTCTTGATGGAAGTAGCAGGAAAGGAGTCAATTGTAATCTTTTATGGCAGCATAGATAAATGCAAACTCATTAATCATGACAACTTTAATGAATATAGAGCAATAAATCTGATAGGCACACAGATAATAACCGTGAATCTGATTACTTGAAAACTGCCACTATGTCTGTTGTTCCAAAACTATACACCTTACATACTCTATAATCTGGTGTCTTCATCAAGATAACACAGATGTCCTTCAGGCTTGTGTTCTTTTGCCGAGGATATTCATGAAATTGTAGACTATGTGAGTTGTTACGTTTTGTAACAGCACACATAGCCGTAGATTTCACTTAATCTCTTTCACAAATCAGCAATAACAAGATAATCTGATATAATTCCCTTAGCTTAGGTATACTTCACCAAAGCTATCCATCGTAACAAAGTTTTGAGTTTCCCATTTTTGCACAAGTGTAAAAATTGTCAACAGATTAGGTAAATGAAAATGGAGAAAACATCTTCGGCCTTGATATGCTAGATCCATCTGTCTCAACAACCAGATTGGATTTGATCTATTTCCACTGATTCCTCTTCCTTCAAGGCATCGAACCAAGGATTGATGTAGTAAATATAGATTTGGGGGAAGATTTTATCAGAAGCATTAACAACATTGGTTGAGTTCTCACCTGATTTTTCCACTTCCCTCTCTCTTTCTTCTCTGATGAAATCTATAAATACAGGGGCATTATTCATTGTAAAATTTGTTCATTCTTCTTCTCTGCCCCCTCTTCTTTTCTTCCCCTAGGTCAAAAATGGAGTCTGAACCTCCTTTCATGGCTCTGTAATGGCATTCTCTTGGCTCTTACCCACTAACGATGTACTAAATACCATATATGGAGTACCTCATCAGGCCTAGTTGCTGGGACTCATCCTGTGGACAAGCCACTTCTATTTTTGCCCCTAGCTTAACTTGGGGGTGTTAGAGTAGGTATTTACCTTAGCTCATGTTCACATAGGTAATTTATTTACCTTTATTGTATTTATCCTCACCCACTTATGTATGTGGATATTTCTTTTATCTTATTTAGATATTAAGAGATAATATCTAGTTGTTAGGTATAGTTCTTTCCTTGATCTATGGTATTGACTAGATCCTTGATGTCTAGTTCTCTCCTAAATCTATGGTTTTGACTAGTTCTTTGATGACTAGTTATTTCCTTGATTTATGAATTGATCTACAACCTTGATTGGTTCTTAGATTATTATTCCTTGCCTATTTAAGCAAGACTTATTAAAAATGTATTGCATTGACTTCCATAATAATATATGATATTGTTTCTCATTTGTTTGCAAAGGTTTTATGTAAAGTTATTTTGGTGAATTAATTTCATCTTATTGATCGTGGTGTTTGATTAGCATATGTGTTCTCGGTTTGAAACAATATTCTTATCGTTCCTTTCATGGTATCAGAGCCATAGATGATGTAGACATCCATATGTAAGTTTTTCTTTGCAAGCAAGGGTTTATTATTTTCATGTATTTGGAATTTGTGAGAAATTTTCTACAGCATGCATTTTTATGCAAAATGGAGTGCGCCATTGGATTTGGAAGGTGCCAAAACCCTAGAATCGACTATAAACTCAGCCATGTTTTGAGACAGTCAAATCTGGACATTTTAAAGGTTTTTGGCACATTTCTCAAAAAAATCGTACAATTATGTACAAACATATTTTTGGCTCAAAAATTATATCAGATTTCTAGGTTTTTCGAGAAAATTTCTAGGTTTCTCTCTATTTTTTGATACAGGTGCTAGAAAAAAAGATATTTGTAGTCAAAGTTTGTATTCACAATTGTACTTTTTGGGTGCATTCTTTTATCCATTGGATATAAGCGTGTACCTTCCGGATGCATTCTTTTACCCTCTGGATATTTTGGTTTTGGATGTAGTCTTTTATCCACTGGATGCAGATCTATACCCTCTGGGTGCATTCTTTTATCCATTGGATAAAAGCGTGTACCTTTCGGATGCATTCTTTTACCCTCTAGATATTTCAGTTTCAAAAGCAAAGTGTTTTATCCACTAGATGCAGATCTGTACCATTTGGGTGCATTCTTTTATCCATTGGATATTGACATGTACCCTTTGGATGCAATGATTTACCCTCTGGACATTTTAGGTTTTGGGCGTAGGCTTTTATCCTTTGGTCGCAAGCATGTATCGTGTGGATGCACTCTTTTACCCTTTGGACATTTGGGTGTCACGTGTACCTTTTAAAAAGATCAGCATTAAAATATTATTTTAATAGCAAAACCTTGTAGAGCTCATAACTTTTGATCCGTAGCTCGGATTAAGGTGATCTTTGTTTTGAAATTGTGTATTTTTTTGAGATCTACGCATTGGTGACATTTTTATACACATATTTGAAATGTTAAAGGTACTTGTTACTCATTGTAATATTTACATGCACTCAATTATAAAGTGCCAAATTCGGGAGGGTGTTGTGATCACTTGTGGATGCATTTTTGATTAAGCTCGATGTCCTAAAATTTTAGGTATTACATTATTGTATCTATGGGTGTATACATTTATATCTCTCTTGTTTGTTGAGATATTTTGGATCTATATTTTCGACACTTTTTTGGACATGTTGGCAGTCTCTCTTGTGGGGAGCTATTCAGTGCAAATCGGTGTTAATTTTTCAAAGGCTTTCGAGTAGTTGATTTTGACAACTCATAAAAATCTATGGTGTCACTCTACCCATTCTGCGAAGATGGAGGGTGTGGTGTTGATACTTCTTCTTCGGGTTTCATGTCCTTGCCTTGTTAACTTGGCTTTATTTGGATCTCATGTCCTTACCTTGTTGCCTTAGTTGTTCTTGGATCGTGGCACACCTATTTGTAGTAGTTGATCAAATTAATTTTGATGTTTTTTTACATTTTTGACATCACTCTATTGACAGTCTCCTTACATGGAGCTATTCTGGTGAAGCCCAGTGTCAGTTTTTGAGTTATATGATCAAGCAGTGAATTCAAACCATAGTGTGCACCAAACTTCTTTAGTATTGTATGAGTTTTTGGAGCCGAGCTTCTGAGGATATCTTGTAGTAGAATTTTTCTCTCTACTTTGTTATTACTGGTTTTGGGTACCTTGCGGTGTCTAATTTTCCTAGTTATTGTATGTGGGTACCTCATCAGGCCTTGTTGCAGGACCCACCTTCTTTTTCCACCCACCTAAGCTATGTTTACGGGAGGATGTTAGTGTAGGTTATTATTTATTCTTTTATTTATTTATTAGGATAATTCTTACACTTGTGTTAGCCCTACACTTGTTGGGTTAGCTTGCTTAGGTGTACTAGTTGTGTGGAGTTAGCTTCTCAGTTATGTGAAGTTAGTTTACTAGTCTTTTGGAGTTAACTTAACTACCAGTATCAGTTAGTGGGAGTTCTTCACCACTGATTTAGGTAGTAGTTGCACTTCCCTCCTCCTATATGTACATCTTTCTTATTGAATAATTCAAGTCATTCTATTGTAATGTATTGAGCATTATGGATTATGATGGATTTCCATATATGGTATTTTAACTCTTCTGCTTTGAAAATATAATGTGGTGTGTTATTATCATCTGAGATCACGGCTTGAAACAATATTCTTATCATTCCTTTCATGGTATCAGAGCTACACGAATTATCGTCACACCAAAAGCTCGAACTTCTAAGGATATCTTGATCTATGACCTAAATAATTACCTAGCTCTATCATGCAGGAGGGTATTGGCATAGCAACTGATTAACACAATGAGATCCCTCTCCACCATCAGTTCAAGCTTTTCACGTGATGGCAAGTCATGTAGCTCTGATACCAGGTAGTTAAGCGTGCCAACCCCAGAGTAGTTATGGAATGGGTGACCTCCCAGGAAATTCCTAGTGCCACTTCCTCCTAATGTTATTGGGTCTGATTGGGTGTATACCCGACTCTATTGTGTTGGAGGGTATTGGTGCAGCAATTGATTAATATGATGAGATCCCTCTCCACCATCAGTTCAAGCTTTTGGTGTGACGGCAAGTCGTGTAGCTTTGATACCATAAAAGGAACGATAAGAATATTGTTCCAAGCTTTGATCTCATATGATAATAGCACACCACATTAGATTTGCAAATCGGAAGAGTTAAAATACCATATATATGGAAATCCATCATAATCCATAATACTCAATACATTAGAATAGAATGAATTGAATTATTCAATAAGAAATATGTACATATAGGAGGAGGAAGTGCAACTACTACCTAAATCAGTGGTGAAGAACTCCCACTAACTGATACTGGTAGTTAAGTTAACTCCAAAAGACTAGTAAGCTAACTCAACATAACTGAGAAGTTAACTCCACACAACTAGTACACCTAAGCAAGCTAACCCAACAAGTGTAAGAATTATCCTAATAAATAAATAAAAGGATAAATAATAACCTACACTAACACCCTCCCGTAAGCATAGCTTAGGTGGGTGGAAAAGAAGGTGGGTCCTGGAAACAAGGCCTGATGAGGTACCCACGTACAACAACTGGGAAAAATGGACACCGCAAGGTACCCAAAACTAGTAATAACAAAGTAGAGAGAAAAATCCTGCTTCAAGATATCCTCAGAAGCTCGACTCCAAAAACTTGTACAATGTTAAAGAAGTGTGGTACACACTATGGTCTGAATCCACTATTCGATCATATAACTCAAAAATAATTGACACTGGGCTTCACCAAAATAGCTCCATGTAAGGAGACTATCAATGGAGTGATGTCAAAAATGAAAAACAAACACCAAACATAATTTGATCAACTTTACAAATAGGTGTGCCATGATCCAAGAACAACCAAGGCAACAAGGCAAGGACAAGAGATCTAAATAAATAGGAGTGCCACGATCTAAGAAAAGCCAAGGTAACAAGGCAAGGCATGAAACCTAAAGAAACAAAAGATCAACACCACACCCTCTCATACTACGAGAATGGGTAGAGTGACACCACAAATCTGTATGAGTTATCAAAATCAACTACTTGAACTCGACAAACTAACACTAGGCTCCACGAGAATAGCTCCCTCACAAGAGAGATTGTCAAATTTGGGAATTTAAAAGGTTTTTTGGCACTTTTCTCAAAAAATCCATACAATTATGGAGTACCTCATCAGGTCTTGTTACAGGACCCACCTTCTTTTCCATCCACCTAAGCTATGCTTACGAGAGGGTGTTAGTGTAGGTTATTATTTTCTCGGTTATTGTATGTGGGTACCTCATTAGGCCTTGTTATAAGGACCCACCTTATTTTCCACCCACCTAAGCAAGGACACCACAAGTTGTGTAGCTCTGATACCATGAAAGGAACAATAACCAAATCGTACCAAGCAAAGAAAATAGATGCTAATCAAACACCATGATTAATAAGATGAAAGTAATTCACCAAAATAACTTTACATAAAACCTTTGCAAACAAATGAGAAACAATATCATATATTATTATGGAACTCAATGCAATACATTGAGAACAAGCCTTGCTTAAATAGGAAAGGAATAACAATCTAAGAACCAGTCAAGGTCATAGATCAAGCCATAAATCAAGGAGATAACTAGTCACAAAAGAACTAGTCAAGACCATAGATTTAGGAGAGAACTAGACATTAAGGATCTAGTCAATACCATAGATCAAGGAAAGAACTATACCTAATAACTAGATAATATCTCTTAATATCTAAACAAGCTAAAAGAAATATCCACACACATAAGTGGGTGAGGATAAATACAATAAAGGTAAATAAAGTACCTAGGTGAACATGAGTTAAGGTAAATACCTACTCTAACACCCCCTCAAGTGAAGCTAGGGGCCAAAATAGAAGTGGCATATCCATAGTATGAGTCTCGATAACTAAACCCGATGAGGTACTCATGTATAATAACTGAGGAAAAAGGGACACCGCAAGGTACGCAAAACTAGTAACAACAAAGTAAAGAGAGTAAAGACCCACTCTAAGGCATCCCAAGAAGCTCGGCTCAAAAAACTCATACAATGCTGAAGAATTTTGGTCTGAATCCACTGCTCGATCATAGAACTCAAAAACAACTGACACTAGGCTTCACCAAAATAGCTCCATATAAGGAGACTGTCAATGAAGTGATGTCGAAAGTGTAAAAAAAAAACCAAACATAATTCGACCAACTGCTACAAATAGGTGTGCCATGATCCAAGAACAATAACCAAAGTAACAAGGCAAGGACACAAACTCTAGAGTGTCACGATCCAAGAAAAGCCAAGGTAACAAGGCAAGGACACGAAACCCGAAGAAGCAAGATCAACACCACACCCTCCCATATTGCTGAATGGGTGGAGTGATGCTACAAATCTATATGAGTTGTCAAAACAACTACTCAAACATTGAAAAACTAACACTGGGCTCCACTAGAATAGCTCCCCCACAAGAGAGACTATCAACATGCCAAAAGTGTCAAAAATACAGATACAAAATCTCTCAACGAGAAAAGAGATACACTACACCTACTAAAGAAAAATGCTCAAAATAAGAAGCATCACAATGCATAAGGTATAGAAAGTGGAGCAAGAGACCTAATGGTGGAGGAGCCATGCATGTAGAGTCTTCTCAACGAATGGCTATGTCACCACCATGAGTGATCAGATATCCACCCCAAATCAACACGGATGGATGAATAAGATACCTGCATATGAATTGGTGTAAAATGCACAATGGGTGCATGCAAAAGAACATCAAAATGTGTGGCAAGTTGATCATGGATGACAGCTGAAATCTCAGGTTTCTCAAGCCTGAGTGAAGGTACAGAACTCATGTGTTGCTCATGATCCTCATAAAGAGTCAAGTGAACAAAAAAAGGAGCTCTGTCAATGTGTGATCCCAATGAATTATTTTCTCGAAAACCAATGTCATGACGAGAATTCCACTTCACATATGGAATAGAGGAAATAATACCCTATGAATGTTGCCAATGACTCCATTAGTGAGACCCATAGAATGAAGCATGTAAGAACTTAATGCAGTGGCATGCTTCCCAAAATATCCATGCAACTGAGCAGAAGTAAGATACACAACATGTGGTACTATAATAGGCACAGATGTGGAAGATCCTGTAGTAACAAGCCTCATAGGTTTAGAAGCATCAAAAGTAGGTTCAAGCTCAAAGACTGGAAAATCAATGTCAGTGGGTACAAGAGCAATAACTGCAAGTGGACTAGGAGCATGGATATGGTTTTCCACAATATGATGGTGATGTTGTAGGCTAGCAAGTTTTTTTTGCAGGGAGTTTATTATTGTATCCTTATCATGAATGAGTGATTGTAGAAAATAATTTCACTTCTTGAGCGATCTATTTTCTTCAATTTGATTACAACACTCCTCCATATTTGGCACTTTATAATTATAGTGCAATTCTCAAAATAAATAACTCCAATGGAAAGAGCATGAAAAAACAAGCACTTTTGCAAAAAATGGCACTCAAAACTGAGTTACCAATCAAAAGTTACAAGCTTTATAATATTTTCTTTGTGTTATTTATTTTAGTTGCCACTAAAACAAAAATTGTTGTTGCATTCACCACACAAATAAAATTAAAGGGGGCTTAAGTTAAGCACCTACTAGTAGGAATCACAAGTTTTAAGCCCTCATATGACCATACCATATGACTAAAGGCTAAGGATTTTAATGTGTTTTTGCACAACTTACCATTTTGGGGGTATCACGTGTTTTCGAGAAAGTCACATCTAACTTCCACTTCTGGTAAAAAATACTATTTCTAGACTGTGTAAACAATGACCTTTATTGCCGAAAATAGCAACCTACGGATTTTCCCAAAATAGTAAAAATGTGCACAACATCCATTGACCCCTGTCAAAAAAGGAAAGATTCAAAAACCTTTTTACACGTAAACCAAGACATATACGCCACAACAAAAAAATTCTCTCCGTAGATCTGAAAAAAACAACAGACCCAAAAAAATAATCCCGTGGTTTCTTTCTTGTGGGCACAAATCCCAAGGTGATCTAGTGTACTTCTCTATAACAACAAACAAACCACAAAAAGATGTCTACGAAATGACTAAGTTTACTGATCGATATTAGGATTTTCACGCATTCTAAATCCAATGGAAGCCTCTCTTTTCCATAAAAATGCATGCAGCAACAACATATGACCAAATCCCAAATATATGAATATACAATGAATTTATTTGCAAAATAAAACTTACAGATGGATGCCAACAACAATCTCCAACTCTGATACCATGAAAGGAATGATAAGAATATTATTCCAAGCCTTGATCTTAGATGATAATAGCACACCACATTAGATTTGCAAAGCGGAAGAGTTAAAATACCATTTATGGAAATCCATCATAATCCATAATGCTCAATACATTATAATAGAAACTAGATACCTTGTGGTAGCGTATTGGCGTAGCAACCCGATTAACACGATGAGATCCCTCTCTACCATCATTTCGAGCTTTTGGTGTGACGGCAAGTTGTGCATCTCTGATACCACTAGTTAAGCGTGCCAGCCCCAAAGTAGTTCTGGGATGGGTGACCTCTCGGGAAATTCCCGGTGTCACTTCCTCCTAATGTTGTTGGGCCTGATTGGGTGTATACCTAGCTCCATCGTGTGAGATAGATCTTGGCGTAGCAAGCCCGATTAACACGATGAGATCCCTTTCCACCATTAGTTCAAGCTTTTTGTGTGACGGCAAGTCATGTAGCTCTAATACCATGAAAGGAACGATAATAATATTGTTCCAAGCTGTGATCTTAGATGATAATAGCACACCATAGTAGATTTGCAAAGTAGAAGAGTTAGAATACCATATATGGAAATCCATCATAATCCATAATGCTCAATACATTATAATACAATGAATTCAATTATTCAATAAGAAATATGTACATATAGGAGGAGGGAATTGCAACTACTACCTAAATTAGTGGTGAAGAACTCCCACTAACTGATACTAGTAGTTAAGTTAACTCTAAAAGACTGGTAAGCTAACTTCACATAACTGAGAAGTTAACTCAACACAACTAGTAAGCTAACTCCACACAACTAGTACACATAATCAAGCTAACCCAACAAGTTTAGGGCTAACACAAGTGTAAGAATTATCCTAATAAATAAATAAAAGGATAAATAATAACCTACACTAACACTTCCCCCCCCTCTTCTTTTCTTCCCCTAGGTCAAAAATGGATTCTAAACCTCCTTTCATGGCTCTGTAATGGTATTCTCTTGCCTCTTACCCAATTATGATGTACTCTGTGAACTTTTGGAGCAACCTCTCTACACTTCAGCAAATTTGAGATTGTGATAATCACTTCCCTTTTCTTGGTTCTATCACCTCATTAGTGTAGGATTTCCCTCTTTATGCACTTTCTCTCTCCTTCTCTCCTTAGAATTGTCAGATTAGGAGTAGTTAGTTGCATTTCCTTCCTTAGTAGTAGTTTAGCATTACGATTAGGAAGAATAAGTCGGCTTTCTCCGGAGAGCCATCTCAAGTTTGAAGGTACCATAGCTTGAGAGATAGTCCCATGTTATGGAATCTCACCAAGTGATCCTGCCTTAGAAAATAAGATCCATAACTCATTTGGGGGTGATGTGATTTTGCATTAACAGCAATATCAGTGCTCGTTAATGGCTATACATCTGTAACCAACTTCACATGATAGAAAATCTAACACAAGGAAATTAACTAGGTTTCTCAAAATATGACTTTTCTCAAATTTTTCTTATGAAATTTAATCCCCAACCCTTTGCAAGAGTATTCTCATTGTATTTATACATTTTAATCACTCAATTTTCCCCATGAAAAGAGAAGAATATTCAAAGGACCTTTGTTTGTTACCAATTTGTCTAAGAAATTGACATTTAACAAATTTGCATCCGAAAGCTACTAGGTGGACCAATTGTGAACTGATCACATTTCTTGGGCCCTCGACTAATGACTAGGATGTCATGCCACAACTTTTGGAAATCCTTCTAATCATTATGATTCTGTCATGTGATAAATCCCCTTTTTAATCATTTTCTAGAGGCTCTGCAACTAGATGGATATGATAGGTAATCCTTTTCACTCTCGTGGAAACACCTTTTTCATCTTTTGCACTTGTAACTTTCATCATTTCATCCTTTTCTCTTTCATTCCTCTGCAACTCTATCCCGCATCCAAGTTCTCTTGTAATTCCCATTTTTGCAAGTGCCAGCAATTCCAACTTCAAAATATCAATCTTAACAATCCTTGGACTCACAAATTAAGTTCTAAATCCATTCAATGGAACTTTACAGATAGAGAGGACAAGGAATTTCATCAAAAATGATGAAAAATAGTGCATATTCATGTTTCCTAGAGTCTTAGAGAAAAAATGGTAGAAAAATAGATACAATACACAAGAACCGTTGATTGTGCCCCTTCTTTATTTTTATATTATAGTCATCCACATGTTTCCTATGTGTAAATGCAAAGGATAAGTATAGGGGAAAGCTTCCAAACAAGCGTTGGCCTTCCACGTGTCCTAGGCCCCAAAAAACACCTTTTGGCCTTTGAAAAAGTCTCAATAAAAAGGAGCTAGTGGAAGCCTCCACGTGTCTTAATGGTGCATTTTGAGATAGTCCCCAAAATTAGAGACCCCAAACAAGTGCGGCTCCCCACATGTCTCAATCTGGTAGAGTTGTTAAAAAATTTGAAGGATCAGTGGAAGGCGCCATCTTTCCAGAGTTCGCGATAGTTTTCCTTGGCCGTTGAAAAGTCCAAGAAAAGGTAGAGTGAGTTGAAGCCTCAAAGTGTCCTCATGGTGCTTCTTCAAAATAAAAATTAGGGGCCGGTCCCCAAACATGCATGGTCCCTCCACGTGTCCCAGGCCTTAGAAAATTTCTTTGAAAATTTTAAGTATAGAGCGGAGCCGGTAAACCTCCACATGTCTCCCTATTGCAAATTTTAAGGTGGGATCTTAAGGCTAATCCTCAAATGATCACCTTCCCCCCACGTGTCCATTTTCCACCAAAACTATACCAGCCGCATGAAAATTTTGTCTATGTCTGGGCAAGGCAGTGGAAACCTCCACGTGTCTCCTTGCGGAACTCCAAGGCCAAACCAAAAAGCAAATTTTCAGATGAGTGTCGGCCCTCCACATGGACAAGTTTTGAGTCAAAGTCAGCCTTATAGTTTTTAAAGTGCCCCACTAAGCCGCATCGAACCAGAAATAGCCACATTTCCATTGATTTTGAGAAGTAAATTTTACCGGAAAAATACACCCGTCAAACCGTACAATGTAGGAAAATCACCATTTGAGCCCAAAAATGAATCTTTCTTCAAGGACAGAGAATTTGGAAATGTTATAAGGCCAAAATATGATCCACCAAACTATATCCAATAACGTTTCCATAGGTATTTGGGATAAAAATGACAAGGACAACAAAACATTACTATGGAAAATGGAACGAAAGGAAAAACCTGAGTTTTACACCCAAGTTATAGATTCTTTTACATGGACAGAGGAACGAAAAACAAAATCTAGACTTTTTAAGTGATCCTCGACCAAAGAAGGGACTGATCATGGCAACCAAATGGAGGATAGATTTTTATGTATCAATACAGGGAGATAGAGAAGATGACAGAGCTCGCAAACTGAAGAACTTTAAGGATAAACGGGGCAAGATCAATTTGTGCACCAACAAACCATCATTATGAAATCTTATCCCCTTAGATGGTTTCTTTGTTTTTGATGACATAGAGGCATTTCTAAGCTTGGAAGTCATTTATTCAAGAGGGAATCATCTCGATCTTTTTGGATCACAACCTCCAATTTCGTTCGTTGGTTTTTCTTAGTCAGGACGTGAAATAGATATTGTTTTAACCAATCATATATATGTATATAAATTTAAAGTATATTAATTGTGCAATAGAATAATAATTAAAATTATCCAAAAAAAGAGGGATTATTAACAAGAATTAGCAAAGTAAAACAAAGATGGAAATTTATATATATAAATTAAATAATATAAGATTTATACACACACACACACACACACACATAAATAAAGAGGAACAAATAAATATTAGATAAATAAATAAAAGAATTGAATAAAAGGGTAAGTGCATCAATTTTGGGGCCCAAAAGGGGGTCTTAAGTGGATGCATTTTTCTGAATAAAAAACAACTTCAACTTGTACGAGTTTTTTGAAATAGTTACACTCAAAATTGGAAGATGTTGTAGCAATATGAATCATAGAATTTTGAGTCTAGTTTTTATGCTATTAAATTTTATTGAAAACAGATAAGTTTAAGTGGGTCAAACAACTAAAATACTAACAGATGCTCTTGTTTTTGTTAAAAAACATAATAGAGTGACTTTCATGCCCCCACCAGTTTTTGAGCACCATTTAGTATTTTTGAAAACCCTTTGGTAGAAAGATAGCTAGGAGCATCTAGTTTGGGTTCCATTTTTTTAAGATTTTTTAGCATATTTTTTTATTTATGATTTTTCTAGTACAAATATTTTATGTTTTGAAAAATAACGGAGCTCCGACCATGCCCCACCCCCTAACTACCTCAAAAAATATCAAAAATTAGTTTTTTGTATGAGTATGTATAGAATTATACCTAGTTTGGGCTAGTATAATTTTTCTAAAATTTCTATAACCTTAAAAAAAGATACACCATGAAAGATAGACATATTTACACTTCAAAAAATATTTATAAAAAGACATAGTTAGAAAATAAATAATATGGAAACCCTATATTAGTCAAAAAATTTGAAAAATTATATTTTTTAGAAAGAAGAAACACGTCATGGTATAATTTTTTAAAAATGGATCAATTGTTTTATTTTTATTTATCATAGAGGAAGTAAAATTTTTACATTTTCTTTCAAAAACACGTTGTTTTTTGTGTTTGTACAGGTCCATGCCTCGGGCTTGGGGATCCAAACCTGATCCCAAGCCTTGAGGCATGGCTTGGAAAAAGATAAAATACAAAATGCATATGCATTATAACATATACACGTTTTCTATTGTTTATATATTTTTTCCCCCCAATGTCCCTTTCATCTCTTTCACTAGAATTTTCGAACATAATGTTTTGTCTGCAATTTTCTCTACATTTTTGCATGATTTTTTAGTAGTTAATTTTGTCTCCTACCCCACTAGTTGATTATTTCTAATCATGGGTGATAAACATCAAGCTAAGGACAAGAGGAAAGTCAAGAATGAGACACCGAAGCAATTAGAAGAGGAAGAGAATAAATAAATTGAAGAGAATGCAAAAACTTCAAGCAAGGCAAGGTACATTCGACTATATCAAATGTAGGTAATGTATTAGAAAATGAGGATGAAATACATAATGAAAATGTAGAGAATAATAATTTTGTAATGACTAATAATATTGAATTGAATGATAATGTTGGTATGGATGAAGAAATTGATATGAATCCAATTGTTTAACCCTTACCTGAGAATCCAAATGTTAACCCTGAAATTTGTATGAAAACACTAAATGAAGAAAGTAACCTTGTAAATGAATCTTCACCTCTAAGAACACCTCCTTCCATTTTGCGAAAAAAACCAATTCACTTAATTGAAATTGATGAAAACATTATAAAACCAATGCCTAACAAAATGTCTGAAAGAAATGCGAGAAAAAAAAGCTAGTGGAAATTGGGATAACTACTTTGAGAATTTAAATGACACACAAAGATGTCAATTATTTATTTCATTGATGAAATTAATTAAGATGAGACCTATAATAAAGACCCTAGGGTTAAAAACATCTAATGTTGTTGATCAAAATGTGTCAATTGTTGAAAACATACATAAATCATACCAAACTGTAGGTGGAAAAAGATGCACCGAAGATAGTAATGCTACACGACGTACACTTACTAATTATATAGTGAGTGATAAAACAAATAATAAACGTTTGATTAGAAAAACAAGCAATGCTTTGAAGCTAAATATTAAAACACTAATGAAAGAATAATAAAGAGACGTAAATGTCTTAAGTTAGTCAATAACATTGACTATTGGGATTTTCTAGTAGACTTCCATACAAAGACAAGAATATATTTGATATTCTAAAAGAATTAATTGTAAAATTTTGGAATGAGAACACAAGGGTGTCAACGAATAGAAGATATATAGTAAAAAGAAGAATAGGTTCTCGTAATCGTGAATCATGTGCAAAACATTTCTTAGATATGACTCAAAAATAATTGCTCTCTAATTTTAAGAATGAAAATACACAAATTAACATTAGCCAAAGATTCTTTGAAATGAGCAAACCCTTTTATGTGAAAATCAATCACTCAAGTACCACTTGTTGTTGTAGGCATCACATTGAATTTTCAATGCATTATGATGTTTTTTTTCAAATACATCATGTTTTTCATACTCACATCATATTGCAGGAGTGTGGAATAAATGTCCCATAAAAATCTTCAAGGGAATTTATTCCGACAATATTCTGTGAAAAATAAACAAGAAAATTTTTATATAACAAAGCATGTTTGGATGGAATGTGCAATGTATGAGATGGCTTGCCAAATTTGAAAAATTGTATCTATGAGGAGAGTACATATTCAATAGAAAAATAATTGGTTAGTTTCACTAAATTAAATCAGTGGCATATCAATTAAAAGATGGAAAAGAATCTAAGAGGTGTGAGCTTGTTAGAAAATAATTACTTGTATCAGAATATATGGTCAAATTCAAAGAGAATTTTTTTTATGAGTATGCAAGGCACATACATAGAGCTCGATGGTTGGATGAACAATTCAAGTTAAGAAAGGACACATTCCCACTTGTTACTATTGTTTTATTAGTTGAATTCATAGAGAATTACACATTGCAACCACAAATGGAGGTTCAGTCTAAATATTATAACTCAGTGCAAGTTTCTATTTTCATGCATATAACATTCATGCACTCTCATGAAATCACTAAGAAAGACTGAAAATAATTAAGAAAGTATCATTTATACATTAGTGATGATCGAAAACATTCTACAGAATATGTACAAGGGTGTTTCCAGGTGTTTTATGTGAACTTCAATAAGAGGAACATTAGTTTCGATCAACATTACATTTAGTCAGACAACTGCACATCACAATTCAAGAATGCACAGATGTTTTATTGGCTAAGCAGGATGGACAAAGAAATAAATGTACAACATATCTGGAGTTTTACTAAGGCAGGGCATGGAAAAGGAGAACATGATGGTGCAGAAGCATGTGTGAATAGAGCACTTGCAAGAGAAGAGTTAAAGTTCAAGGATGGTGCTAAATTTACAGATGCAAAAAACATTGTTGATTGGTGTGTCGATAATATGGGCCATGAATCTTAAGAGAGATCAACGGTTTCATAGATATTTTTGGTTGATAAAGAAACAACATATGGAAAACTTTAAAGATTATATGAAAGTTGCAGGATCGAGTGATATGCACTCATTCTATAGTTTAGATGCAAATGCTTGGACTATTTATAATAAGTACATGACATGTTTTTGTAAATCATGCATTGATTTTGCATGGAATGAATGTGAGTCACAATAGTGGGTGGATGAATGGAATTTTAGACCTCTAATTCCACTCGACACACATCAAGTTCCATGAGCATTACAACTTGCAGGGTCTTAAGATCAAATGACAACATCACCTAACTTTGACCAAGTCTCTAATTTAGTGCAACAAGGTACATACATATATCTACATGCCATGTTTTAGATTTATAAATTATTAAATGGTCAAATCTTAATGTATTTTTAAATTGATTGAACAATTTTACTTTGTGATACATAGGGCACATTTTTGTAATTATTGTAATGGAATTTAATGAAGAGGGAACAAACTACTTCTTGTCTCATTGTGTAGAGGGGAAAAAAATTGACTTCCATAGTCATTGATGGTGAAGACCTTGAGTATCCCACTGGGTCAGTGGTAGTCACTAGAACTTGGCTTTGACGATATCCTATCAAAAAATAAAACATTTGGTTGTTTGAAGACTATGAAGTACATCGGAATATACTTCACTATTCACATTTGGTCCTTGTAACAAATATTAAATTGATCAAATATCGAGGTCAGCCATCAAACAAGAATCTGTGGAAGGTTCATGAATCATATCATGAAGCAATTCTTGCTACTGTCAAGAATAGAGTTGATCCTTGCGATTCATTGGATTGAATTTACAAAGGTATGTTCTTCATGAATTTAATTTGAATATTTACTTAAATGATTTTGTTTCAATTTTGTATGATTTAAAATTCTATTTAATTTCTTACTAACATGTTTATGTAGGTTAGTGGTGCCAAAAAAATTCCACCTTCACAAGGTTGGAAATGTCAGTAGAGAATTTATTATTCTCAAAGCCAAGTGAAGCTAAGAGAAATTAAATATTAGAAATGAACAACAAATATAAATTCTCATTTCACCACCTAGATTGTAAAAATATCCTATTAAAATTCTCATTTCACCACCTATATTATATGAACCACCTATATTATATAGGTGATTGGCAATGGAAAACCTTACCCATAATTAGTATGAATGGAGATGGAGAAAACCGTGAGAGGATTTTGTAGAAGGCCCCAACGTGGAGGTCTCAGATCAGACAATATGTCTCAAGGTGCCACGAAGTCTGAGAAATCACACGTCAAAGATATGGCATATTTGGGCCTCAGGGTTCTTAAGGGACTACACCCAGACGAGGTAGCCTGAAAGCACAAGGATCATAGGGAACATAAACAAATCCTCCACTAGCATTCACCTAGCCACCCCGACGTGTTTGCATACTTGGTTCAGTCCCACAAGCTACCATTTATAAAATACAGCATCGAGCAGCCTAACACTGACTTAGACTACACTATTCCGTGCATTTACAAACAATAGGACAACAAGATAACCAAATGGAGATGGATAAAACCATGATAGGATTTCATAGAGGGCCCTGACATGGAGGTCTCGGATCTGATGAGACATCTCTAGGTGCCACGGAGTCTGAGAAATAACCTATCGAAGATATGGCGTGTTTGGGCCTCAGGGCTCTTAAGGGACTATGCCCAAATGAGGTAGCCCGAAGCATGGGGAGCATAGGGAACCAAAAAAAGCCTCCCTAGCATTCACTTGGCCACCCCAACATGTTGGCGTAGTTGGTTCGGTTCCACAAGCTACCATTTGTAAAATACAACATCTAGCAGCCATACACTAACTCACTATTTCACGTGTTTGCAAAAAATAGGACAACAAGAGAACCAAATGGACATGGATAAAACTGTGATAGTATTTCATAGAGGGCCCCGACATGGAGGTCTCACATCTTACAAGAAATCACCCGTCAAAGATATAACATGTTTTGGCCTCAGGGCTCTTAAGGGACTACGCCGGATGAGGTAGCCCGAAAGCACGTGTATCATAGGGAACCAAAACAAATCCTCCACTAGCATTAAGCTAGCCACCCCAATGTTTTGGCATAGTTGGTTTGGTCCCATGAGCTTCCGTTTGCAAAATACAACATCTGGGAGCCCTACGTTGACTTAGACTACATTATTTCGTGTGTTTGTAAAAATAGGACAGAGAGAACCAAATGGAGATGCAAAAAATAGGAGAGGATATCATAGAGGGCCTTGACATGGAGGTCTTAGATCTGACGATATGTCTCTAGGTGCCTTGGAGTCTGAGAAATCTCCCGTCAAAGATATAGCATTTTTGGCATTAGGGCTCTTAAGGGACTACGCCCAGACGAGGTAGCCCGAAAGCACGGGTACCATAGAGAACAAAAAAAAATCCTCCACTAGTTTTCACCTAGCCACCCTGATGTTTTGGCGTAGTTGGATTGGTCCCACGAGCTTCCATTTGCAAACTACAACATCTGGGAGCCCTACACTAACTCAAACTCTAGTATTTTGTGCCTTTGCAAACAATAGGACAATGAGAGAACTGAATAGAGATGGAGAAAACTAGGAGAGGACTTTCATAGAGGCATTAAACATGGAGTTTTTAGATCTGACGAGACATCTCTAGGTGCCACGAGACTAATAAATCACATGTTGAAGATATAACTTGTGTTAGTCTCAGGGCTCTTAAGAGACTACGCCTAGACAGGTATCCCGAAACCACTAGGAGCATAGGGAACCAAAAAAAATCCTCCACTATCATTCATTAGGTGACCCTGACATGTTGGGGTAGTTGGTTTAGTCCCACAAGATTCCATTTGCTAACTATAGTGTCTAACAACCCTACACAGACTCAAACTCCAGTATTTCATGCCTTTGCAAACAATAGGACAACGAGAGAACCAATGAGATGGATAAAACCGTGAGAGGCTTTCGTAGAGAGCCCCAATGTGGAGGTCTTAGATCTAATGAGATGTCTCTAGGTGCCATGGAGTTCAAGAAATCACCCATCGATGATATGGCGTGTTTGGGCTTTAGGGCTCTTAAGGGACTACGACCGGACGAGGTAGCCCGAAAGCACCGAGGGAGCGTAGGGAACCAAAAAGAAGACTCCACTAGCGTTCACCAAGAAATCTAGACAAGTTGGCCCAAATGGTTTTTATTCATGATGTTCATTGTCATCTAAAGTTGAAGACTGAAAATTTATATGGCGTTCGACTTCTTTTCGGCATAAACAACCTTTTGTAATGTCCAAAAAAATTCAGGCTCTTAGTTTTCTGTTTGATTGAAGATATTCATTCTTTCAAAATGAAAAATTGGAACATTGGTGGTCTCCCCAAAAAAACTAATTTCATAGTCTACATAGTTGCATCATGTGGAATAATCATTGAAAATTGGTGGTTTCCTCCACCCGTGCTTTCGGGCTAACTCGTCCGGGCATAGTCCCTTAAGAGCCCTGAGGCCAAAACACGCTATATCTTCGATGGGTGATTTCTCAAACTCTGTGGAATCTCAAGATGTCTCATTAGATCTGAAACCTCCATGTTAAATCCCTCTACAAAATCCTCTCGCGGTTTTCTTCATCTCCATCCGGTTCTCTCGTTGTCCTATTGTTTGCAAACGCTCCAAATAGTGTAGTCTGAGTCAGTGTAAGGCTGCTAGATGTTGTATTTTGTAAATGGTAGCTTGTGGGACCAAACCGTCTAGGCCAACACATCTAGATGTCCTAGTGAATTCTAGTGGAGGATTTTTTTTGGTTCCCTACGCTACCCATGCTTTCGAGATACCTCATCCGGGCATAGTCCCTTAAGAGCCCTAAGGTAAAAACATGTTATATCTTCGACGGGTGATTTCTCGGACTCTGTGGCACCTAGAGATGTCTCGTTAGATCTGAGACCTCCATATTGGGTGCCCTCTACAAAATCCTATCACAGTTTTATTCATCTCCAGTCGGTTCTCTTGCTATCCTATTGTTTGCAAACGTGTGAAATAGTGTAGTCTGAGTCAGTGTAAGGCTGCTAGATGTTGTATGTTGCAAAATGGTAGCTTGTGGGGCCGAACCAAATACACCAACACGTCAAGGTTCCTAGGTGAATGATAGTGGAGGATTTTTTTTGGTTCCCTATGCTCCCCGTGCTTTCGGGCTACCTCGTCCGGGCATAGTCCCTTAAGAGCCCTGAGGCCCAAACACACCATATCTTTGACGGTGATTTCTCAGACTCCGTGGCACCTAGAGACATCTCGTCAGATCTGAGACCTCCACATCAGGGGCCTCTACAAAATTCTATCACATTTTTATCCATCTCCATTCTATTCTCTTGTTGTCCTATTGTTTGAAAATGCGCAAAATAGTGTAGTCTGAGTCAGTGTAAGGTTCTATATGTTGCATTTTACAAATGGTATTTTGTGTGACCAAACCAACTATGCTAATGTGTCGGGGTGGCCAGGTGAATCCTAGTGGAGGATTTTTTTGGTTCCCTATGCTCCTTGTGCTTTTAGGCTACCTCATATAGGAATAGTCCCTTAAGAGCCCTCATGCCCAAACACGCCATATCTTTGATGGGTGATTTCTTGGAATCTGTGGCACCTAGAGACATCTCGTCAGATTTGAGACCTCCATGTTGGGGACCTCTATGAAAATATCTCATGGTTTTCTCCATCTCCATTTGGTTATCTCACGTTGTCCTATTGTTTACAAAGGCATGAAATACTAGAGTCTGAGTCAGTGAAGGGTTGTCAGATGCTATAGTTTGCAAAAAGAAGCTCGTGGGACAAAAAAATGAAGCCAACACATCGGGGTGGCTTGGTTAATACTAGTGGAGGATTTTTTTGGTTCTGTATACTTCCCGTGCTTTCAAACTACCTCTTCTAGGTGTAGTCCCTTAAGAGCCCTGAATGACTAGATTGGCTTAAGAATGAATTTGATAGGGGTATGTCTAAGAACACACGGGAGTTATCAATCACCTAGTAAATATTTCTTGTTTAGTTCTATATGGGAGTCATCTAGCCTATGACTTAGTGACCTTCCATTCATTGATAATTTATGCTATGATAAATCCATGGATGCTTTCAAAAGTGCCTTCAAAAGGATAGGGGTAGTCATCAATCCTAGTGAAGGGTGTGATGTGATTTCCAAATAACTTGAAATGCCTACATATTTAAAGGTAATAACATGAATTGCATAGGATTAGACAATCAATAATCATTGAGTGTCTGAATTAGAATGTCATTGCATTTGGAGACATTCTCAAGTATTGGAGTAATGTATATGGAGAGACATTCTCAAAATATTAACAGATGAAAGACATCAAATTGTGATGACTCTCGGTGTTTTAACAAGGAGAAGACTAAGAAGAATAGAAGAATGTAGTAAGTGCATGATAAGATAAGAACCAATATAAATATACCATGAGCAAGAAGAAGCAAGTAAGGTAAATCCACATATACACATTGATAAATTAAATGAATAATTACTCATATTAGGTAACTCTTTATATAAATACATTATATAAATATTGATTTCCAAAGTTTTAAGCATATTATACATTGAAAATGCTAGTGCAAGTACATCACCAATAAATGAAAAAATAATCCATAATGTCTTAAATATTGTCAAGTGCACATCATATTAGTTTCATGCAAAATAATATCGAAATATAAGGTCTCATACAAAATTATCAAGTTCTAAATAGTATTTTAATGTGCATAATAAATACAAAAATTCCCAAATATGTCATATACCATCAAGTTCAAATATCATATACGCATACATACAATGCCATGGACATAGGCATACAAAAAAAAATTCATGTAAGACATATAAATTTCCTATTCATAAAAATCTATCCCTCTCTTGGCCTTGCTCAAGAAGGCCCTCGCTTAGACGAAGATGGAGATCCATGAGATGATGTTGGATCATCTCGAGTCCATGGTTTGAGTCCTCTTCCGCTGAATACTTACTTGTAGATGAGCTCAGTAAATGCAAATAATGTTTTTTTTTCAAAAATTAATTATATATATGTTTTCAACATGTATTTAAGACCATGCTAGAATGAATGTATTTACATAAATACACAAACTTACCACAAGTTTTCTATCATGCCAAATTTGTATCTCACACTCAGATGAGTCATCGGGAGCTCCTAAAATACTAATGGGGGTATGAATACGATGAGATGGAGGAGTCCACACCCTTGAAGTTAAAATGGAGGGGTTGAAGTTCCCTACATACACATAAGATCAAAAATATAACATCATAATTAGTGAAAATAGAAATAAGTACATGTATGTACGTAATGACAATATTTTAACTAATTTTATCAATATATAACTATTTTTTTTACCCCACCATGCCTGTGAATCAAATGAACAGGCTGCTACCTATCACAAGTACTTGAAAATTATAGCTAAAAATTGGTTAAGTTGAAAAGTGTTGTACTGATCTAAAATCAGATTACGGAATCACCAGATGAATTCAGCTTTGAATCATCAATTATTTGACTTCATCAATAATATTTCTATCGAAACTTCTATGCATGGTGTCTGATCTGCTTGAATGATGAAATAAGTTTAAAAGTAGGACTTTGAGCTCTGTGAGTGTCCCACCGGGCGTGCTAAAAATTGTTATATCTCAAAAGTGCACCCTGTAGAGAGATGGTTGTAGGTGTTCTAATATTGTAAAAGGATCTCTCTCTTTCATAGATACAATGGAAACACCTCGATTTGTGGGTGTACTTATTTTGAGGTGTCTCCAGATATCAGGCGCTTCCTTTTTTCTCGTATCCTAAACTAATTTTCTGGGGTTTGAGGGTAAAAGATGACTGTAAATGGTTTCAAAATAGGGGTGATACACCAAACTTATTTGAGGTCTTTGATTGAGTATATGCACAATTGATATGAAAAGGATTCTAGATACACAAACCAACAAAGTTTTCAGCAGAATATTAAGGAAAACACTTGATGCATTAAGGGAAAGTCTCATAACAATACTATTAAGCTACACATGCACACTAATATTCATGCAAAAATTACTAAATTTTCCAACAGGGTAGGATGATTAACGAAGGAATTTGACATTCACAAGGATTAATAAACATACACAAGACTGCAAATAATTGGAAAGGTAGAATATAATTCTCATTCAAAGGGAAAAAATGAAAAATATGCTTCAACACTCCTGTGACCAAATGTGTTGCTTTTTTCTTTGCCAATGCACACAATATATAGCAAAATTATTCACCCCACACTTGCTAAAAGTAGACTAAAACTGTACTCGCCCATGCATCCTATTTTTATCCTTTATTTAATAATAAGTAAAGGAATAAAATAAACATGCTAATACATTGAGGCAATAATAGCCTTGATTATAAAAATATAACTCAATCAAATTGATGTTGACTGTTCTATTTTTAATAAAGCTAGGTGAATAATTTTATTAATAATAAACCTTTCTGGATGAGTAAGTCTACTCCCATGTGCATGTACTCTCTATCTTCTAGTGGTTGATTTGACATCTACAATTTTAATCCACTTGCCCCCTTAGATGCACAAGCAAAATAATACGTCTCTATGTGTGAGAAAAATAAATTCTTTTATCTGCAATACTTGGACAAATAATTTACCCATGTATTCCATCATGATGGGGACCACCTTTGGTTATGATGTCCACATCTCATCTGCTTCTTGTGGTTACACGTAAGATTATCTCGTCTAATTTGCAAGTATAATTTGTTCACATTCAAACCCTCTCCATTAAGTGAGGTTTTCATAACAATACCAATGCATTTCATTTATATATGAATAATTATATAATACAAGAACATGTAGAATTTAAATACATGGATAACACCATACATCCTTGATAGAAAATCGGGATCCTAGTTTCCTATATTTTAACAGATCTATCCAAATAAATTTTAATATTAAAAATATTGAAAATTAAAATGTTTAGAAAAATATCACTTACAAAGATAAATATAACACCAAATATTCACAAAATTTCATTGCGAAATACTGGTTGCATGTTAACTACAGAAATCACATATTAAAAATCTACTAATGTATGTATTTATTTCTATTTTGATCATTTATATTTCAATAATATAAAAAAAATTGAGAATTCTAAACCATATCCATCTTCAAAGTGGTTTAATTTAGGCATTTTATGTTTAATAACACCTACTAGCCTTAGCATGTTGGGCCTAATGACACCTAATTACAATCACATTAGGTCTTGTGACACCTGACATATTCTTTTTTTGTGTTTAGGTAAGTGATACCGAATGGTCTTTAACTTATTTAAGTTTTATACTTACTGTACCCCGAGACTCTTTATTTTGTTAATGTTATTACACTTCTAGCTATACATGTTCATGATTTTTGTCACCTAACCTCCTTTAAATTTTTGATTTGATCACATTCAATTCTTCGTTTCTTCTGATACAATTTCCATCTCCACATGCCTTGGTAAGGAGGCATGATATTATACATTTGTAAGCAAGAGTTTATTATAAAGATATGTATACTCCATATTTTTCTCTTCTAATTTATAATTTTAATATTATTTAGAGTTAAATGTTAAATCTTCATTATTTTTAATTAATCAAAGTCTTATGTTTCAAGTTTAACCCTTATTGACATCATATAATCATTTAATCATTCAAATAATGAACCGGTCAAAAAACATTGTGTGTTTACATAATGAAGTATGTTTTTCGATTAAGAAAGTAAATTTAACATATTAGGTTAAATATGGGGCAAAAGAATACACTTGAATTTGGTAATTAGGTGATTGATAATATTTACTTGGCTTATATCTCTTAATCATGACTTGTATGTAAAAGTAGAGCTTAAACTCGTTATATTCCTTATGCTTGTGTCTTGAAAATACTTTCTATTTTTCTCAATAATATTTTCATGAACCTACATGATCAAATTATTTCCTCATATACATCCTTTATCTCCTATTTACTTCTCTATATATTCACTTTCAAACTTTTTCCTCTTGGACACTACCATCCATTATAGATAGAAGCATGTGGTAGATATATCCTATATGGTGATTATATTTAGAGAACTCAAATTATCTCATTTTATTTATGAGTACCTTGTTTACACTTCTTAGTTATCCCAAACTAAAAATTACATCTTATGGAGTCATATAAAAGTAAAAAATTCATATTCATTTACTCACATGGAACTTACTTATCTTTTTGAAGAGTTCCATTAGGAATATCTATCAAATATTGTATATGGATACCCTATACTTCCCTAAATGAAGAGCATACATTATGAAAATTCTATATACAAGTGTGAAGCACTCCAAATAAGGTTAGGAGTATACCAATTCAGTTCAAAATCATCTTAAAATATTAAAAATAATTATCAATTATCTACTTATTAAAAGGGTTATTTAAGAGGTATTTTCTCTAGTGTATAACTATCTAAATAATTCTTATTTATCGCTCAATTACAAATAATATATATTCAATAATTACAAAGTGTACATAAGAATTATACTTAATTGGCTTGTTATTGTTATCAAGGCACAAGGAAAAATCATAAGAGGATGAACTCTATATTTTTCACTCTCTCTTACACAAGAATTAGGACAACTACATGGATTTTACACCCCTTATTAGGAAAATGCAGTGAAACTCTTGGAATAAATAAACAAGATTTTTTTCCACCATGGTTAGTACAACTCCACCATGCACCACTTTCTATTTTAATATAATTATTATTTGAGGTATAGGGTAGGAAACTAGGATTTTAATCATAAGAGGTGCATGCACAAAATATTTTATAAGAAGGAAACATACAAGAGGCTAGTAGAGACAATGATTAACCAAATTTAAAAGAAATATAATTTGAAATTGGAGTTGTACACTTGTTCCAATAAGGATGGAAGTTCAATGCGATACTGTTGAGGTTTTATGCTATCATCCAATGAATTTATACGGTCATGCTTTAAAGATAAAGCACATTTTATCTTATCATATCCTATTTTTCCATAATTTGATATCCAAATCACCATGTGAGACATCCAAAAATTGAATTCAACTCATGTTCTTGTGTTATCATGAATTTTAACATTTGTACTAATTGAAAGTCAATTCTTTATAGCATTTACACACGTGTTATCATATCTAATTTTTGGAAATTTAATAGAGATTTTTTTACTGTGTTTTTTAGGGTTCAATTATAATTAAGTAGGTAAATGTAATTTATTTAATTTTGGATGTAGACATCAAGATGAAAATCATCCTATCCTTCACAGGAAAGGAGAAGGATAGGATTGTGGAAGAAATTAAAGTGACAAATCTAGGTGCGACTGACTCTCTTTCCACTTTACCTGTTAATGATGCTGAAAAGGGGTTGCTCCTTTGCTACCCTCTGTATCCTTGTGTTCTCCTAGTCAAAACATTGCGTCTCTTGAAATTAGTCTTCCCATTAACCCTAATGAGAATGTTGATCATTCTTGGGGGGAGGGTTGGAGGATGGTGAACAACAAAAAGAGAGGAAAATTTGGATAGTTGCCTCTCAAGATGAGTCTTAGATCTCATAAAGGAACTCCGGGTAATTGAGTCCCTCGGTTTGTGGGTCAAGTTGTTTTGACCTGCTTACCCGGGGCTTGAGCTTCCCTGTCCCTGGGATCTTTGTTTCATCTATTTGTTTCTCAGCCTGTGGGCTCTTGTTTGTTGTTGCTTCTCCTTTGGGCTTTGAATGCTTTATCTTTTGGTTGTAAAGGGTTCTGATCCCTTCAAAATTTATTTTTACCTAATCTAATAAAAAAATCATCATTTTCATGACTCCATTTGACTTTATTTTATTTTAAGAGAAGGATAATGGTAGGATCAGAGCTACATTAAAGGTTATGAGCACCCTAGGCAATAATTGGAGTAGATGCCCTTCTCACAATTTTATTTAATAAATTTTCCCATGAAGTAAATAAATAAAAGCTACTTGCATTATAGTCTTTAAAAATTTGTATCATGATGATAATAAATAAAAAATTTATAGATATTTTGGTATGAAAAGAAAAATAAATACATTATAAACAAAAGAGAATTAATCTTATGAGGTGCTCAAATTACAAACAAATATAAATTTTTATAAAAGGTTGCTTACAAGTCCAATTTACCAATATAAAATACGTGATCATACTCAAACCTAAACAAAGTACCATTGTTCAACAAAGTAATAAAAATGGTTATGTAGCTTCCATGGATTTGTGAAAATGATATTTAGACCAAGCCCACCAATTCCTCAATAAAACATAGAAGACATTTCCCCCAAAAAAGGATTAGAGAAGTAAATATTTATTTCCCTCAATTATATTCATCTCTCTGGATATAAAAGTGACATTATAAAAAATACATGAATATTTTCTATAAAATATTACACATAGCCATTATTTGGAGCTAAACTCGAGACAATGGGTAACAATAACAACAAAATTATATGAGCTAAAAAAATGCCATAGTTATTTTTTCTTGCAAAAATATTATATTGTTTTTTTATGAGTATGCATTGTTGGCATAGTTACAACGTAGATAGTAATTTAGTTAAGGTTATGCTAGTTGTATTCCATTATTCATATTTTGTTAGAAATCCCCTAAATTATCGAGGCATGTTGTTATGTTTCTTGTGTATAAATTCCTCCTTCGTGCTTCTGAATTAATCAACAACTTGAGTTCTACTATATATTCTCTCCTTTGGTTTCTCCCTCAATCTAGTATCAGAGAATTTTTGTCTCCAGGCATGTGCGAAAGAGAAAATCTAGAGGTAAGAGAGTAGCTCTTTGCAAGTTTGGCATGAAGTAATTAAAAGCTAGCTATAGCAATCTGTTTTAAGTCTTCTTGGACGTGGAACTCTATTACTATGTTGAAGAAGCAAGACTAGCAACTTTGTTTTGTCCAAATATGGCATTTTTTTATTTCTTTCTAAGGCATTTCAAATTGAAGAGGGATGGAAATTTGGGAAAAGAGAACTATTTGAAAAATTTAGTGTGTGGAACTTTAGCAATGACCTAGCATTTTTTTTCCCAATGTAGGCATGGAGAGCTGGGACATTTTTTTACAGCGTGGCATTATCCCCAAAGAATTCAACTAGTTTTGGACCTACTAAATGTAGACATGGAGAGTTGTCCTTGACTTGCCTAGGTATAGGAGATAGTGTAATAACACTACCAGTCAAATTTTTGGGGAGAATATTTAAAGCCATGGAAGCCCCTCTATCAAATCAAGCCACGAAAGAAAGAAGAATCACTAGTGTGAAGGAGAAAGAATCCACATATGATCCAAAGTTTTTATGGAAGAGTGTCCCATGAATCTCTGATGTATGTCAAGAATAAGAGAGAGCGTAGGGACTGCCGAAAGCCAACATAAAGACTCACAAGTTGTATAACAATATTAAGGGGCTCAAGAACACTCTAGGTTCTATTTTTCTTTGCTTAACAAGCTTCACAACACTAAAGACCTTGTTTTTGATGAACTAGTTTGAAAAGGACTCATTTTCATTTTGACATCAGCTACCAAGAAAAGAGAGTTAGAGAAGATCTTGAAGCTGGCTACTGAAGCATACTATGAAGATGAAGAAGAATGCCCTAAGAAGCATCATTGTCTCTTAGCATGTGAATATAGAGCTCATCTCAAAGGCTGATTTTCTCAACAGTGAGTGAATACTTGTAATAATTCTTTGAAATTAATTTTTAAAAAAATTATTAAAATGTCTACTCCAAAGTTGCTTCTTTTCGATGCACAATTACTCAAAGGGCCAAATTATGCGGCCTAGAAAAAAATGCGCTCCATCCTTCAGTATGAAGGGCTATGGGGCATTTTGATAGGGTTTGTGACAGTTCCTACTAACCTTAATGAGTTCATAAAATATGAGATAACTAGTGCAAAAGAACTGATGTTGATTATGCTTGAGTATCACGATGATGTAAAACCACATGTTCGGGATGCAAAGAAACCAAAGGAATCCTAAGATAAGTTAGTAACCTTCTTTGAGGAAAAGAATCAGAAAAATATCCTCCATTTTCAATAAAAATTTCATACCCTATATATGTGGTCAGAAGAGAAATATGAGGAGTTCTTACATCGGGTGGCTGAGCTACAAATGAAGTCATTGGTGCTCGTTGAGATGGTAGAAGACAAAATTCTTACTCTGATCACCTTGAGTGCACTCCCATCTAAGTTCCAAGTGTTCAATATGATACTGAATGTATCTAAATGGAAAGTGATGTTCGAAGAACTCGTGAACTTACTGCAGCAAGAAGAGGGCATCAAATCGGTCTAAGATGAGGCGTAAAACAAATCATTTTTCTCAAATCAACAACGTGGCTAGAACTATCAAAAGGTTCCCCTGGAGAAGCAATCACATTACCATCAACAACATAAAGCTCAAAACACAAAGAGGTGGTGTCATATTTGCAGAACCAATACTCATGACATTAACCACTACTGGTACAATGGCTTCAAATAAGGGTCTTGGAGTCAAACAAGAATATTTGGGCATGACAATTTTACAAAATCTAAAATACATCCCCATAAAAGAAAGAAGAAGGGACATCTCACAGCTTAATAGGATCATGAATCTGATGAGGAGACACCAGAAGGAGCCAATTGTAGCAATAATCTTGTACAAGTCTCCTAGACCTTGCAACAAATGCAGAAATTTTGTTTGATAGACTCAAGTTCTAGTAATCATATGTCAAACGATAAGAATTTTTTTGATACATTGAGAGAACAACCCATAGGAGATCTAGTATGAATAGTAGATGATAAAGAGTACATTGCAGAAGGAATAGGCCAGGTCACTATTCCTCTTAAAACATGAAAATGTACATTTACAAAGGTATTGTATGTTCTTAGATTAACTACCAACATCTTGTTAGTCAGTCAGCTCCATAATCATCATCTAAAGGTAGAATTTCTTGTTCAAAATGGCATCAAATCATGCTTGATCTTGAGACAAGGTATAATTATTGCTAGAGCTTTTCTAAAAGATAAGTTATTTTCTTTAGATATTGTTTCATCTTCTGCAATAGCTTTATCTGCCTCAATAGTAGAATGTACTACCCTCTAGCCTTACCGATATGGTCACTTGTTTGTTGGATATTTGCACTAGTTGAGTTCAAAAGAAATGGTATGTGGACTTCCTAAGTTGTCCAGTTCCTTTCCTATATACCTTGGTTGCCTTGCACAAAAATAACACAGGGATCTGTTTAATGCGAGCACCTTCCATGCCAATCTGAAGGTAGTTCATACCAATCTGAACACACTATTTCCTCTTTCCTTTTTAGGATACAATTACTTCTAATAATTCATGGATGACTAATCTTGAAAGATGTGGATGTTTTTCCTAAAGAAGAAGAGTGAATCCCTTCATAATTTCTAGATCTTCTATCAACTTGTTACAAAGGAGACCAGACTATACCTCTTCTTCTACTTTTCTTAGATCGAGGGGGGGAATTCACATCAAATAAGTTCTTGGCATTCTTGAACCAATAAGGCATTAAAAAGAACCTGACTGTTCCCTACACACCCAAGAAGAATGGCTTTATTGAGCGATGTAATCACATAGTGATGGAAATGACTCACTGCATGCTATCAACAACAAAGCTGGAGGATCGATATTGGGATGAAGAAGTACAGACAACTATTTAACTTATCACTAAGGCACCAATAAATATTCTATAGGATAAAACACCAGAAGAAGTATGGAGTGGTAAAAAACCATCAATTTCTCATTTCTGAGTGTTTGGTTGCACAACATATATGCATGTCCCACTCAAAAGAGAAATAATATTGCGCCAAAGAAACTCTTGTGCATCATATTGGGCTATAACACTACATCAAAGGCTTACCGTCTCATGGATCCTAAGATGAAGAAAATTTACAAAATTCAAGACGTGGTTTGTGACAAGTCATGTTTTGACTCAGTAGTGCAGAAAGAAGAACTATCACCAACCACCTCTCACCGAGTAGTCTCTGAGTCAGAAGATGAACAAGAGGAGACTACTTAGAGAAAATATGAGCTGCAAAGGGAGCTATATGTTGACCTTGGCTGGATAATGTTAATATACATTCACCCTCATGTCAATAGAAAATTTCTTCATAACAGCAGCCGATTTCTCATCCAAAGTGCGTAAAAAGAACCATCAAAGACTCTCATATGCAATCAATTCCAAATACTTCATCAAGAAGCAAACAAGAAATGAGGTAAATTTTGCACTCATGAGTACACTTATCAACAGCCCCGAGCCTGATAATGTTCATGAAGTACTCAGTAAACCTTAGTGGAAAGAATCCATAGATGTAGAATATGACTCACTCATATAAAATCAGACATGGGAACTTGTCAATCTACCTGCAAGGAAGAAACTCATAGGCTGCAAATGGGTTTTCAAAACAAAATATAAGGAATATGGATCCATCGATAAACATAAAGCACAACTTGCAATAAAGGGATATGCTCAAAAAGAGGGCATTGAATATGAAGAAACCTTTGTACCCACTGTGAAGATCAAGACCACCAAAGTTGTTTGTGCACTAACAGTATAGAAGGGATGGAAACTTCAGCAGATGGACATCAAGAGTGATTTACTTAATGGTGATGTGAAATAAGAAGCGTACATGACCTAACTGAAGGATTTGTTGATGAAAAGCATCTTAATAAGGTATTTTGTCTCATCATATCACTGTATGGACTGAAACAAGCTCCAAGGGCATGGTACATCAAGATAGATGATCACCTTTTATAGCATGGTTTCACTTGTAGCCCCTTGGATTCCAATTTGTAGATAAAGAATATAGGAAAAGAAATTGTCCTTTTTTTTATGTATGTGGATGATATTTTGATCACTGGCAGTTCATAAGATTAGGTTGATATTGTGAATAATGATCTCAAAAGAACCTTTGACATGAATGATTTTGGGCTACTACATTATTGTCTTGGCTTGGAGATATGGCAAAAGAAGCATCACATTTTTCTCTCCCAAATAAAGTATGCCAAGACATTCTTGGAAAATTAATGAATGTCCAATTGTAAACCTATATCCACTCCCATAGAAAAATGTTGGCAACTTTCATGATTCCAGGACTCACCTCAAGTAGATGCTACTCTCTATAGGAATCTCATTGGAGGGCTCATCTACTTGACATATACTAGACCAGACTTATTGTATGTTGTCATCTATCATTCCAAGTTCATGCAGGAGCCGAAGAAATGTCGTTGGACTACAAAAAAGCATGTTTTGAGGTTTTTCCAAGGCACAATTGATTATGGTTTGGAATATAAGAATAATGATAACTCCTTCTTACAGGGATACATCAACTCGGACCACGCCAGATTTGTTGATGATAGGAAGTCAACTACAAGATATATTTTTCATCTCAAAACTCGACATGTCTCATGGAAAAGCAAGAAGCAGAATGTTGTTTCTATTTCATCCACAGAGGAAAAATATCATGCTACACAAAGATTTGTGTGTGAAGCACTATAGTTATGTCACATTTTGGATGACATGAGCAATCCTAAAGAGAACTCACCTTTTTTCTATTGCAACAATTAGAGTGTGTTGAAGTTTGTGTAGAATCCATTTTTTCATGAATTAACAAATAACATTGAGATCAATTGTCACTTCATTCAAGATAACATCTTAAACCACCACATTCAGCTCTAGTACTGTCCTATAGAAGCACAAGTAGCTGATATTCTCACAAAATCCCTTGGAAAAGTGAAATTTGAACTTTTTAGGTGTAACATTTGCAAGAATAATGTAATAAGGGGATGAATTTTTGCATAGTTACAATGTAGCTAATAATTTAGGCAAGGTTGTTTTAGCCGTATTCCATTATTTGTATTTTTTAAAACTCCCCTAAATTATCAAGACATGTTGTTATGTTTCTCATGTATAAATTCCTCCTCCGTGCTTCTGAATTAATCAACAACTTGAGTTCTTATCTATATTCTCTTCTTTGGTTTCTCCCTCATGCATGAAATTTATATAACTATATAATAATATTAATAAATTCATCAATCAATATTGAATCTTTAGGTAAATCATTGTAATAATAAGTTTTTAAAATAACGAACAATAAAGGAAATATTTGGATTTAGGGAGCCCTTTGAATTCTGGCACCCTAGGGAGCTACCAAGTCTGTCTAGGGATTAATCCCCCGTTGGGTAGGATATTAAGTATGTGCAAATGATGATAGTGATAACAAAAGAGAAAAAGGATAAAGTAAAAATGATAATCCAAGTTCTAGAAAAGAATAATCTACATACTTCTAAGGATGATGATAATAAGAAGGAAGATTAAAATCCTAATATAGTTTTTAAATAATCATATAAGAAAAATCCTTTCTATCCAATTGATATTGTATAATAGTATTCCCCTAAAATTAAAAATCCTCTAACTTATGTAAGAATATCTTGGATTGTATGTATGGAACCATAGGGAAGATGGTGAGGACTACATTATAAATAATTAGATAGTGACAAGGAAAGAAAAAAATTGTTACACAAACCTCATAAAAGGATAATATATATAGAATAATATTTGTATAATATATAATAATTATACATAGGGATTTATCTAGATACCTTTATGTATAAGAAGAGGATAATAAAAAAATTCATGGATGATGATGTTTGGTTAAAAAATATGTAATGACTAGATATCCAAGTGTACATGCGATTTCATAAAACTATAATGAATAGATATATAAGTCTGGCTAAAGCTTATTAGATAACTCAAATTATTGGGTGGTTAAAGAAAATTTTCTTGTAGGATATGAATAACCTTCAAAATATGGAAGGACCTTTCATCACAATCATGAATAATTTTTAATAATGTTTTAAAATATAATTAATAGAACAAAATTAAAAGGGGCCTTTTGATATTTCAATATTTAAAACACCTTGAAGTGATGTACGAGAACATTAATTCACAATCTATTTTATAGTACCAATAAATATAATAGAAAGCATAATTTTTATGCAACCTTGTACAATTTTTAATAGTAATGGTCCAACTCTTGTATATAGACTCATCAACCTATGTATAACATCCTTCATGGATATATAATTTTGAATTTTAACATTAAGGAAACAACAATAGGAAGAACCTAAGAAACATAGTACACAAATAAGTTGTGAGTTCATGTGCATCACGGGTGACACCTAATGAGAGCTCATGCAAAATCTCACTATTGTCTAAATAGTTATATTATGCTTAAATTTCTCTTTGAGTACACATCTTTCACTTCATATTTGTAAATGAATTATTTTTGAATTGGAATCATCAATAATAACACCCATGTCACTTGTTCCTTATAAGATTATTTATCCCATTACATGGTGTTTTTGAAATAAATGGGCATATTAACTAAGGTATATTTATTACAAATATATCTTTATTTTCAATTGGTGATTTATATATCTAGAAGGGATGATGGTCATAAGAATTAGATTTAGCTTCAGTTTAATCATGGGATAGTGATTTCTTAAGTTCAAGAATAGTCAATAATAATTTTTCACCTAATTTTTGTGAGTCTTCATGTCTAGCTAGGATCTATAGTACAAGTATTGTTTCACATTTAGGATCATTGTGAAATTTTTACTTCAATTTTAATGCATTTTTTCAAGTTGATGTAACTTTCCTTATTGATTAAAATAATAATCTTATAATTCCTTACATGTTGTCATGTATAGGGCTTCGCATGTGTGAGATCATCTCATGTGTAAATATTTAGGTTGTTTTATAAAGTATTCATTTGACCATATAACCATGACTATAGAAAGTAATATCATAGCGAGATTTTATATCCTATGTATGAGTGATTTTAGTTGTTATGTAGTCTAAATTTCTGAGTGTGGGTAGAAACTAATTGTATGGATCATCCAATCCTTATATTATTAAGTAAAAGGTGGAGATTGTAATATTTTATTACTTTCAGTTTGTGTGTGAAAATATATATGCAACATTTAGAAATTGTTATAGGGATGTGTTTTCCTCTTAAAATTCCCCTCTTTTAAAAGTTGAAAATTTTGAAAATTTTGAGTTGACACCCTTTAGTAGTGTTCTAGTGAAGTAAAAATTTGAAGAGATGGCAAAAATTGCGTTTATTGGGGTCATTTTAGTGACTTGCAGGTCTATCGGACATTTTTGTCCCTCATGTCCCAAGTACTGGTGGGCCTTTTGTTCACCAATCGGCCAATTTCCCCACAACTCCTTGTGTATCAACTATTTCAAAAAAATTCGGCCCATCTATCCCAAGTACGTCTAGGCCTCCTATTCACTGATTCCCTACATCATCCGCATCGGCCGAATTGGGTCTTCACGTCCTTCATGTTTCTATGTCCCTGGACCACCCGTGCTCCTTTGGCCCGGATGCCCCACATCGGCCGAATCATCTTTTCGTGTCCCTCATGTCCCAATGTCCCATGGACCGTCTGGGCCATTTTTTCTACTTTTCCCACATTTCACCTTTTTTGAGTCGGTGTAAGGTGTATTTAATGCACATTTATGATCTTATCTCTCCTAAATGGCTATTTAAAGGGACTACCATCTATGCATTTGTCACATTTCTTGCTCGCTATCTCTTGCCCACACTCTTGCAATTGAGTCATTTGTTCATCTTCTTGTATCCCTTTGCATTTTTATCATGAATCTATTCTTTGAAGGCCATTCTTCATGCACTATAAAAATGAAGATCAAGTTTCAAGGGCATGAGCATCTATCACCTTTGGAGACTTTTGTACCCAATATCGTAGATAGCAAAGTTCAACACTTAGATTTTGATGATTTATGGGGCAGATTAGCATGCGATAATCCTACTCCCATGGCCCAAATGATCAATGACATTGGAATCACTTATGCTACTTGGTTTTCCTATCTCTGTGTAGTGTGTCGACACCGTGCTCACTGTGGGGCTCATTTCAATCCGGATACCAAGGAGGTTGTTAATGTGCATGGAGAATTGATTACAAAACTAGATGTTGCCACCATCATCACTTCCCTACGCATTCTGAGACAGAAGACTCCATTGTTCTCACTCTTGCTCAAGCTCAGACCCTATTTGATCAAGACAATGAGAAATACAAGGCACGAGTAGCTAAGTCATGGCTGAAGTGTCCTAAGAAGGGAGCGTCTCGACTCTCCAAGGCATTGTTCAAGGTTGATTTCAATGAATAAATATCATATTTCATCATCTTTCTCACATGTATTATGGGAATGCCCTCTACCAATGACTTCCATTTTTTGATGTGCCCTTTTATAAACATCATCTGCGAGGGTAAGCAAAACATTAATTAGGATGAGATTATCTGTATGAACTGACTAAGAAATTGTCAAATGTTTAGCAAACTAAGAAGTTCTACATGACTTCTTATCTCATGTACACCCTGACAGCATCTTGGGAGTGGTTCGGCTTCACTTACATTGAGGGCAAGAAGGATGAGCCCATATACACATATTTCCCTCAGTTTACCCTCAAGGCTAGTAATCACAATTTCATAAGGGTAAATGATGCTTTCACCATGTACATTGTGAGGCTCTTGGAGGGTGACACTGCTAGAAGGTTCTCTGATGAGGCTATGGCTTTGATAGCTAAGTATGGGGCTTTCTTCATCCAGTTCTGAAAGTTCTCATACATCATACTAGCCTATTTTGAAAGTACACCTCTCAAGCTTCCCATGTTCTGCAATGATAAAATGGCTTTAGTTGAGGTGTGTAGGCAGCTAGATAAAATTCATATAACATGCCAAGATAAGAAGATCATTGGTCTTCATTTCCCTATCACTTTGGGGAATTATACATGTAGGACAACTCTAGATGCCTAGAATATAGAAAGGGCTATTGCTCCTCTTACTATTCATTTCTTTAGGCCCAGGACTTGCTTTGATCTGAAGAAATTCATTGATCAGAATCTCAGATAACCTATCATCATCATCCTGATACTAAGGATTACTGGGCTGATTGTGTTGATGATTTTGAAGCCAGGAGGAGGCATTTTGGTAGATTCTCTCTGCAATAGATCTTAGATCTCAATCTCTACCAGGTGCTTGAAGGGCTTGTGGATGATGATGAGGACTTACAATCCTTTGAGTATGAAAGATCAATCAAGCACACTCCTTTAGAAACCCTGGATTGGTATGTGAAGGAGAGAGATGATTTGAGTGAGATAATTGCCCCTATCATCATCAAAACTAAGGTTTGGTTTGACAGGAAAGTTCGTGAGTTCAGGAGGAACCAAGGTAGATCCTCTTCAAGAGAGGCTTCTACACCTCAAAAGGAAGCACATACACCTAGTATTGAGGTACTAGAGAAAAATCATTCTTCTTCTACAATGAAAGAACTAGAGTTGTCTACTCCTTCCTCTTCCACCAGAGTATATCAGAAGAAAATCAAAGAGGTTAAGAAGGAAACGGTCGAGGAAGAAACTTTTCTGGGGAAATCAAATTGCCTATCGGGCAGAGAACATTATTGTTCTTAATGATGATGATGATGAGGAGATGAAAGAACCAGAAGAAACCACTGAAACCACTGCTAAGGTGGAGAAGGAAGGATCAAGAAATGAGCCTCCAAGTCTAGCAGACTCCTCTGCAAAGGAAATTCTTGAGGTTCCATTCATTTCCCCACTAGAGACAATAGTGGTCCATACTTTAAGTGCCATGAGTTCACTTGTACTTGGGTCCCTTGATTCTTCCGTTTCTTCTTCTTCCTTTTCCTGGGTGTAGCCCCTAGTTGATAGTAGGAAAAGGAGATCTTCCTCCAGATTGACAAGGCCTGATTTTGATGTTGTGGTAGCTCTGCTTGGTACTACCCCTCCCCTCTAGAAAAGAAAACAAAATACCACTTCAAGGATGGTAACTAATGCTCAAGGCCAACAGTTCCTGGAGGTTGCAAAACCCAAGGTGGACAAAGAGGAAAAATATCTTTTGATCTCTGACTTAGAGTTTTCCAGGATTCCAATGGGAGAATCTACACCTAAGAGTGAAGTTCATAACCTTCAAGAAACCATCACTAGGGTTATTGAACGGGTTGAGAAAGGCAAGAAAACCATGGAGTAGTTGGAAGAACAGAACCAAGTTCTTTCCAAATTTATCAGATCATTATTTGCTAAAGATAAATTTTTGGATCCAACTCCATTGGCTACTCTCCCACCTCCCATTGTTCTCAGCCAAGATGAGGTTCAAATAATCAAAGACATACATAAGTATTCTACTTATGGGAAGGTTTTTGAGGCCATGGTAGATGATATGATCATAGCAGGTTTAAACTTCATTGAGGAAGCCTTCAAAACCAATGAGAAGGTGATCAAGCTGCAAGAAACTCACTTCCTCAATCAAAGCTATGGAAAAAGAGCTGAAGGTCTGGAGTGGGTGTATTATAGATCTCTGTCTATTGGGTCAAACTGATGAGAGGATCCTGTTAGCCAATAATGTATTTTATGATGACAAGAATAACCTATCAAGGACATGGATCTTTAGCATTGAATGGAAAATAAAGGTTCTAGAAGAAGCACTGGGAGAATTAAGGAATGTATGGCAAAAAGGGGAGTCTTTTAAAACTTATGTTTTATCTACCTTCAAAGATATCCACTGCCATCTTCAGGATGAAGCTATAGGTGTATCCTTCTCTCTTCAATAAATCAAGGCTTAGTTCAAAACCTTTTTCAAGGATGATTTGTTCAATGAAGATTCAATCACAAAAGAGAAAATGAAGGACATTTGTTCTCTCCTTTCAGCTATAGCCAAGGCTAATAAGGAGTATCTAGAGCTTACCAGTTTGACAAAGATATGGAAAAATTCCTCGGCACATGGACTCATGCTACTACTAACACAACAAATTCCAAGAGGCATGGAGATAGTGGAAGCATTGAAGAGATTCAGGCATTGGATTATCAAAGTAGTGGACCCTCCTCCGCCACAACCAGATGTCTCTTCTTTTGGATCTTTACTCTCCTTTTCTATCTATAGTTTGGATCTCCTTGTAAATTAATTAAGGACTTTGTATTGTGCATTTCCTTAATTAATCTTTTGGTTAAAAGAAATGGTTACCAAATGTAACTGATTTGTAAGCTATATATTTAGCTCTCCTCGCCATTCCAAAGGGTTGGAACTCTGATTATTTTTGAAAGTGTAAAAGAATTAAAAGCTATCAATACAAAATATTTCCCTTCCTATTTCTATCTGCATCTATTTATTCCCTCTTATCTATCTAAAATTTGTGAATCATTAATTTATTGCATTAAGAAGCTTTGTATTCTTGTGGATGTTATCTTTGGAACTTTGTGTCTATGAAATAACATCTAGTGGTTTTAATATGAATGATTATGTTCTATATATTGTCCTTGCTCAACATTTATAAGGAACTATTTTTCTATCTATACTTCCTGAAGAGTGCTATTATATTCTACCTTTTTCCCTCCCTTAGTTCTTTTGTTCCTTTGTATTGATAATCTATCTTGGCATTAAAACACTTTCATGATATCAGATTTCCTCATTGAAGTAGACAATTGTACATTTGTGAATAGTTTTGCTGCTTGCTTTCAATAAGGGCACCTCTCCCATCAAAGAGGAGGGACTTTCATCCCAGGACTAGTGCTTGCATTAAAGTCCTATTTTGACAACCAACAGGATGACAAGAAATAGACTATCTCTAGTTCTTTGAGTTTGTAGATTTGATGATATATTTCCATAAGATATTAAGATGTTCTAAAATAAATCTAATAGAAAAGGAAATGCTGATGAAAAATTGAGTGATGATGAAAAAAAAAATACATATGTTCAATAAATCGATGAATAACATGAGGATATTTATCTAAAGGATATTTTAATGATTGGAGAAAGAGCATAGATATTTTAATTTTTGGTTGTGTGTAGAGGAATATGTATTCTTTATTTATTGATATTTCATTTGGGTATCACTCTCATTATTTCATAAATTCTTTCATTCTTATATTTTGGAGGAGAAAATAACCATAGTGTGGGGTAACGTTGGATTGAGAAAAATGGCTAAGTATGAGATACACACAAAGGTGCATGCATGATAGTAAAAGTGAGAAATATTACAAGTATAAGATAGTGCATGAGGGTGCATCCAAAACAAAAAATAAGACACATGAAGCGTTACACATAGGAATGCTCATAACAAAAATTGCCAAAAAATTAGAGAGCGGCTAAAAATAGGAAAAGAACGGGTTGGAATGATAGGAAGGGAAGATCTATAAATGGATAAAGTTGCACTAAAGGAAGATAAAGCACATGCATGCAGATATATAAAGGAAGAGTATGCATGGGAAGATAAATATGATATAGTTTGAAGGTCAATTAATTCATTAGTAGCACGCATGGAGATAGAACTTCTAGATGAAGACTTAAGCGAAGATTAAATCTACATGCAGACTAAGTATAGAAGAATCTATTAATAGATTAAACCATTTTAAAGTGGTGAAGGAAAATTTCCCACTATCTATATTTAGGTGTCTTATTTTGGTAATAGAAAAGAGGGGATGTAAGACATAGTTATGTAATTAGGGAAAAATGTTGTATGAGTGTGATGTTATGATTGTAATGTTTTCTAATGGATGATCTTATATGGATTGCCAATGTTAGGAGAAATGAATGAGGTCTTATTAGTATTAATATTTTGTTTATTGTATATCATGAGGAATGAATGGTTGAAGTTCAAAAATATTATTTCCTTTATTGTCTTTATTTTTATCTCTAAATACAATGTCCTTTGTTCTATATTACACAATTCTCAATGTTAAATACACATCTTGCATGATCTAAATAAAAAGGGACCTAGTATGTTGTGTACACATCGAGTGATCACTTGCACATCAGTCTAAGTGATGTTTCAACACCCGAATATGTGGTGCTAACTTCAGATACTAGTTTTTGGTATTGTCGCCATGATCTATTTTGATTCCTTTCATCAAGATATGGCATGTGCATGGCGTTCTCAACCTATCATTGGTTAATATTGAGCATTGGGTACATGAAAGAGAGGACATTGTTTCCTAGAGGTAGAACACTAGAAGTGGTTTCAATTCACGTAAATGATAGAGGAAGACTTGTATGATGAGTTCTATGATACCTTTTTTAGTTTATTTCCAAGACAATTGTATTAATGGCTAGCACCATACTCTCAGGATAAAGTGATCAGATTGGGAAGGAGGTCTATGTGGAGTCAAGATAAGTACTAGGAAGTTGTTGATTTGGATGAACTATAGACATGTGTGGTAGATAATTGGTGGGGATCCATTTTGAGGAATTGCACATTAGAGTATGCAATATCAATGTATTCATGTCTAGAGGAGGATGAATTTCAATTACTTCATGAACCCTGAGGATCCTATTTATGCGCACTCTCATCAGCTATAAAAAAATTAATGATTTAGCTCAGATTGGAAAATCTTCTTATGATAGCCTAAAACTCCACTGCACTGAGGGTCATGAAAATGGCTTGGGGAGGATGATTATTCTCCAAGTTGAAGATAAAAATAGAGATGAAATATTTTACATATATAATGATGTGGGAGAGAGGGCAGTTCAAGAGGCGTTGTGGCTTAGAGGAATGGGGCTAGGAGGAAGTGATGATAACCTTGAAGAAGGTGAGGAAAACAACATCATAACCCTTAGATATTTGAGAAGTGCAATAGAAGGACCCCCTCGAAATAAAATGATGGTGAGTCTAATGAAAGAATAAGAACCATTTGCATGTACCTAACCCACCCAAGACCCCTAACCCTTGCACATGGTGTTCGGAATACAGAATTTTTAATAGTAGATCATCACAGTGATGGAGAGAAAGAAGGTAATCGGGGATCACCATGTTGGGTTAGAGGTATAGGTAGATGAGTTTTGGTATCATCTCATGAGGCAAAACATATAAAGGTAGCACATATGGCACTGCAATAGGCTCCCATATCTGGACATCATAAAAAAATTTCAAGTAATATAGTAGACATGATAATGGGACAAAATGTTGGCACTCTACTTAGTGGAAGTAATCCAATTAGAGGGATATTAGGTTGAACAATAGGCATGCAATTTAGTTGTAATACGATTTTAGATACTAGTTTTTATTGAAGACCACCATTAGCCCCAGTAACAAGAGGCTAGGGAGGCTCTTGTCCTCCCCCAATCAGAGGAAACCCTAGTGGAGGTTTAGGTTCAGGATTTGGTAACCTACCTAGTGGAATAATCCATGTTAAGGAAATAACCCATTCCCATAACAACATCCTCATACCTTATTTTAGATTTCAATCCATTTACCAAAATATTGAGGTGTGAAAGACACAATAACACATGTGCACAAGTGCAAACTCTGATGGAGTGCCAAGGAAATTATGGCCTCAGATAGAAAGGTGAGCCATATTGGTACTATGCTTTAACGTACACATCTTGTACATGAGGTATGACCCACATCAGATGACAGTGGACTATGATGCATTGCATGAGACCTTTTAATCCAAATTCCACATACCCAACATTTCAAAGAAGAGTATCAATGGGATCAAGCACATTAAGCAAGGGTTGTATGAAAGTGTCATGGAATATGATACACATCTCAAAACCCTATTATATAATATTTCAAGTGACATCCACCAGATTCAACATGACAATGGTTCATGGGTGAATTTTTGAAACCATTTAGGAGGGCGTTATCACAAAAGATGTTCATAGACCCGCATGAGTTCTTGGAAGAATAATTTCACATAGAGGTAGTAGGAAGAGTTGACACTGGGGTGAGCCCATTCCATGAGGCTTACATTGCAGCTATGCTTACCCAAATAGAAAACATATTTGCTAACACAACACACGACACTTGCATTGGACTTTGGTGTAAAAATTCTAGCATAGAGGACCACAAGAAGGATAGCTACCCCTATATGAGTGTTTGTGTGTTGTTTTGAACTTTTGTCACAATAATATAGATGTCCTAGACTATCCACTTTTACAATGTGCCACAGAAAAGGTGTCAATGTATTGCAAGATTTGTGATGCACATACCCATGACAGTTAATTTTAATGATTGACCACATTCATGAGGCCTATGAAACAAGGTTTCATCAAGCTAGAGTCGAGGGTAGCTCATAAGGATGAGAACAAAAAGTGAAAATAATGGAGTTGGATAGAATAATGATGCAAAAAATAATAGTAATGTGGGATACCAAGGAGGATATCATGGCAAAGGAAGAAGAGGTCGCAAAGGCATATTTAGTTGAGGAACATTCTATATATGTGGGTCATCAGACTGCTATCAATGTTATTGTCTTAAGAACTAGTATTCTACGTACTTTGGAAAGGTGTAAAAAGTGGAGGATTTCCTAGACTTATATGTATATATAAGTGTAAAATTAAGAAGGATAGGGGGTCTACAATGATACAAGTTGAGTAGAGAAACAACATTATTTGTTACAATACACATAGAAGCATCATGCATACGTGGATAGGGAAAAACAAATCCACTAATTAGACGTGATGAAAATTTATAGCTGAGAAAATGTCCAAACGTAAGGAAGAAAAAAGAGGCTATCTAAGAAACCATGTGATTGATTACAGAACTACAGGGGAGATATATTGCCTGAAGGAACAAGTGCGGGATGTAAAGCATGCCAACAAAAGTGAGGTACCCGATAAGGATGTGGATGACCTCAAGGAAGTGTGTAGAATTCTTAATCAAAAAAATATCATCCCCATGCTTGGATAATGGTTACAAGAGAAAGTGTCACACACAGGATCATAGAGTGATAGAAAAATCTTATATGCTAACTTACCAACCCGGGACCACGAGTATGAAAAGTATATTAATTTATATATAGGTATAGATAGTTGCTTGGTAAGTAACATTTTGATTGATACGGATGCATATGTCAATATATTTACATTTTATGCTTGGAATCAAATGGGAAGACCACCATTAAATACATATTCAAGTGTTATGTAAATGAAAAATAAAATAAGGGAAATTACTATTAGTGTCTTAAAATTTGTAATCACAATTATTCAAGGAGAAAATTTGATAGGAGACTTCGAGGTACTGGAATTGGCGAGAGATAGAAAACTTTCCTTCATTAATTTGTCACCCTTGATGCTAAGAAAATAATGCAGACCCACACTTTAACAAGTTTTATATCATTTTTTAGAATGAGGAATAATATGTAGTAATCCCAATGAATGGAACTACAATTACACCCTATAATGAACCTATGAATGAGGGATATATTAATTAGATATACGTGCAGATAATGTGAGGAGGAGAAAATTTTGATCCAATAAAGGAAGGAGTAATTAATTATGGAGATACCCATTCTATCAGTGACACTACAAATATTTCCTATGATAATTGGGTTCATGACACTTATGAAATGGTTAGTTGTGAGTTTCATGGAAGAGTATCCTGGGTAATCAAGACACAAACAATAATACGGTTGGGAAGAGTAGAGCTACTAAGGTATAGTAGGAAGGAAAATCCTCGAGAGTCTTTCATAAGTGCAATGGAGGAGAAGTTAAATAAAAAATGAGATAAGAGAAAAGTGTTAGTTTAATCCTTAAAGGGAACGATGATGCACTAGTGGGTTGTGTATAGAGAATATTTTCTTAGATGACATGAAATAAAAGTTTCTTTATTAACATGGTTTACAAGGAATAATGTTCTCTCTCAAATACCAACTTATGATGACAAGACGTCTCCTAAGAGTCACATATAGAATTGTGAGAAAAATTGGATGAAAGGTCCTTATGCTCTACCCCATCGATGTGGGTTTATAACTTCTATTTTACAGTAAAAAAATGTGCACATGACCGGTATATCCATATATATTTGATGTAAGAGATAAAAAATTGGAATACCATAAACACATGTATCATACATGTGTTTGATTATTTTTGTACTAAACACCATGTCAATGAATCCCTATAGATAATGAAGCTCATTACCCTAAGAGACAACTTGAAGGTATAAAATATAGTAAATATGTTAAAAGGTGAGACTCCCCTCAATGAGCATGAATTTTTTTTGACTTGATGAATTCTTAGGAGCAACTCATGAGGCGTTCCTAAAAGGAAAAATAAAAAATGGAAGCTCTTCTATCTCATTGATGATGAAGAGTTAGATGATGTGAAAATAAAGCTGTTGAAGGTGAGCACAATTTTTTAGACACCACAGATGAAAAAATGTGTGCCTACAATGTGCCTCAGAAGATAAAAAATGAACATTCAGATTGACAGAACACTAAAAGAAGCAGTGATTGGACACTATAGGTCTGAGGTAAAGGTTGTGAAGATACTTGAACTATTACATGACTTCCAATATCTATTCCCAAATACCTTGAGTTTAAGGGTGTCCATCCATCACTAGGAGAAATGAAGATAAATCTCAAATATGGTGCATGTCCAAGTCCATAAGAGGCCTTACAAAATGATCCTGAACTTGTACGTGAAATTAAAATATGATATTGACAAGATGGTGAAATAAGGAATCATTGAACCTATTCAAGAATGAAAGTGAATCATACCTATGGTAATTAACATTAAGAAGGATGGAAGGATCAGGATATGTTTTAATTACAAAGTTCTCAATGTATTATGTGTCATTGATCATTTTCCCATGCCATTCTTTTAAGAAATACTAGATGGTGTTGTAGGGTGTGATATATAATATTTGACTGATGGATTTTCATGTTATCATGAGGGGAAGATCATGCACAAAGAAAAAGAAAAGAAAACATTTACAATAGAATGGGGATTTTTTGCATACATATTTATTCCTTTTAGGTTAAAGAATGCACCATAAATATTCTAGCGCATTATAGTGCAGGAATTCTAGTATTTTATTCATAAGTTTCTTCAAGTATACCTGGATGATTGGTCTATGTATGGGTTGGTTAAAGATCGTTTTGATTTTCTAACGTTGATGTTTGAACAGTGAGGAGAGTTAAGTATATGTTTGAACATTAAGAAATGTATCTTTGTGACACCATTTGGTACGCTATTATGACACATTATGTGTAAAGAAGGTTTACTGGTAGATCTAAGAAATATTGTACTCATCTTGTGGTTGGAGGATCTAAGTAATAAAATCGAAGTGAATGGATTTATTGGGCATAAGGGATATCACCTAAACTTCATCAAGGTGTATGCCAGAATTGACGTTCCATTGGAGGAGATGTTGAAGGAAAAGGAAAATTTCTACTAGAGAGATGTGTAATAGAAATAATTTTAAACCTTGAAGGAAAGGATAACCACAATGCCCATTTTATGCTTTGATTCTTACAATTTACCATTTCATGTCCATGTGGATGCTTTTGGAACAACAAATAGATTTGTGTTAGCTTAGTTAGGGGAAGGTAATGTGGACCATCCTATCTATTTTGTGAGCAAGAAGCTACCACCAGATGAACAAAATTATACAACAACAAAGCACGAAATGTTGTCTATAGTATACACTTTTTAAATTTTAGGCAATATTTATTGGCTACACATTCGTCTACTACACCACTCATATGGAATTCAATTTTATAGTAAATAACATAGTATTGTAAGGTCACATCTATAGTTTGATCCATTTATTATAGGAATTTGATTGTTCTATCATAATCAAACCAAGTAAAAACAATTTAGGACTATACCAATTGTCATGGATCAACTTTAGTGAGGATTCGTGGAGCATAAATGACACTATGCCATATGCCAAGTTATTTAGATTACAACACACCCAAGGTGATTTGGAATACATTATAGTATTATTACGAGAAGTGTTGTGCCTAAAGGAATAACGATATTGGAGAAGAAGGAAATCACCATTCATGATGCACCTTATCAATTGGTAGGAGGTTACCTATATAAAATTTCTTCGGATGAAGTATTGCATAGGTGTTTCTTGGAGAAAGACCATGGAGCCATCATGGAAGAAGTTCATGGAGGTATTGTTGGAGGAAATTATGTAGGAGAAGATATAGTACACAAGATACTACTTGCATGATTATAGTGGGAAAAATTTAACAAGGATATTAAAAAAAAATTAAAGCATGTGATCATTTTCAGAGAATGGGAAAACTAGAATAACTTGATGATATTCCATTATCACCTATCACAAGTGCAAAACATTTTGACAAATTAGAAACTAGTTTTGTTGGCCCAATTACACTGACTACATGAAGGAACAAAAGATGATACATCATCATGCGTATATATTATTTGATAAGGTGGGTAGAAGAAACACCCATAAAGGATTTTACTACAGCTATAATAAAAAACTTGTATGGGTGAACATTATTAGAAGATATGGTTGTCTATTGAGCCTTACCAGTGAGAGGGTCAATAATTTCTTGATGAAAAAATTAGTATATTGTTGGTAGCATTTATGATATCTCATCATAAGACTACCTCTATCACCCACAAGCCAATGGTAATGTAGAATCCTTCAACAAGATCTTAGGCCACACATTGACAAAAATTTCAAATGTATGAAGAAAATATTGGGATGAAAAATTCTCGGTTGTACTATGGGTGTACAAAAATACTTACAAGAGGTTTAATAAGACCACACCCTTTCACTTAGTGTTTGCACAGAGGTAGTTTTTCCTAGATGGAATTCATGCTACCCTCTCTGCATATTGTGTGCATCGGACAAATTGTTGATGAGAAGGTAATGGAGGATAGATTTAATGTTTGGATGAAAGGCACACAATTACAAGATGAATCCAACGAGACATAAAAGCACGACAAAAGGCCTAACATGACAGGCATATTAAAAACAAGTCTTTTACTATTGGGAAGATTGTGCTTTTGTTTGTTTAAAAATTTGCACACCACCTAGGAAAAGTCAAAGTACATTGGTTGTTACCATTTTAAGTAACAATTATGTTGGAATCTAGAGCTTGTTAGTTATAGGCATTGGATGGAAATATGTTTCCTGATTACTTTAATGGGAGCAGGCTGAAGCCCTAATATAAATAAGGTTCTTTATGTTTGTAATAAGGCACTATTAAAATTTATAATAAGTTTCCCTTTCAATTTTTTCTTTCTTTGTTTTTTTGTAATAAGCATGTTCATGTCTAGGGGCAGATCTATTTATTCTAGACTAATTCCTAGAGGAGTTCACATGATTTTAATGTGGGGTGAGGAGGTAAAGGCGTATGTGGGAAATCATGGGAAGGAGCACAAAATAATTATTCTAATGATTAGTTTGTTAAGGTGTGTGTTTACCTGGGTTGGGGGAATACTCATGTTCACAAAATCTTGATGGATAGAGATGTGCACATTATAGCATGAGGGAGGTAGTGTGGAGGAAACATACTTGGCAAGTGGTGTAGAGAAGAATAGGTGTGATACAAGAATGTGCATAGAAAATGGGTTTACGTCCTAGGATGTAGTAGTGCACCATTAGGTTATGGACTGCTATGCACAAAAAACATTCATGGAAAAAGGAAGGAAAATGCAGGAAAAAGAAGGAAAGTAGAAAATACACATTAAAAATAAAAAATTGTAGTAGGTGAGCACATTTAATGCAATCAAAAATTCCAAATCTATAAAAATTGGGTGAGTGAATTCATTCTTACGTTGTGAATTAAGAATTGGTGCATGAAATAGCTCTTGTAGATCAGAGAAAAAGTGCGAACAAGTACGAACCAGAGTTGTGACAAAAGTGATTAAGCAACAAACCTCCAGAACGTAACTAGAGTGCCTTGTGTAGAGTGGAAGTGTGAAGTGAAAAGGTTTGAGAAGGGTTATGAAGTTAGGGTTTCAAAGAGATTTACAGGATCAGGGAAAGAAATTGGTTGGCATAATAGAGATGGGGCATGGATCTTGTTGACACGATTGAGAGTGATTGACAAAGTTGAAGAATGGATTGAGCAAGTAAGACTAGGGTTTTTCAGCACTTAGGGTACAAATTCGAAGGTTGGAATAAGTTGCAGGAGGTGTGAACTAAGAGTACAATGGCACCAAGGAAGGTACCAAAGAGTAAGAAGATAACAAAGGAAGCTCACAACGTCTGGTACTCAAAGATGTAGTACCCTCAGGAGGTCATTGTTGGAAAATAATGGACCTCACAAATTCAGAAGTGTATCATCAATGAGTATAACCACCATGTGGCAGGCCATGAAGGAGACATCAAAAGGGATGTAATAAAAGAGACATGAAATTTAACTACTACAGGAAAAATAATTCTCAATGACGTACTTTATAAGATCTTTGTGGATGCTGAGGCATTACAATTGTTTGAGTTACCATTATTTGGTAAGCCCATTTGCCTATACCAATGGATTATGTCTAAGATTCATGAAGATTATTTCTAATTCACCGGTAGAATGATGTGCATCACCACACACTTAATTAGAAGTGTAACAAGACTGCATGATAATGGTTCAAATATTTGTAAGGACATACACGACGAGGATAGAATAAAATATATAGTTGTGGAGTTGCACTACCAAAGATGAGGTTGCATGTTTAACATAACTTTAATATTGTTGACTGAAGTACAAGATAAGTTACGTTTCTGGTGAGCTGTAAATTAGGCACCTTCGAGAGATGGTTAGAAGTTAACAAGAAGTTCCTTCACATCACATGAAAGATGGCACAAAATATTAAGTATAACATAACATTAGACATTGCGGAAGTCATATTTTAGGAGCCCAAGATCCAACACAAGAAAGGTGATAAGATATCTTGGGGATTGATCTTGGTCGTTATAGTGTTTTAGGAGATAGGTGTGCTGGATGGACAAGATGAAAATGAATGGGAGCACCTTGTGGAGAATCGGTCGTCGGCCAAAAGTTTTGAAAAATATACATGTTATGGAGGGGTGACTAAGTTATATAAGGTATGCTTGGACAAATTGTACAAGAGTTTGCACACACCTTTAAAAATGAATAGCACGTGTGTTAGGAATTCTTTATATAGTGCTCTCATGATTATTATTGTAAATAATATTACAAATATGATTTCTAATATTTAGTGTTTGGGTACGTGAGTTGTTTTAACAACTCACTAACCATATGATACGAGATATCTTAGGGATATGTTGTTGTAAGTAGTTCCTATATTATAGGAAACCACATCCCTATTTGTTTGTGTAGAGTCTTGTACGAAGCTATATAGAAGAATTATTATTTTATTGCTGAACCAAATATTTGGTATGAGACCAATAATATATTCCATGGAAAAATATTTTCCTCCCCTGTAGATGAGATATTAAATAATTATTTGTGAGTGTTGTTGAATGCTGCTAAACTAAATCCGTTTTATTTCACCCCTGATCTCAGAGTTGGAGCAGTCGATTTGTTATTTGCAGTGGAAGTGCCCCTAAGGTGTTTGGATACTCAATGATTCCGCATATCCGTATGTGCATTTGGCTTGATTCTCATACGGAAGAATTTTTAGGAATGTAAAAGGCGTTTAGAGCAATTGAAACAAGAGCAATTTTTTAGACGCATAGGAGACAATCTTGGAAGGTTTAACAACTCAGATATTTGCATATCGATTTGGAATCTAGAAAGAGTAAGAAATTTTCATCCGTTAATCCTGCATCACGATATTCACGACCCTCATCTCCATTATATTTCCACCTGGGTGACTCCATCTCCAAGCTCTGCAAACTTTTTAATTTTAATTGGATTTTTTGCTAAGGCTTGCACCTCAAGTGCCTCACGATTTTTTATTCAATAGCCGTAAATTCATATTATTACATGTTGAACCTGCTATTACGTAGCTTTTATCTGCGCATACTTTCCTAACCAACTAGGTCTCCACGGTGCCTTGAGATCTGAAAGGCGTTGAGGCGACACTTAAAACCTGCAAACTACCAATTTACGCATGCATTAGATTTGCATTCATGTGCACTGCCAAGTCTCTTTCTACGGCGGTGCATACTTTGATTGACCGGTTGAAGTCTGTCTTTTGTGGTTCAATGTGTCGATAAAGGATCCATGCTCCAATAGTCTTCTTGTAATTTTTTATAGTTATCTTCTTTCATTCCATCAATGTGTGCCCATGGTTCAAGTCAATACTCTACGTATCCCATTAAGAAGAGCTAATAGTCTTCATTTTTTTGTTTATTGTCTTCTTCCCACGTCTTTTTATTCACTTACATTTCCAATAAAGTATATTTTTTCAAGGTTTGTTTGAAGTGTTTGGTGTTGTCTACACCACATGCGTCATTAATAAATAATGAGTCATCATAAATTGTCACTTGTTGTTTTCAGTTATAGCGTCAGTGTCAAAAGTGTTGTTTTCTAAATTTGTCAATTTTCATTAAAAAAAAAGTCATATCATTGTATAAAGTCCGCAAGATTAAAAAAAATTGTTTCAAGAACGTATTTTTGGTTTTATTTGACGTTTGAAATATAAAGTATTTCTCATTGTGGGAATAAAACAATATAAAGCACAATATGGAAACAAATGTACTTCATGTTCGCATTCTATCGAGGTAGCAACATCATTCATTGGACGATGGAGTCAATGCAGGCAGGAGGACAATCAGTGTCCTCTAGTTCGTCACTACCTCAGAGGTCGCATATTGCTTTAGTGACATTTTTTGTTTTTTGTCTGATTAATAAGAACATATGAGCATCCATGTTCCCATTTGTTTTAAAGTGTTTGTATTTCCCCTGTGATGATGTGGAGACTTGTTCCATTGATACTATAGCAGGAAGTGTTCTTGATCAGATTGACTTGATGGTTGATGTGAATTGGTTGAATAGTCCCAACTCATGTATTCATCTGAATAGGTTGATTGGTCCCTATTCATCAATGATGTAGTTGCCACAGTCATTTTTTTGAGGATCGAAACAATGTGCAAGCTACGGAACAACATGTTACTTGGTTGAAGATGGTGGTTTTCCCATGTTCACACTAAGGGGTAAATGTTAGGAATTCTTATATAGTGCTCTCAGGATTATTATTGTAAATAATATTACAAATATGGTTTGTAATATTTAGTGTTTGGTTATGTGAGTTATTTTAACAACTCACTAACCATATGATACGAGATATATTAAGGTTATATTTTTGTAAGTGGTTCATATAATATAGGAAACCACATCCCTATTTATTTGTGTATGAGTCTTGTATGAAGCTATATAGAAGAATTATTATTTTGTGTGGTTTATCCTCTTTTGTACCAAAGAGTGTGCCAAGGGAGCTACCAATAGTATTGAAAAGACATGTAGACTTTTTTGTAATGTAACACTTTTACCTTGGAATATTTTTGTTGAATAACAGAGAAATGGGGCCATGGTACAAACTACCATTTTCATTCACCATGAAATACTTGAAAAGAGTGGTGGAAAGAATTAAAGACGTATAGCCATTGAAATCCAACATAGAAAAGGTAAATTTTAACTAACACATGTTGCACAAGACATATGGGTACGAGTCTAAGGCACGCTATGAAGAAATAATGAAATTTGATTTGATGGAATTCCATCCCATCATGACACTAGTAGTGGGAAAAGAAGCATGTCAGGTGTATATTTATTTTTATCCCAAGCTCAAGGATGGAAAAGTTGTCAATGTATGTGACAACAACTATCCACCACATCCATTGAAGAAGACAAATATTAGAATTCCAAAACACATACGCGAGCCCACCCCTAAATAAGAATAAGAAGACAAGACCATAGCATAAGAAAGAATATGTAGAGGCGGTGCCAAGAAGCAAGTACATCATCAAACTCCCCGAGCTTCCCCAACTATTCTAGTAAGGAGCATGTTAAAGGCCAATCTAACAGAGGAGGTACAACCTCACATTATCCATGATATCAAACAGGAGGAGGAAGATTTAGAGTAACCTATGCATAAAGAAGAAAACGAGTCTAAAGAACATGAAGAAGAACAAGAAGTCCAACATGAAGAGCACGTTTATGAAGAGGAATGTGAAGAAGTGCATGAATAAGTGTGAGAGGAAAGGGAGAAACAATAGAAGGTACTTGGGGAGGACCACGACACAGGTGAGGGAATGGGTCACATGAAACATGATATTGCATAGGAGATATCACACAGACAACACACAGTATAAAGAAGTCCACGGAAGCGTTAATAGGTACCCCCCACGATTTCATATATAGATGATACAACTAAGCTTTTCGGGGCAAATTTTAGAGTTCAGTGCACATCGACTAACTATTTTATCAGCACATGTTTAATAAGGCCAAGGCCCACCCATGCATACCTAAAATGCTCGCTTGTGTAATACAGAAGAACATGTAGGAACCTGAGTTCAAAGTGAAGAAAGATTCTATTTTGGAGTTAAAGTTGAAAAGAGAACCATGAATGGTTTTCTAAATAGTAGACTCTTCTTGAATTGTAGATGAGCAAGAAATAAATTCTCTAATGAAGATGGCATCTGAGGTGAGAAGGATAAATATTGACAATTTTTTTGTAATAAGAAGAGCGCAAAAGGTCATGGAGAGAAAGAATAGAAAGAATGAGAAAATAGCAAAGGAGTTGAATGATTCAAAGAAAATGTTGGTAGATGTATACAATAAATTGGTTGACCTGGTAAATAATGTTACTCACACATGTCCAGATATTGTAATGTAGGCCATACCTGACCACATCTCTAAGATGGAATATTTAAAAGAACTAATACAACTGCTACTATTAAAGGTGAGTAATAGGAAAGGACTTACAACAGAAGAGCTCACTAGTGCAAATAAGACCAAAATGGATAAAAAGTTAGTAGATTATATAACACTTAGTGCAGAGCTGAAAGAAGCCATGCAGAAGACAGAAAAAATATTTGCAAAGTGTGAGGATACTTCAATGATCCTAATTATGCACACTTTAGAGGATGAGGCTGAATTAAAAGAACTACAGGCCTCATTGTTGACAAACATAGTATGCGAAGGAGAGATTTACTACAAGAAGTAGGAGAAAAGAAAGAGGTGATAAAGGCTAAGCGTGAATGGATAGCATAATGACTTAAAGAGATACAAACAATTGTGATGTGAAGGGTAGACATCCTTGAGGGAATCACTATTGAATGGGATGTCATATTGAAAGAGATGCAAGAGAAAGCCTAGAATTTACTCTATAAAAGATCTCAAATATTGTCAAGTCACCACTAGACAAGGTATACAATGGGCTCATGAAATGGAGGTGGTAGAAGGAGAGCATCAACATAGAGTACCAAGAACATATGCCATCAACATGAATACATTTTTTTCTTGCGCACTGAAAAATAAGTATTCTTTATGCTTTGATATTTCATTGAGGTATTTCCTACATTTTTCAGATATTCTTTCAAAAAAATCATTCTTGTATTGATGAGACTGAGAAATATCCCTAGTGTGGGGTAATTTTAGATTGAGAAAAGTGTCTAAGTATGTTCCACGCGCGAAGGTTTGTATGTGATAATAAAAGGGAGAAATATTAAAAGTAGAAGGAAATGCGTGAGGGTGCACACAGAAGAAAGAAGAAGAGGATGTGCGAAGGGTTATGCATAAGAACAATTATAACATAAGGTATTGGGAAAAGTAGAGAGCAGCTAAAAATAGGAAAAGACAGGTTGGCATGATAAGCAAGGAAGAGGTATAAATGGATAGAATCATAGATAGAAGATTGTTAAAGGAGGATAAAGCACTTATAGGGAGCTAGATAAAGGAAGAGTATGCATGAGTAGATAAATATAGTATGACATGAAGGTCAAGTAGTCCATTAATAGTACACATGGAGATAGACCAACCAGTTGTAGACTAAAGCACAAATTAAAGGTACATGCAGGATAAGTATAGAAGAATATATTAATAGATTAAATATTGTAATGCGGTGAAGGACAAGTTCCCACTAGAGCTATATATAGGTGACATATCTGGGTAAAACAATAGATGGGGATATAAGAGTTATTTATGTAATTGGGGTGATTGTTATATGAGTGTGATCTTATGATTGTCATGTTTTTAATGGATGATCTCATATGGATTTCCAAGGTAAAGAGAGATAAATGAGGTGCTATTGGTATTCAAATATTTTTGTTTATTGTATATCTTAAGGAATGAATGGCCAAAGATCCAAACCATCATTTCCTTTATTGTCTTTATTGTGATCTCTGACTATAATGTCTTATATTCTATGTTGTGAAATGTTAACCGTTAATTACACATCTTGCATGCCATAAATAAAGGACCCATTATTTTGTGCGCGCTTCAGGTGTGCACTTGGAAATCAGTATGATGGATGTTCCATTGTGCTCAACTAAGTGTTATTAACTTCATAGACTCTATTAGAATATCTCATAGATTAGATTGTATAATTAGATATGTATTTCCCATATGACTCATGAGTATGTTAAAGAATCTACTAAGGATTATTTTTCTTGTTAAATTAAAAGTGGGAATCCATTAATGTGGTGGGATCATCTGAAAAGTGATAGATGAAGAAAGCGTAAATATAAAATCAATGTATTGAATAATATGGTTTGTAATATAAAAATTAAATTCTTGCAATTGAATATAAAATAATATTACATAAGCGGTTAAATAACATAAGAAAAAAGATACGTGTATGAAGGACTACACTAAAGAGATTTATTTCTCAGCTATTAGAGATAATCACATGGAATGTGGCACAAACATATCGATATATGTGAATCATTTAAATATTTACATTTGGAGATGAGTTTTGCATAGTCAAATTTAAATTAATAAGATAAGAATGTTAGTGTGTGTTGAAGTAAAAAAGGAAGTTTTCATATAGACATTTTAACATTAAATGAGGTGTATCGGTTATCAAAGAGATTTGAATCGATATTAAAAAAGAAATGTAAATTATAATTCTAAATTGTTAAATGTGTGATACATTGCTGATGTAAAGATGTCATGTGTTTCTTGGAAGACTTAGGTAGTTTTATATGAAGGAACAACATGATGGTTCTAATAATACTGAAACCTTGATGAAGTATTGTAAGAGTTATACTCTAAATACATTAATTGATGTGAGCATGGAAGTGGAAATAAATGTTAAAGTGTTGACGATTTCAAAAAATGTGTTCTTGAATTAGATGAAGAGAGAGAATGAGAGCATTATATACAATTAGAATCCTACGAATAAGGATAATGTGACGAAAATAATAGGATTATTTCCACATGTAGTTAAGGATATGTTTATTGAGTATGCATATATAACAAAAAAATAGTCAAGATGGGTTATCACCTATGCACAATAAAAGTAATTATATGAATTGTATTGAATGATTTAATTTATAAAAAAATAGTACATATGGGTTTATACTTGTTTAGAACTACGAAATGAGTAGGAAAGTTCAAGAAGTACTTTAAATATGGTTTATTTCGTTGGCAAGTTATGGTTTAGAGTTTTCATTGATGTAAAACCTATTCAATGAAAAAGTGGATGATAGAGTAGGGTCAGAGCATGTTGAGGATGATGATGACATGATTATTCAGATGTGTTCATGGTGATATTAGGTGTTTTAGTGAGGATTTCTTGTTCTTCTAATCCTATTCACGTGACCTAGCTAGCCTAGATGAAATTGGATGGTGGTATGAGATTCTTGATTAATGTAGAAACATGTTGGCATGATGGAAAGCATGATTAAAGAGTTCTTGGGCACTCACATGAGTATCAGGGTACAAATACATGTTGGTGACCATGTTGCATGTGCTCATTTAGACTAGGTATGGCTGTTAGAATACACGAGCATGAGTTATGGAGAAATATGAGCTCTTGGATGCATGTAGGAAGTTGATTCATGATGCACTAGGTATGTTAGGAACTTTTGGATTGTTTCTATGGTGAGTTATAGTTTTATTTCCTAGCCTTTACAGTGCAAAACCCTAAGGGCTAGCTATCCAAATAAGATAGGTTAGAAAAATGGAGAACTATTTGTGACATGGTGATGATTGGAGAAGTATGTAGGGTGTGTCATGGTTCAATGGGAAACATTTTAGGTTTCCATGATGATTATATTGCATATTATGTAGGTTTTGGTGAAATAGAGTAAAAACAAGGTCATTTTTAGCTTGAATTGGGTCTTCTAATGCTCACCTTGAATTTTTTGTTTTGCATGGGACCTTGTGGATTTAAGGGATGATTTTAATTATTGATAAAGGGTTTTGGATGGACCTTACCCAAATTTACAGGAAAAGGCTCAACAATGAAGATAAGCAAAGTAAAATAGTGTGGTTGTTTGATCCGTGGGGTCCACACCCTAACCAAAAGAGGAAAATGTAGTAAAATGCAAAGGTAGAGACCAATACCTACAAAGATCCTAGAAATACAAAATTGAAAGAAAAAATGAAGCTATACAACAACACATAAATTGTTTCATTGAGAACAAGGAACCAATAACATTAACCAATGGACTTGCTGAAAAACTTTGATAGCCACCCTAAAATCTTGGTAGAGTTTGAGGGAAAAGGCAATGGTGTGATCCTGGTTTGATGCCTTTAGCTTTCTTGTAATCTTTCCATTCTTGCAAGCCATATTTGGGATGCCACTGGAGTCACAATTTTTTTAGATGTGTACCTGTATAAGTTTCATTATAGCAATGTGCTTGACCAATAAATTGCTATATTTATCCTCAAGACTCTTAAACTTGGTTTCCAAAGCAACAATCACATCTTTGAGGCCTGTGTTGGGGTCTGAGGCTTGCTCTTTAATAGTAGAATTAAGCAGGAAATCTACATTTTCTTCAAGGTTTTAACCACATTAGCCTGCATGTTAAATTTATTTTCCAAACCGGTGTCAACATCAATATCGGGAAAACAGAGGGGGCTTCATCACCACGTATTTCTTAACCCTTAAAATACACTTCCTTTCCTTTCGCACTCAATTAACATACAACCCTTTTAAGTTGGGTGGCTCTTACCAAACAAATAGTACAAAAAACCTAGAATTTAGGAGTAGTACGGGTTTTCTTAGAGGAAAACCAAATAGGGAAAGTTGTTTTAAAACAACTTCACATATATAGTTCTTCAAGGCTAATGAGTATATCAACACCACTCATAAAATGACATTATAATCTTCCCAAACATACACACTTTAAGAGTGGAAATTCAAAATGTAGTAGAAACGAGAATCATATGCCTATGCATAGTTTTAGGTTGATATCATCTCCTCTACACCGATTAAGATGCCCTCCTATACAACCTGCCAACATTCACAGACCGACACCTTCCATCCATATCACAACACTTCAAGAGAACATATAGGAATACTGTATGTACCAAGCAAACATACACAAACTATTTCTCTTTATTCTACACACCGATAAAATAAACACAATTTCCTAATGAATATGTCACCACCACAAAAGTGCAGAATAATGTGATAAGAAATAGAAGATAAGGTGAATAGCCTCCATCCTCCATTTCCTCCTACCTCCTAAAGCTTTTATACGAAGAACATATGATCTTCATAATAAAGAAAGTTCTTCATGAAGTATTGTAAGAGTTAACTCTAAATACATTAAATGATTTGAGCATTCAGTGGAATATAAATGTTATGTTCTTAATCTAGTAATGTGTGCCCACTTTTGACAATTTAAAATGACATTACAATAGTAACATTTGATTTGTCCCTTTGTAGGAATGTGCTTTGAATTGTTACTTTCCACATGTTTATGATACTGTTTATTCAAGTGCACATTTAAGAAAAATCTTCTAGTTGGGTTCATTCAAATCAAGAAGATTCTATGAATTCCTTATTCAATGAATTTTAATTTATAAAACAAAACCATATGGGTTTAAACATTTTAGAACTAGGAAATGAGTAAATAGTTCAAAAGAAGTACTTCAAATCATCATTTACCTTCTTGGAAATTTAATGGTTTAGAGAGAGCGGAACTTTCATTGATGTAAAACCATTTAATAAAAATCATGATTTTTAACCCGTATAATTTTGAGCATGTTGAGGATGATGATGACATGATTTCTATTCCAAATAGTTTCATTTGATGTTAGGTGTTTTAGTGAGGATTTCTTGTTCTTATAAGCCTTTGTGAAGTTATTAATGGAGAAGCATTTTGTGGTGGCATGATTAGATTTTTGACAAAGAGACCAATAGTTCCCAAGGCCTTTGATCCTTGATATTCCACTTCGCATGATCAAATACAAGTTTGTGATTTTTGGTGTTGAACATTTGGTTTGTGACGAATCCAACAAATCTTTTCAATCAAAGTCACCTTATGGTGGATTCGAGGTGAAAATCATCCTTCGAATTTCTCAAGTGAGACTTCAATTTCTCCATATTTTTTTTGGATTTTCCCTCATTTGATGATTTATAGTGTTAACTAAAAACCTCTTTACAAACACAATAATATGATGATACTTAAGACAACTTAGAAATTTAAAAAGTAATAAAAGAAAATTACTTTAAATATTATGGACAACTATTTGTGACATGGTGATGATTAAATCTTGACCCAACATTTATGACACTCAATGAAATAAACCATATACAATCAGGTTTCTAAAGATGATGATTATTTTTCATATTATGAATTTTGGAATGCCTAGTAAAAAAACAAGGTCCTTTTTAGCTTGAATTGGGTCTTTTAACGCTCACCATGTAGGGACATGTGTCACAATAGAAGGAAACTTGTGGAATAACCGAGATTTTTTTCTTTGATAAAGGGTTTTGAATACTCCAAAATTTTCCAAATTCTTTAACAACTTTAAACAAATGTTTTATCTTCACCTTCACGGCTTTTTTAAACTACGTGGATTCACACCATAACCAAAAGAGGAAAATACAATTTAAAGCAAAGGTAGGGGAAAACTACCTATAAAGATCCTTAGATAGCAAATTGACAAAAAATCCTCCACACTATACAACAACATAATAAAAACTTTTCTCAAACATGGACCAAAAACATTAACCAATGGAAAGAGAAATTGATAGCCACTCTAAAATCCTTAGATATTGAGGAAATGGCAATGGTGGGATCTTGGTTTGATCAAACTTCACTCTACTACCATATTCCATTCTTCAAATCGTAACATAATATATTTTTCGTTAATTAACATACACAATACATAAGGTTATTAATAGCCAAATAGTAAAAACAACCTCCTATATTTATCCTCAAAATATTAAAATTGGTTTCCAAAGAAACAATCCCATCTTTGAAGCTGCATTGGGGTACAAGGAACTTCATCTTTAATACTAGAATTAAGAAGGAAATCTACATTTTCTTCAAGGGTTTTAACATTAGCTCATTAAATTTATTTTCTAACTATAACATCAATATTGGGGAAAACAGAGGGGGGATATCATCTACCACAATTTCTTCACCCTTCGTGCCAAATCCCACAACTTCCTTTCCTTTACTGCTTCTATGGAGAACCCTTTTTGAGGGTGGCTCTTAGACAGAGTCTCTGTACATTAGATTTTTAGACTAGATACAGGTTTTCTTAGGGAGGGGAGAAACCATAGTAGGGAAAGGGTCATTTCAAACAACACTAGATAGTTACTAACTAATGAGATATATAACACCCTGATGGAGAGGGATAGTCCTCTTATTGCCTTGCACTTTAAGAATGGATTTTTCCATTGAATTCAAAATGTAGTAGGAGAGGCTTACCTTTACCTCACGCCTAATGTGGTTGAGGAGGACCAGATGATACTATAGAATGGTGGATAATATCCCTTCTAAAGTCACATAGCAAACCATCATCTATGTCACCTCCTCATATGGTTGTGGGATAGAAGAAAACAAAATTCCCTCCTTTTTTATGTCGAGCATTTCCCCATCATCCAAAAATAGCTTTTCTTCTTCCTTATGTACTTCATGGATATTTTTACATTTATTTTATAAGGTTTCACAAAAATACTTAAGGTCATTTCATCCTTAGGTTTTTATGAACGAATATTAAGAAGGTAAATGACTCTTTATTTGTTTAAAACCGTAGCTCAAAAGTGATCAGATATAAATCACTCTTAAGTGGCCATAATTAATTTATATTTCATATATGATGATTTTATCATGTATAGGAATCCTCCAGGTTTCCAGAAAGTTATGGTATACCTTATGGTTATAAGTGGATCCCACTCAAATTGGCATGTTTCTCAAGAAGTTAATTTTGGGACAAGGTTGTTCAAAGGAGTTGCAAAATAAATTACCATTATGTGATTTATGTGAGTTTTTCTTGATTTCCATGATTGTTTTAGGTCATGGTGATGCATTTAAATTGTCAAATATGCTTCATTTATGTTAACTGGTCAAAGGGCATCTTTTCAGTAATTTCACGTAGTTTGCAGAGATCAGCTTTGTTGAAGACATTTCACTTAGAGTTGGAAGGATTTCCAATATGTTATTGAAATTTGATTCAAACAAATTTCCAATGGTATAATTTTTTTCTCATGATTAGTTAATTTGATGTGTTTTCTAGGCTAGGTTTTCAGAAAGATGATTTCATAATTTTTCATGACATGATTGCTTTTTTGAAATATTGAGTTGGTTAGTGCATGAAATGGATTTAAGTTGTGATTTATATAAAATTTAATGTGAATAGGGATGAATTTTTTTTTAAATGGGTTAATTTGGTAGTCTTGAAAGTGTCAAGAAGGGTGTTAACAACTTGCATTTGTAAAATTGCTTTTTAGGCAGCTTGTTTTGGTGAAGGAAAACAATTATTTGGTTTTCACATATGATTGTTTCATGAGATATAAATTTCTTATAAGTGTTAAAAAGTATTTAGGATTTCCATTTATTTGTCACATGCCATATTTGATATGTTCTTTAGGGGTCTTGAGTCCCTAAGGTAGATTCATGTTGTTAGAAATAACTATTTTGTAAAGGAAATGAGCCACTTGGCCCATTAAATGAAATAAATTTGATTGGTTCATGTAAATTATGACCATAGATGATGTTTCCATTTTATATTACACATGTGTGGTTAATTTTAGAGCTTGAATAAAAATAAATTTTTGTGTTAGAGGATTTTTCTCATTCCAATTGTAAGGTTTTGAGGATTTTTGGTACATGGTAAGAGGTTTTTTTCTAGGCCAACCTACTTGGGTCACTTGTGAATGTTATGATAAAGTTTATGGGATGTTTTGTAAGCTAATTAGGTGGAGATAAAGGATGAAAAATTAACTCTTTCAAATTTTAATGAAGAAGAAGCTATACAAGTGATGTTTTTGGTGCAAAGTTGAACTAGTTGAGTGAGTGCAAAAAGTATGACCTAGGTGTGAGAGTTTTTTAGGTGTGTGGACATGATTTGAGAGCTGATAAAGTATGTGAAAGGTTGAAAAATGAAATGAAGTGTGTGTGCAAGATTTTTAATCTTTAAGAAGTGAACACGGTGCAATTTTGTGCAAGGTTGAAGACCTAGAGTTTGAGCAAGGGTTTGAAGGTGTTTGGAGCTGAATCTTGTGATTACCATTAGCGAGTTGTTGTAGAATTTTATCAGTGATATTATCTTCAAAAAAATTGTGATAAGTAATATTCATGCAAGTCTCTTATTGTGATTAATATAAACAATGGTTTAGGGGTTGGTGCTCCTTCTGGGGTTGGTGCCTTGCTAAAGAAATATCTTGTCATGTGTAATATTCACTTCAATCTTTGTTATGTGTAATATAAGAAAAAAAATTCAATGGTTTTTCTTCCCTTTGAGTGTTTCCCACTTATATCTTGTGTCATGGTGTTTCTTCTCTTGATCATGGTTATTTGAATGAATGTTTTATGTTTTGTATACACACTAATGGATGACTAATTGATAAATAGTTAATGTTAGTGATCTTAAATTGTAATTAAATTGTAACAACTAATTCACGCCCCTCTCACTCCATTGTGCTTCCAACAATTGATATCAGAGAAAGCCTATTTGGATAATTTTGATCACTTGAAAGGAGATCCTTGTTGCACAAAAATGGTGAGTGGTTCCTCTACTAGAAATTTACCATTATTTGATGGAACAAACTATGATTTATAGATTTTAAGGATGAAGACTAATATTATGTCTCTAGGGTTTGGTATTCGAAAAGCCATGGAAGTTGGTTATACTCCTACTTCCACTCCTCCTACTAGTAAGGAAGGCAAGGATGAATATGAATACAATTCTAAGGCATTTAATGGTATCATATGTGGTCTTGGATAATCTGACATGGGTAAAGTAATGCATTACAAGTCAACAAAATAAGCATGGGATAAACATCAAGTGTTGTATGAAGGTGATTCAAAGGTAAAAAATGAGAAACTTGAAAAAATTTAAAATCATTTTGAGAGTCTTAAAATGAATGATAATGAATTTATTGCTGCATATCTTCTTAGAGTTGAGAAGGTTGTAAATAGATTGAAAGAGTTACGAGTATATGTGAAGGAAGAAGTAGATGCTCAAAAGGTTTTCAAATCACTAAATCCTAAGTTTGATTATAAAGTATTTACTATTGAAGAGGCACATGATCTAACTACTTTTTAGATGGATGAGTTACATGGTACTTTAACTGCTTATGATATGAGAATAGGTGATTCTACACCATCCTAGAGAGATATCGCTATAAAATCTCAAATGAAGAACAAATAAAAGAAGGACAAAGAGGATGTGTCTCTGAAATTCATGATGAAGAACTTTTTGTAATGATGGATAAAAGATTTAAGGTTGGCTCTAGAAAATACAAAGGTAAGCTTCCTTAAAAATGTTTCAATTATGGAAGGTAGGACATTTTGTTGTTGATTGTACTCATAAGAACAAGAAGAAATATCATGATGAATATGAGTTTGAAAGTGATCATGACAATATGTATAACAAGTATGATAAGAGAACAAAAATATTTAAGAGGTTTGACTATAAGAAGAAGGGGAAATGAGTATTTAATCAAAAGAAGATGATTACTTGTCTTATACTAGTAGTGGTGTTTCAGATTACAAGTTTAAATGTGATTACAAAATATTGGAAATGAGGCATTTTTTATGACTAAAGATGGCATGATATCTACTAGTGATGAATCTTCATTGTTAGGTGATTTCATATTAGGTTATTATAGCTACTCTAATGAAGATGAAGAGGATGGTAAAGATGATCTAGAGAATATCCAAAAGGAGTTAAAGCATGTTGAAAAGATGAATAAAAATCTAAATTCTCATGTCAAGGGTTATGAAAATAAGGTTCATGATCTAGAAAAGGATAATAAGTATGAAACTAACAAGCTAAAGGAGTCAATCAGATTGCTATAAGAAAAGGTAAGGTTTTTAGTTTCAAGTGTGCAATATAAAGAGAGCATGTGCCCCAAAATGGAATAATATTTTTTGTTTCTAAGGGAAGAACTCTTGGATGTTGGTAAGAATACAAGGTATTTTTAGAAATTTGAGAAAAGCACCAAATATCTTGATGATCTTCTTGGAAAACAAAGACGAGTAGGTGATAGAGAAGGTGTAGGGTTCAATTATGACCTCAAGGGAAAGGAGAAGATGTAAGATGACACTTCTCCAAGTGAAAAGGATGAAGAATCATACAAGGTGGATGAAAAGAAGGAGATCTGCACCAAAGACAAGATGAAGCTAAAATCCATTAGGCAACCTAATGCTTCAAGGTATGAAAGATCATTCAATGGTTATTGTTTCTCATGTAATTGTTTTGTTCATAGAGCTAAAGAGTGGACAATGTATACCAAATATAATCATCCATGGAGAGATAATACTAGTGATCATCCTAAGAATATTTTATGGTACAAGTGCAATGAGGTAGGTCATGTTGCTAGTATCTACTTGAATGATTCATTTGGTCATGTTGATGGTTATAAGAAGAAGCTTTCTATGGTATGTTACAACTCTAATGGAATTATTCATATTGCAAGAAATTCTTATCATGACTATTCACGGAAAAATAGGAACTTGCAAGGTCCTAGAGTGCAAGGAAGTGGCTTTGAAAGGCTTAGGATGAATTACAATATTAAATTAATAATGTGGGAGCTAAGAAGAGATCATGGTGTTTCACAAAAAGTAGGAGTTGATGGGAGGAAATATATAATTAAAATTTTGATTATAAGGGAGAAGAATAATTTCTTTAGGTGTCTAAGAGGGCTTGGGATCTCTTCAGGACCTTGTTTTAGGTCTTCATGGTATTTATATGCCTCTAGTATGCTTCTTAGAGGCATATTGGTTCAAATAAAGCATTGGACTGAGGGGGAACTATCAAGATATGTGTGTGTGTGACTCCTCCAAGATGTCAAGGTATGTCCTTCAAAGTAATTATGCATGTTATTATTGTTCAATATGGTTGTTCATGCAGTAAATGTCTAAAGCTTTGTCTTGTGGTTCTCCAATGTGTATGTCTAAGTTATTGAGGTTTGAGTTTACATTGTCATGGTGAAGTTGTATGTGTGATATGAATCAGTAGGTGTAATAGTCATATTGTTATGTCTCTAATGGGTTTTTTGTGTCATGATAATAATTCATAAGGTATTATTTTGGTCTGAGTTGGTGATTAGTACAGTTGTCAAGTGTCTATGGCTTGTGGTGTTTCATGGAGTCTATTCTGAGTCAAATGAAGTGTTATGAGTTTTTCATAAGTTGTAAGAGCATGATAAATGTTTGACTAAGTATGTATGATGTGTGTGAAGATATGAAAGTTCCTCGGAGGCATGGTGGAGGTTATCAAGAGTCATAGAAGGATACATTCTTCTTGCAAAGTCTGTCATGGTCTCATAGGGATGTCTAAGTCCATAGTTTCATGGTTATCTGTTAGTATGAAGTTCCTATCATAATTTCAAGGCTTCTTATACCTTTATAAGAATAATTTAAGATGGAATGATTCATAGAAATAATTACTTGATTATACCATCACTTCAAAAGTGGTATGTGGTAGTGATGTAGTCAAAAAAATTGTGTTCAAGTACAAATTAGGGTGGATGCAGGTATGCACATGGTGTTCTACTTTCCAAATCATGTGAAAATTTTTCAGAAGTTTAAGTGATGTTATTTCAGTTTTGATGATCAAGCATGGTTTCTTTAATTCAATATCTATGCATTCTTGTACCTTCTCTATCATGATTGGGTTCCAAGAATGCATATTGAGCGGTATGTAAGAAATGATGAAGTTGAGGGTGAAAATGGTGGAATCCAAATCCTAAATCTTATACAAATCATATAGTATGAGAATACTTTGTGATACAAAAAAAAATTTTTCTATCAAATTTCATTCTTTCTTGAGTTCCATGACAATTCCAATTTTTAGCAGGAAAGGGTGCAAGAGACCCGATTGTTAAAAAGATATAAATTAGAAACTAGGTAAGTTTTGTTTAGAAGCATGCTTCAAGGATTAAGGTGGTGATATTAGGGCCAAATAGGTACTACAAACTAGTAATATTTCTTCATGATAATGTCTTCATCAAAAATTAGATGTGTTCTCATATCTATTAAGGGCTAGTAGGCTGTGAAGTGGGAATTTCGAAATGTGAAGAAGTTACATAATTTTTTTGTTGATTCTCAAGATTATAAGACGTGTATAAGAATGTGATACTATTGAATGATTATATGATGATGATAAAATGTCAATTATGAGATGGTTTTATCTTGTGAACTCTTTGGAGCTTCATTCGCAGTGTCTTGTCTAAGCTAAATGATTGTATGTTTTCATTTGGTGTCTTTATTAGTTTTTCCAACATGTGTGTATAAACCTTATGGATTTGAATATGTGCACTAAGTAAGTTTAGATTGGATTTTATGTATTATTTCATCTGGATATGAAGTATTAGTGAATAAGTATGAATGGTTTTATGGTGAAAATTAAAAACTGTAATTCTTTTTTAGCATCGAGCATCGACAAGTGAAAGGATAGTCTTGCATCATTATTTATTGGTTTGAATCTCAATAAAATGAGTATACATCTGAGAATAAGATGAAATGAATTGAATACGTGTAATAGGTGAACGCAAGTGTGTCAAATTCTTTAACGACTTATCATTTTGTACCTTGTACAAAAATTACATGCTACAAGATTAGTGATTGAGAAAGAGGTAGAGCATGTAAATTTCTACATGTATGAGGTGTATGGAGATGTTAATGATCTTATATAGTTGCTTTATAAGGATTTTTATAGATGTGATAGGTTTTTGAGTCTAAAATTGATAATGGCAGTAAGTATAAGAGTTCAAAGAGCTAAGAATGCAGTGTGTCAAGCTACATGATCAGAGAATGTGTGAGAGGAAGGGTTTGTTGTGTCTACTAGTGAGATATGTGTGTGTCATGTCCATCTATGGGATGTTAAGGTGCTCTCCAATTGGTCTACATGGTTTGGTAGTGGATATAATCCCAAAAAATCAAGTGTGTGTCTAGTGGACTATGCTATGACTGGTAATGGTCATTTTTTCTTCAATGTTGCAACATACATGCATGTAGGTGATAGTTGAGAATGATGGAAGTTTCATATGATCATTAGCTATGCTTGGATCAAAAGGATGGTTCAAGATCTCATTAGTTCTGTTACATTACTACAATGGTCTATAAATATGATTCAACAATTGGATGATGTGTATGATCCAAATCAGACATAGGGAACATGTGTATGTCCCTCTAGAAGGTGTTATGGAGATATTTAAGTTATACGGGGTATGTTGTAAATGTTTCTCCTCAAGTTAAAGTATTTCAAGGAATAATTTGTATTATATCTTGCAAATATGACTGTTAAAGTCTGAAAGAATGCTTTAGGAAAGTGCTGAAGTGTTTGTCATCCATCCATGCCAAGAATACAAGGTAAGAAGTTTGTTTCAGTGTTTTTCTACTAGATATGAATCATCTAAGTCCAAGGGGAGTTATGAATTACATTTTCATAATGTGCATGATGTTTTGAGCTCATCAAAGTTGGCATATAATGAATTCACTAAGGTTTATGTTTAGGGAAATTAGTCTCAATGGTTGAGTAATGATAAGAAGAGAAAGATATAGAACAAAATTTGTGTCTTCTCAATATGAGTTAGCTCAAGGATGAAGGTAAATTGTATTTATTGGTACTTATTCATCATTTTTTCATGTTCATGAAGAGTATGCTTTAGGTATATGACTCCTACAGTGATATCAAAGAGGGAAAACAAATATTTTGAGGTGAAATGACAAGTTTTGCATTCTTAGATGGATGATGATAGTATCTTAGCCCAACTAGAGGTATGATAATTTTTTCTTAATGTTTATTGGTATGTTTACATGGTTTATATGCTCTTCTTAGAGGAATCATGGTGATTTATTGCTTGAAAATGCTCATACAATAAGATTTTTGTGAAGAATCTCATGTTTGTGAGCTAGAATGAGACATTTTGTCAATGTTTCCAACCAACAAATGATCCTATTAAGCTAAGGATGATTAATAATATGTAAAAACATGTATTTCTTTGTCATTAATGTAAAAAGGGGAATAAGTTTAGGTGGTTTCCGATCAATGACAAAGGAGGAGATTGTTAGCATGTTATGGTTTAAAAGTTGTCATTGATGCAAAACCTCATTAATGAAAAAGTGGATGATGGAGTAGGGTCAGAGAAGTAGGGTTAGAGCATGTTGAGGATGATGATGACATGATTGTTCAAATGTTTTCATGGTGATATTGTAACACCCACATTTTTCATGCACAAAACCCAAGCAGAAACCCACTAAATGAGATAAGAAAAATTACGGAATATTTTTTTTGTTTAAACTGGTTGCACGGGATAACCTCTAACTAGATTTTAATAATTTACGGTTAAACATTTTTTTGTTGTAATTAACAATGAATTATTATTATTTTAATTCAACATTTTGGGCTTAAATCCCCTTCCCGGCTCCCCTTAATTTTCGTTAATTAACCCTTATAAGTCATTGGCTAAAATACCCTTATTAAATTATTTATTTATTTTAGTATTGTATTTATAAACTCATTTATTGACTTAACATCCTAAAATCAAGGTCTCACTAACCCTAACCAAATAATTTAGTTCAAATATATGTTAACTCCTATAATAAACATTATCTAGTTATCATTATGTAAATTTAATTTATTTAATTTCGAGGTTCAAGGGCTTTATAAAGGTCATAAAACTAAACATTAAGGTCACAATTTAAACTTACCTCCTAACACCCCTTTAGTGGCCCCATTCACAAGTTGAACATGCATTTTATTTTAAAATATTCCCACCAAATCCTCCCCTAACATTTGTAGGGTTGAATCATAACCATTAGATGAGTTCATTTAGATCCCTTAGATCTAAGTATTCAACTAACCCTAAACATTCTTTTGAAAAGATATTATTAATTTCTTTTGGTTTATTTTCTCATTTTCATTTTTGTGGGGTTGAGAGAAGAAGGAGAGTGGAGGTCATGGAAGGATATTCTTGGTCAAGTATGGATACTCATTTTTATTTTTTATTTCATTTGTAACCCTCTTATAGGGTTTGTTTATATTTTTACTTGCTATTGTAATACTTCATTTGTATTTGACCTATTAGGGTATGGGCATTTTTTCCCTATTTTAAATTTGGTTTGAATAGTGTATATACGCAAACAATTGAGGATTATATATATATATATATATATATATAAAATAATCGGACATGGATTTGTAGTTATAAAGTCTTTATATTGAAACATTGTACATTGAAAAAAGATAGGCCACAAAATTTGTGAGTCATGTATTGGTTTAATATAGTTTGGTAAGGTTTTAATGTGGTGGGGGGGAGGTCACCGACCTCACCCCCCATCCCATATTAATATGGTGTGGGGTTGGCGACCTCCCCCCTTTCCCATACTAATATACCCATAGTCAACACACTGACATGCGACCGTGGTATAACATTTTCTCAAAACATTTTTTTTTAATATTTTATTATATAAACATTATATATATATATATATATATATATAAATATTATAAAATAATATATATATATAAATATATATAATTATAATATATTTATTATATATATATTATATATAAAGTTTATAATATATAATTATATATAAATTTATATATATATATATATTTTCAATATATATATATATATATATGTATGTACCAATGTGTGTGTGTGTGTGTGTGTGTGTGTGTGTGTGTGTATTTATTTATTTAAAATATCCAAATAAGCTATATAACGTAGGTAATAAAGTAGAGTATGGTACCTATAAATTTTCCACCTATTCATATAAGAGTAAAAATTGGGAAAACTAGTAAAGTTTCTCATTCAAGCCTAATATAATTTGCAAAGAGGGATTTTTCCTCCTCATTCTAATAATTTTAACAAACTACTTTATTTCCTTCAACAAAACAAGAAATGTAATTTCAATACTTTTAATGTCCTTTATTTTCAATAAAGAATAAGAGACTATTTCCTTTCTTCAACATAATAAGTAAATGACAACCATTTTAAACAACAGGTGTATTTTCAACAACAATACCAATTATTTTAATATGAACTTATAACATTTTTAAGGCAATAATTTAAGTTGAGTATAAGATTGGTTTTAGATAGCTTAAATTTCATTTACAAAACCATTTCAAGGTTCTTATTCCATCAATAATACAAGACTTGGTAACTTCATTTTTACAAGAACTAAACCATTTAAAATGTAAGTTTTCATTCCATAACCACTTGGTAAAGTAGACAAGATGAAATGGTTCTCATAGTAATAAATACAAGGTTCTTTTGATTAATTTCCAATATTCATACATTTTGAAAAATTAATACAAATCAATCATTTCTCAACACATTTACAAGAACTTGATAGTCTTTAAAATACAAGTTCCAATCCCTCCACTTAAGTGGAGACAACATGGTAAAATTATTTTAGAAATAGGGATATCTTCTCATTTTCTTCAAGTTGCTACAAAGACCAAAACTTCACTTGAGCTCCACCATCTCCTACAAATTCAAAACATAACAATAAAAATAGGTGAGTAGGAAACACCCTCCACCCAACCAATAATCCAATGAGGAAGAGAAACCTTCTTCCTCATTGGCCACCGATCCCCAAAAATGAAGCAATGAGGGATATAAGTCAACCAAGGCAACATTACAAGGCTTCAACAATCAACATTCAAACAAAACAATCAACAATCAACACAAATGATCATTTGCAATACCAGGGAGCTATGAATGTGAATCCATGCTAAATGTGATCATCAATTTTATATACCATGCCCTAGTAACACTAATAAAAATCAAATCAACACACACAAGTTTCCCAACACAAAGGCTCTAAACTCAAGCCAAGAAGGAGAAAGGAACATGGGGATCTACTTATTCCACTCAAGGGTTTGAGTTCCCACCTTAAAGCCTCTAATAACTCAATCACATACACACAAAACTCTTATGCCTCCCTCTAAGAATTTTTTCTAGTTTCAATGAACTCTCCTTAACTCTTATGCCTCTCTAGATGTGTGAGCAATCAATAAAATAAACAAGATAAGCACAAATTTTACTTATCAACAAAGTGGGACACCCCAACCCAACTCCCTCCTAAAATACCCAATTATCCTCTTATACCTCCCTCTAAAATATCCCCATTTCCATTTTCTCCTACACAACCTAAACATCATTCTATTTCCTGAAATCACAAACATGCAACCATCATCCATTCACATTCATTTACACAACAACATAGAAATAAGAAAACATGGGTGAAGTCCCTACCTTGTCATTGTAAGAGTTTCCAATCCATAAGAAATCTCCAACCTTTTCCAAGTCCAAATCAATCACAAGCCAACTCCAAACTCAAACAAGAACTCCAAAAGAAAGCTTCTCCCAAAATGCAAGAGTCCAAAATAAAATAAGTAACCCCAAATCATCAACCAAACATAAATAAATAGAAAAGAGAGGAGGGAGAGGTGATGTGGTTCCATGTAGGATGCCACATCATTTCTCCTCCACTCCACATCACATGGTCAAATCCAAACCCCAAAGCACAATAAATTGGTGGTTTAGGGAATGAAAACCCTCTTACACACACAAATTCAAGCCCACACCTCCAAAGGACAAAATTAAAAACTTATGTAAGAAAGTGCAATAAATAGCAAGTTTTTGTGTTACAAACACATAATGGGGTCTATTTTTGACCCCTAACCCTTAGGGGTAGTTGGGAGGTGAAATTAATGTTAGGAATTTAGTTTTCATAGTGTGAACATATGGTTTGAATATTAGTATTATTTAATATTTAAATAATATGTGAGTGTGCACAATTAGTTGTCATGCACAACTCGTAGAGATAGGAGTGTGTGAGAGTATCTTGGGATTGGGAGTAAGACTAGGGATTAGAGGAGAAATATTGGGATAAGATGATGAGACTTCACTCCATGATTATAGGAGCAAGAAATTTTATAAAATACCCTCAACTAATCAATAGAAATTGCTCCATTATTCTCTATATTTTATTTGTTTATGTATTTTCTCTATTTTTATGTGTTGATCTAAAATTATTGTTTCTTAAATTCATTATCAAATCTATAGTTTTGATATCATCTAGTATCAGCAGGTTTCCTTCTGCAAGTGTAGAAGAAGAAGAAGAAGATGGTTGAAGGAATCTCATGAGAAAATTTCTAGCCGACACATCACAATAAAAAGACCGCAATTTACTCATATGACATCCGATTGATGTATCATTTTTTCCTAGAAATATAATAACAAGACACACAATATTGTAGTTTACATCAGCTTCATATTTGTCCTATATTAATACGTAAATTTCTGTGTAAGTTGAGTGAATTTTTTTTTTTTAAAAAAATCATTGTGATAGATTGATTGTATCTAAAAACCCAGATTCAAAATATTACGAAATGTATTGGGTTTGTTTAGATAATATCTAAAAAACATGGATTAAAATTTTACAAAAACCCAGTTTCCATTTTAATAGAAACATGGAAATAAAAATAGGGATTTGAAAAAAAATGTGTTGATTAATACATTTATGTAATTTTTTAATTGGATGCATTTTTCGCTTATACGCGACATCCATAGTGAGGGGGTGCATTATAGGTTGAAACCAACACTAAATAGAAGTGTAAAATGAGCCTCAAATAAAAATTCACCTGAGTTGGTATCACAATGGAGGCTGGAGGAAATAGAGGAAGGAGGTTAATCAATGACCTCTCGCCAGCCACAAGCAAAGGGGCCACATAATGAATTTGTGGCATTTATTTTTGTTGCATTTAGTTTTCACTGTGTATTGTAATGAGAATAGATGATTTATTCTATTTCGATCTTGTAATAAGTGAGCTCATGTGTGAGTGATATTTCTTGTATTTTCCCTTGAATGTAAGGATGCGGGTGGGGAAACATGTACACTACTATGAAAGTGGTTAGTGGTCCACTAGAAAACATATTGTAGAGTTTGTGAATCTATTAGAAAATCACATACAAATTGGTTAATGGTTCCACTATAGAACCTGTTGGAGTTGATGGTACTCTTTAAAAACCATCAAATTATAGAACATGAGCAGGTACTAGATAGAACTCACCTATGTTTACACTAAGGGGGTGAATGTTAGGAATTTAGTGTTCATAGTGTGAACATATGGTTTGAATATTATTATTATTTAATATTTAAATAATATGTGAGTGTGCACAATTAGTTGTCATGCACAACTCATAGAGATAGGGGTGTGTGAGAGTATCTTGGGATTGGGAGTAAGACTAAGGATTAGAGGATAAATATGGGGATAAGATTATGAGACTTGACTCCATGATTATAGGAGCAAGAAATTTTATAAAATTCCCTCCACTAATCAATAGAAATTTCTCCATTATTCTCTATATTTTATTTTTTATGTGTTTTCTCTATTTTAATATGTTGATCTAAAATTAGTGTTGCTTAAATTCATTATCAAATATAGAGTTTTGATATCAATTAAGAGGTGTGGGACAAGCTAAACTTGTCCCAAAAACCTCCAAAAATGGCCATTAAGCCCAAATCCAAATTCGACATGCAAGGTGGAGTACACAACACTCAAAAGTAATGAAATCCTTTCAAATCCATCACAAACCAAGAACCACCTACTCACATTAATTTCCCCCTTTAGTCACATCCCAAATTACACTAATTAATCAATTTTAATCACTTAAATGGAGCACTATAACTAACAATAATAAAGGTGACTCACAATACTAAAATAATACAAATACTCACAAAATAAATAAACAAAAAGGAAAACAACCTATTTACCCAAGTTCACATTTGATGTCACCCCCCAATGGGGACATCCTAACAATATAACAACAAAAAAACATACAATTACACAAGTTGGTAAGGTGACCTGTTGGCAATACCCCAAATTCCTTCACTGTTGGTCTCTTATCCCCTTTTGTTTGTTGTGTTACAATTTCCTGCAAAAATCAAAACAATACGTTTATGACCTCATGACCATATTAATGACATCGAGATAATAAAACACACACATATACATATAAATTTACATCATCAATACCATAGCTAAACCATCGCTAAAATCAAATAATTCACCAATTGTTCACAATTTCAAATATTTTGATTATATCAATTCATTAATTAGCAATAAGATCTCAAAACCAACTAAATAGTCTAGCAAAATCTATATATAAATTCCAATGGATAAATTTAGTATTAACTCTAGATAATCAAATCTTGATACGTTAATCCATGCATATAATCCATCATGTAAATCACATAATGTCATAAGTCTAAAACATCCATATTGTCTATCAAATAGGGTAATCAAATATAGCAGTGTCCATCTAACTTTGTCTAAAGATAAAATATGATAACAATGTCTATGGATCCAATCCAAATTAATAATAATCCTAGTAATATAAATTTCAAAGAGGAGTGGGCACTACAAATATCAGGTGTTTCATTGAGGATTGTTTATTCTTACAAGCCTATTCAGATGACCTAGCTAGCCTAGATGACAGTGCATGGTGGTAAGAGATTCTTGTTAACTTTAGAATCATTTTGACATGATGGAAATAGTTATTGGATAGTTATAGATCACTCACATGAGTATTAGGGTGCAGATACAGGTTGATGACCATGTTGCAGTGTTCATTTAAACTAGGTATGGTTGTTAGAATGTATGAGGATGAGTTGTGGATCTATCGAGCTCATGGATACATGTAGGTAGTTTATTCATGGTTTAACATGTATTTTAGGACCTTTTGGAGTGTTTCTTTGATGAGTTATAATGTTATTTCAGTTGAACCTAGCCTTTACAATGCAGAATCCTAAGGGCTAGCTATGTAAATGAGATATGATGGAGAAATGGAGAACTATTTTTGACATGGTGATGATTGGAGAAGTATGTAAGGTGTCTCATTGTACTTTGGGAAAATTTTTAGGTTTCCATGATCAATATTTTACATATTATGTCAATTTTAATGAAACAAAGTCAAGAACAAGGTCATTTCCAACTCGAATTGGGTCTTTGATGATCACCCAGAATTGTGTGCTTTTCATGGGACCTTATGGATTTCAGGGATGTTTCAAAATTTATTTTATAAGGTTTCACAAAACTAATGAGGTCATTTCATCTTCATGTTTTTATGAATGAATGTTATTAAGGTAAACAACTCCTTATGTGTTTGAAACCCTAGCTCAAAAGTGGTAGGAGAGATATTACAACTAAGTGGTTAGAATTTATTTCTAGTTCATGGCTGATTATTGGATCATGTATAGAAATTATCCAAGTTTCCAAAAAGGTATGGTAGAGCTTATGGTGATAAATGGACCCCACTCAAATAAGCATGTTTCTCAAGAAGTTCAATTTGGGACAAGGTTTTCCAAAGGCATTGCAAACTAAATGAACATTATGTGATGTATGTGAGAATTTTTTTTATTTACATCATTTTTTAGGTCATGGTGATGTAGTTAAATTATCAAGTATGCTTCATTTACGTTAACTAGTCAAAGGGCATTTTTGGAGTAGTTTTAGGTAGTTTGCAGAGATTGAATTTATTAAAGGCCTTAAACTAGGAGTGGGAAGGAGTTCTAATATTTTATGCAAATTTAATTAATATATATTTCCAATGGTATAATTTTTGTCTCATGATGATTTGATTGTATTTGGTTTCCAAGCCAATTTGTGAGCAAGAAGATTTCTTTCTTTTTAGGACAAGACTGCTTTTGCTAGAAGATTGAGTTGGTTAGTGCATGAAATCAATTGGGTTATGCTTGATACCACCTTTAATGTGAATAGGGGTGAATTTTTAATCCATTTTATCCATTTATATTATTGAAAGTTTTAGTAAGGGTGTTAACTAGTTTCATTTGTAAAACGCCTTTTTAGGCAATTTGTTTTAGTTAAATAATAAGTTGACGTGGTTTGAATATATTATTGTTTCATGAGCTATAACATTATTATAAGTGTTATAAATTTTCTAGTATTTCCATTGAGTGGTCACATGCCATAGTTGAGATTTTCTTGAGGGGTTTTGAGGCCCTAAGGAAGATTCAAGTTGTTGGAACCAATTGTTTTGTGAAGGAAATGAGCCACTGGGCACATTTAGTGAAATAATTTGATTTATTGATGTAAATTTAGACAATTAATGATGTTTAATTTTCATATTACACATGTTTGGTGATTTTTAGAGCTTGAATAAAATTATTTTTGGTGGTAGAGAAGTTTTTTCATTCTAATGGTAAAATTTTGAGGATTTTTGGTGTATGGTAAGAGGTATTTGACTACGTCGACCTACTTGGGTCACTTGTGAATATTATGATAAATTTTATGGGATGTTTTTAATATGGCAGGATGAGATAAAGGATGGAAACTGACCTCTTTTGAATTTGAATCAATAAGAAGCTATACAAGTGATGTTTTGGGTGTAAAGTCTAACTAGTTGAGTGAGTGCAAAAAGTGAAACCTAGGTGTGAGATTTTAAAGGGTTTTGACCATAATTTTAGATAATATCACGTGTTTCAAATCTTATATAATGACATAAAGTGTTTTTCAAGAGTTTGAAGGCTTGAGAAGTGAAGAAGGGGCAAGTTTGTGCAAGGTTAAAGCCGTAAGGTTTGAGAAATGGTTTGAGGGTGTTTGGAGCTGAATCATGTGATAACTATCAGCTGATATTTTGGATAATTTAATCAATGATATTCTATTCAAAAACTTGTGTGATGATTCATATTCATGCAAGTCTCTCATTGTGAGTAATATAAACAAGGGTTTACGGGTTGGTGCCTTGTTAAGGAAATGTCTTGTGATGTTTAATATTCAATTGATTTGTTTTTTGTAATATCAAAAAAATTCAATCATTTTTATTCCTCTTGATGGTTTCTCACTTATATCTTGTGTCATGGTGTTGGTTCTCTTTCTCATGGTTATTTAAATGAATGTTATACATTTTTGTGCACACACTAATGGATGGATAATCAATAAATGGTTTATGTGAGTGATCTGAAATTTTAATTAAATTATAAGGAATGATTCACCCCCTCAATCCATTGTTCTTCAAACATATTTGATCATCGATAATGTGTAATGATTCTAGATCCATCAGTAATATTATCATTGAGTAAAAATTTCCACTTCCATGCATGGATGATTTAATGCATTGTGTAAGTGGATTGCAATATTTCACAAAGATTAAATTTGAAACAAATATCACCATATAATGATAATATAAGGTGATGAGTATAAAATATATTTTAAAATGTAAGATGGATTGTATGAGTGGTTATTAACTCCATTTGGGATAAGTAATACATGACCATGTTCATGCAACATATGAATAAAGTGTGGAATCCCTTTCTAAGAAATTTTATTATTGTGTATCTAGATGATATATTAATTTATAGTAAAATTTAACCTAAGAAAACTTAGATCATTTTAAGAGACCAATAAAATTGAATAATTTTAGTTTCATCAAGATGAATTTTTTAATATACTTTGTATTTGTGATATATCAAACAATATTAGATATGGATCGATAGAAAGTGTGAACAACCATTACATGGGTGTAATAAATATTTACATTTTAAACATGAAATTTTCATGTGATGGAGAGATTCTATATGAATTTCATAAGACAATATAGTGGGAGGTGGGTGAGAACCATGTAAGTTATATGTGGATATATCAAGGATATATTGTGAACACTAGACACAAAATATGGATTTTAAAAGTTGAAGAATTTCATGTAGAAAATAATGTTAGAATTTCCTTGTTTCACTAAGGTATTTCAAGTTGATTGTAATGGAACTATTGTAACTATTGAAATTATGATATTTGAATAAGGTAAGCCTATTGATTTATGTAGAGAGGAATAAAATGATGTGAGGAGTAAGTATTTAATTTATCATTGGGATTATTATTCTATATTGCAAGATATAATAAGGTTAAGGTGTCGCCTATTTTCCTAAGAGTTAAGTCATATAATGAACACTAACAATATAATTCCTCAGTAGTTAGGGTATACTGAATCATACACATGTATGCAATGGGTTAAATTTCTATATAGTTACTTGTTTACATTGAGACATATAAGCGTGAAATAAAATTGAGTTACATCTACATTAGTATAAAACGTACCTTATTGAATGGAATGCATATGAAAGCATAAGGTTTGATTCAATGAAAATTCCTATGTAGAAGATGATGACTTTAGGGAAGCATTAGGATCATGCAAATAACTAGATAGATTTGATCACATGCATTGATTACATTACATCCTACATGATGTTTTTATAGAGGCATATGGTTTTGCATACTGATAGGATCTATGTATGAGAACCTAGTTCAAAGAAGCATCTGGTAGACTATTATTTGGTCATTTTGTATTAATAATACATATCCACAATAAAATGTTAGGTATGTTTTTCCATGCATGGTTACATACATGTAAAGGATAAAATACAGAACATGAGATTAAACCAATCACTTATAGTTCCTAAAATTCCATGTGAACACTTGAGTATAGATGTTGTTTTGAGGACATTGAAAATGCAAAAGCACCATTATTTTGGTTGATTAAATTTTAAAATGACTTATTTTATTTCTTATAAAAATTTATTAATGCTACACATGTGACTAGCATAATTTTAGGGGAATAGTGAGGCTATCATTATTATCACATAACTTTATGTATTAAAAAGAGACTAATTTTGTGATACTATGATTTTGTCCAAATTATGGAAAAAAATAAATTTTAAGTTATATTTTTATTTATTATATCATCTATATAAATAAGTTGAGATATAGGTATTCAATAATAATTTTGGATATTCTTGGTTGAGATAGGCTTTGAAAATGGTACTTAGTTGTTGAATGAAAAACATTTGCATATAATGACATTCTAAACAAGGTCACTTGAAATAAAACCTTTTCATATAGTCTATGGAAACATTTCAAATGGCATCCCAAAATTGTGTTATATTGCAGAAGAAAGAGGGAAGAGAAAAATAGAAGAATATTTTGTATAGTAAATGAAATATGTGTAGCAAAAAGTGCACACACAACTAGAGAGGAGTATCAAACAATACAAATACTACATGAATTTAAGGAGAATATAAAAATATTTTTAGGTTAGAGACATGGTATTATCACAACTACACAAGCAGAGGTTCCCAAGAAGAACATATGAAAAGATAAACTAAAATAAGATTAGAACATATAAAGTTTGAAGGAATTTTATGTCTAAAAATATGAGGTAGAATTTCATAAAGGGACAGCTATGTCACCTATTTTTAGTGTTGTGTATTTATATCCCTACAATGAAAGCCAAAACAGTGGAAATACTTTTAGAAGATAAATTGATTGGAAATGCCAATTAAAAGATAATTTTTGGAGAAATGAAAGACAAACTTCATTTAATCCTTGATAATAATTTTATTTGGAAGGAAATAAATACTATCTGGTGAAGTGGAAAGGCCAAGAATTCAAGGATATGACATGGTCAAGAGTGTTCTAAAATTTCTAAACACGACCAATCCATACAAGACCTAATGGAACTTGTGTAACAAAGGGCTCATGTTTCTTTCTTATCTAGGTTGTATGATGAAAGAGGGTCTATTTTCATAAGTTATCTTACATAAACAAGTTAAATTAAAACAAAATTTTCTTGTTACACCCTTGCTTACTTATTTTGTATTTATTTTAGTAAAGGAACAAGAATTTTGTATGCACTTATGTTTCTATGGATGACATATTTCAAAAAAATATATTTGGAGGAATTTGAAATTTTTCATAACACCAATGGGAATAACACCCTACAAAATATCTCACACATTTAATTTGATACATCATGTAAAACATGCATGACATTTACTGAGAACTTCTGTCACAACATCTCATTGTGTCTGCATGTGTATAATACATAATTATCTCATTGATTAGGTGTTTTATAATTTTTATTCTCAATTGAATTACATGAAAATGAAAATCATTATAATCATATGTGATTCCCGATGAGTAATTACATGTAAACCAATTTATCCCATAAAATGGTGATTTGTTAAGGTAAGGATATCTTTAATGAAAGGGATATTTATTTTAAATTGGTGATTGTTATAGATAGAAGGGAGCGATAGCAGACAAAGAATAATGTATTCAATGTGTGTATTGCAAAACAAAAGAGTAGAGCCATATAAAGGTTGCGGGAGGAAGGAGAGGAAGGTGACAGTTATAACTGTCCACCAACAAACAATGTATTATAAATAAACTAATGCTAACATTCCCCCCTTAATACAATGTTTCTAGATATGTACCCCTAAACAAATCAACTTCGCCTTGTCGAGAGGCTTGGTGAGAATATTTGTAACTGAATATCAGTAGGGTAGTATTGGAGCTGAATTTGGTTATTCAAGTCTTGTTCATGAATGTAGTGAAACTCGACCTCAATATGCTTTGTTCATTCATGAAAAACAAAATTCTTCACAAGATTTAACACACCTTGATTGTCACAGTGAATGATGGGAGTTTTCTCTTCTAATCCCTATATCTACAAGAATGTGACATAACCAAATTACTTCGCACATAGCTCCTCATGCAGCATGGTATTCAGCCTCAGTGGATGAGAGAGCAAAAATAGTTTTCTTCTTGCTAATCCATGAGATAGGTCTAGATCCGAGATGAAAAACATACCCTGAAGTGGATTTCCTATCATCAACAGATCCTACATAGTCTGAGTCTTTATATCCATGTAAGAAGAATTGAGTGTTCTTTCGATACTCCGCACCAAATTCAACTAAACCTCGGACATATCTCATCTCAACACACATGCTTTGCTACTATCCAATGACATTTATTTAGCTCCTGCATAAATTGTGTGAGATAGCTCACTGCAAAGCAAAAGATCCGGCTTGGTATAAGTCAAGTAAATGAGACTCCCCACAAGCTACCTATAGTGAGTGCCATCTACCTACGGTGAATACTGAATCTAGATAATTGTAAACCTTTTTCCATAGTGTGGATAGTGGTTTACAATTTGACATTCCATACTTCTCCAAGAGATACCTGTCTTGGCATATTTCATCTAGGAGATGAAGATAAGATTCTTCTTCTACCATATCTCGTAAGCCAAGACAGTAGTGAAGTAGCCCCAAATCGGTCATGTCGAAGGATTTCTTCAGATCATTATTTACATCATCCACAAGATTTTCAAAACATCCATTGATCACAAGACCATCTACATACAAAACCAAAGTAAAAATCTTTGTTCCTAACTTTTTGATAAACAAATTTTTATCTAAGGGGCTACGAGTGAATCCATGCTGCAATAGGTGATCATCAATTTTTATATACCATGCCCTAGGTGCTTGTTTGAGTCCATAAAGTGACTTTATCAGATGGCATACCTTGTGTGGTTGATGCTCATCTACAAACCCTTTAGGTTGGGCCATGTACACTTCTTCTTTGAGATCACCGTTCAGAAAATCACTCTTGACATCCATCTTATAAAGTTTCCATCCATTTTTTGCTACAAGTGCACAGACAACTCTGATGGTTTTGATCTTTGTAGTGGGTGAAAAGGTCTTGTCATAGTCAATTCCTTCTTGCTGAGCATAACCCTTTGCAACAAGTTGTGCTTTGTGTTTGTCGATTGAACCATCTGCCTTATATTTTGTTTTAAAAATCCATTTGCAGCTAATGGTTTTTTTATCTAGAGGTAGATCGACAAGTTCTCACATCTAATTCTGAAATAGGGAATCATATTCAACATTCATAGCATGTTTCCACTGTGGTTGGTCTAATGCCTTATGAAAAGAAACCTTAACAGTCGTTTAGTGCTATCAACAACTAAACTCATGAGTGCAAAATTTACCTCATGTCTGGCTTGACTTCGTGTTCTAACTCCCGTAGAAGTACCTAGAAGTGAGTTCAGGTGTGCATCCCCAATAGTATTCTAGACCCATTTTAGATGTTGGTGTTGTTGTTGTTGATGTGAAGATGTGTTTTCCAGTGTGCCTAGATCAACAAATAAGTCTCCACTCATCTCTTCTTCTCTCTGAGAAGAATCATCTTGCTCATCATCTGGATGTGTGAGAAATCTATGTGACGATGTTGGAACTGGATCTCCATTGTGTGGCAGGGAGTCAAAGGACGACTCATCACACACCACATCTCAACTCGGTAGATTTTCTTCATCTCAGGATCCATGAGACGATATGATTTTGAGGTAGTACTATACCCCAAGAAAGGACATGGTAGTGTCTTTGTATCGATCTTCTTCTTTTTCTTTTCTAGAACATGCATATATACAGTAAAATAAAAAACTCTCAAACGATAGATAGAAGGTTTACAACCAGTCCATACCTCTTTTGATGTCCTATTCTACAAGATATTCGTGGGTACCCAGTTGAGTAGATACATTGTTGTATGGATTGCTTCTGCCCAAAACTAATCCTCCAACTTGGCAGTGGAGAGCATACAACAAGCCATCTCCACGATAGTCCTATTGTGTCGCTCATAAATCCCATTCTGTTTGGGGTGTGTAGGTGTGTAAGTGCGATCATATGTTTCTGAATGCCATGCTACTTCAGGTATGATAAGAACTTATTTGATACAAATTCCCCCTCAATCTGAGTGGAGGAGAAGGAGAGGCTTCCTAGACTACCTAGTGGCTTGCTGGTAAAAGGTTTGGAAATTGGCAAATGCCTCACTCTTCTTCCAGAGAAAATATACCCACATTTTCTCGTGAGTAATCATCAATGATGAGATGGAAGTATTCAAAACCTTGGAAGCTAGCTGGTAGGGGTCCATACAGATCGATGTGTACAACCTGAAGATGCTTCGTAGAATGATAAGAGATATGTTTGAATGGACCTATGTGTTGTTTTCCCAAGACATCCCGAGAAAATAGGTAAGGAATGGGAGAGTGGAGAAAGCCCTCTTACCATTTCCTTGGCACTGAGCTGATGCAGAGCCTCGGTAGAAAGATGAGTACATCGAAAGTGCCATAGTGTAGTGGACTCTGCTGTTGAAGTAGAGAGAGTAATGTTAGATGAAGTGACCACATCCAGTGTAAATAGATGGCCCTTTATAAATGCTTAAGAAATAACATAGTCTCCCTTGGAAATGAGGTAGGATTTGGACCCTTTCTGAATAAAGAATTCGACCCGCATTCAATGATTAAGAAGCTGACTCACAAACAAGAGATTTGAGCTCAAACCTGGAACATATAGCACCTTCGTAGTATACATCTTTGTGTCCCAAGAGGAATGATGACATCACCAATCCCTACCGCAATATACTCCTGATTATCTGTGATGGTGATCCGATCTCTAGTGGGCTAGTCACTCAGAGTATGGAACAACTTCTTATTCCTAGTCATGTGTTTGTTGGCACCCGAATCAATCAATAAGACAATTTCTAACGGCTGCAAAGTCTGCGAGACTAGGACAATGTCCGGATGAGTTGTTTCTAGAACCTCTTCATCGGAGGAGGCATCCTGTTGAGCAGCAATATGACCCTTCTGCCTCTGATTACGAGCATGCCATTGGGATTTGTTAGAATATCCTTGGTCAAAGGTGCTCTCTTCACAAGAGTTTCCATGCTTGCGACCATTGTAATAACAATTCACAGTCATGTGTGTATTCGTGGAGAAAATGTGGCACCATCGATCCATCTTGTTTTTGTTTTTTTCTCGAGGCTTATGCTTTTGCCTCGTGATGAGACCTTGTCTTTGAAGGCTTCTTGAACATTCTAAATGGCTTCTTCTTGTTGGGGATAATTCACCAGTTTGACAAACTCACCTCCTGTTAAGTGATGGTCAACATGGTGATAAGTGTTCGAAACTGGGAAAGAAGATCTCGTAAGGTGAGTGGGACTAGCAACTTGTCATCCAACAATGTTCACCGAGAGCAGAAAGTTCTATGCGTAACTCACCCAGATGCCGCAAGAAGGCTCCGATTGATTCGCCATCATGCATACTCATTGTGTGAAGCTTTGTCTCAAGATGTAGCATCGTCGCGATTCTTGGCTTCATAATGGTACACAACACGGCCCATGCCATAGAGAAGTGGTTGCTTCCCGAATGTGAGGTTGAACCTCATTAGAAATTCTCGAGTGATAAGCATTAATGCTTTTGCATCGGCCTTTTCACCATTAGCTAATAGATCAACGCCTATGGGAGGGGTGTTGATGCTCTAAAAACCATCCCCAAAATATCTTCAAATTGAAGAATCATCTGCATCTTGGTTTTAATGCGGTGAAATTTGGCCCTTTTAGCAATGGAGTTCATCCGACAATGAAAATGCGAGGTGCAGACATTTCCAAAACCTCAAAATTGTATTTTATTTATTCATTGATTGTTCAAAAATGGTTACAAATGCTTACTAAAGGAACCTATCATGAAGATGGGCTCTATAAGCTTATGCAGTGAGACGTGGATGCTCCTGTGGGCATTCTACTTCATGTTCATCATTTGCATCATAGCCATGCTCCAATTCTTCATGGATTTGGTGCACTTGACAACACACGTCAAACTAGAAATAGTCGAACAATCCTTGATGCACCAATTTGTCAAATAATACATTACCGTATTCAACAATTCATTGAGCAAGGCAAAATAGATGTCGGTGGTGTCCTCTTGGGCTCTCAGAGGCGACCCAGTAGAAGGGTTGCTCGTAACACTCTCGGCATTAGAAATGTGTGACATGTATGTGGTGAGGTAATCTAGATTAGCCTCTCTCGCCAAGCTCTTCATGCTGTAAGTCTCACATGGTCTCCATCCTCATCGCTTTCACGCAATGTTGGTTTATGGTTTTGTATGAAGGGATTGAGATGTTCTTCAAGCACACAGGGCTGTATAATACGCTCCATGCTTTGGTTAATGGAACTTGATCTTCACATGCCAAAATGCCAAGGTAAACCATGTGCTTTCTTTGCTGGTCAAAATAGCTTCAAAGAGTGGATCTCCATGCTCAACTATAGGTCTGTAAATTCTCCAAGTTGATGCTGCCATGTTTCAGACCAGATTTCAGCACGTCCTCTCCTCTAGACAGGGAACAAGTTTGTTTGTTGTGCTACAATATTTGATCAGGACGCCAAATAGGTCAATTTTCCACTTCCACAAAGGTCAAGATGCCAAACAGGTTGCTCCAGCCAAGGAGAAAAATAAAACACCAATCTAACACGTTCACTCCTTTAATGCGTCCACTCCTCCAATGCAGGGTAAGAGACAAAACAAGAATATGCCCAAGGAACTTGTTGCGCCAAAAACAAACAAGTTTCCAAACTGCATAGGAAAAACTTCCACGCAGGCCTCTTCCGCCACTTTGCTCTGATCAAGAAATGGAGCTCTGATACCAATGATAGCATACAAATAATAATGTATTCAATGTGTGTATTGCAAACAAAAGAGCATAGCCATATAAAGGCTGCGGGAGGAAGGAGACAGTTATAACTATCCACTAACAAACAATGTATTATAAATAAACTAATTCTAATAGGGAGATCATGAGCCTGTGCTTGACCAAGAGATAGACTCAAAGAGAAAGCTTAAGTGGAGGAACTAGCGTGTGGTCACTATGTGTAAATAAATGAAGTCATGTGAGCCTATATGTTTATATCTTATGATATAGAGTCTTAGGATTACAATCTAATAATGATTATTATAGATCCAATATTTGAAGAATTTAATAAGATTGTAATGCATTTTTACCCTTCTCTTTAATTTTCCTCAATGATTAATTTCTAATAATCTTATTGTTCCATGCATGTTGTGCATAGGCATTTACATATCTACAAGTTCACCTTATTTGTAAATATTTAGGTTGCATGGTATAGATTTTTTTATTAAACCCTTTAACAATGAATGCATTGCAGAGGGGGATGATTTATGCAAGATGCAGGACCTACATTATGTCAATAAAATATAGCGAAGAAAATACAGAAGTCTAAGGATCTCCTTAAACCTTAAGTGTTTAATCTATATTATTACGTTTGTTGGAATTGTTCTCTTGAACTATTCAATAACACAAGCATATCCTTCGATATAGGTATCCTAATGATATTATTTCTTATTTGATTGCTCTTTAATATCTGTAATAAGATGGTCTTCTTCCCTTTCTTATTTGATTTATCTTTACAATTTGTAACTTATGAAGCTCCTTCTTCTTCATCATATTCCTTTGTTGCTTCTATGGTCATCTTGGTCATTCTAGACTTATGTGCAATTGTGGACCATATGGTCATGTTCATGACATGCTATGTAGTAGAAGGAAATGCATTTGTAATTTGATTGTTGTGCACCCAACTTATGCCATCTAATCATGGATTAATTTTCTTTAGAAGGGGATGATTTTGATATATGTCTTCACATCTCCCTTGATAATTAGTTTCCTCTCTACCTCTTGTATTGTTTGATGATAGAGTAAATATTCCTATGAAATTTCTCAATACTGTTGAAAATATAATCTATTAAGAATTAAGGAACAAGATGTATAATCAAAACCATGGCTCTTCATAACACTTCCTCTATTAGTTTTAATCTCAACTACCAACATATGATGACTAGACTTTCATTACATGGAACAACTATAGACCTCCATGAAAGATCCTTTCACAATCACTTTAATTAAAAAGAATGATAAAATAATTTCGTTCATCTGAAAGGGGTCTAATAAACTCAATCTACAAATCTTGAAACGGTTAAGACATTTGGAACAAAATATGATTGTATAAATGGTTATGTCTCAAATCCGCTTGAGTTATCCATTTCATTTCATTTCACTAATCCGCTTGAGTTATCCATTTTCTATTTGACATTCATAAAATTAATAAGCCCACTTTTTGCAAATATCATAATAGTGTTTCTTAATATGCACATCCCGTTCAAAAATGGGCTCAGTGTGCTCTTGATGCTCTTATGCTAGTTACTTTCTTGATAGTGTTTATCAATTTTTTAAACTATTGCATATAACTTTTTAGATTGAAGGGTTTTGAGTACTTATGAATGAGGCCTTTAAAAATATATAACAGAGACAATTCGAATATAGTGTAATAAATAGAGTATAATAAAGCTTGTACTTGGACACAATTGTACTAATTTTTTTGATATTACAAAAACTAAAAAGGGAAAGAAAAAATGAACATACCAACCTAGTAATGCCCCCGACCAAACGAACATAATATTTTTGAGAATGCCACTTCCATTGATGCGTTATCATTATTTACAAATCGGAATAATAATCGAATTGCAATCATTTTGTCTCCTTGAAAGATCCTTTATGAGTAGAAATTATTTTTATTTTTAAATATTTAGACAAACGATAGGTAAGCTTTATCTAATAAAATTGTAGAAACCAATTACTCGATCGAAAACGAAATTTAGGTGGGGAAGTGAAAGTAATGACAAAATAGGACAGATGGTATTCTCAATCAACGCTTTTGCGTCCATAACAATTTGCGTCCCAAACTATTTAATAATTAAGGAAGTACAAAATTCACTTGAAAGGGATACAAAGGAACAAACCTAGTGGCAGTTTTGTGTTTTTTTATCTTCTTATGCCCTACTCTACTTTTTTTTGACCTGTAAAAAATATATAAAAATGGGGAGGAGGAAGTTAGAACTGAAAAGGATACACAACCCCATAAGTCGTCATTCTTAAAATTATGTGCTTGATATTGATTTCTCCATTTTCTGCAACCCTATACTGGACATCATTCTTATTTATGTTGTGAATAACTTTAAAACATTTGATTCTAAGAAATGAAAATTGTAGAAGTTAATCATTTATTTTGTTTGAGAACCTTGAAAGGGACACATTATTTATGGAATTTCTGTTTCACAAATTCATGTATGCTGAACTTTGAAGTTTTGTTGAAATGTTGTAGTTTCTTTTCATTTTCTGCTTAAATATTGTATTTATTTTTATTACAGCTCTGATATGCATGCCGAAAGTCGTAAATTTCCCTTTTACATGCGAAGCCCTGGAAAAAAATTCCTAGAATTCTCTTTTCATTCCGTTTTAGCTGCAATTTTATCTCGTTTGATTGACTTGACTTCTAAAATTCTTATTCATCTTCTTCACCTTGATTACACTTTTAAATGCATGAATTTCCAAAGTTGGAAGTATAAAAAGTTAAACTAAACCCTAAGCTCAGTATTGATGATCGTTTTCTTCTCCCTTTTCAGGTACCATGATGTAGTTGTAGTGGACTAACTCGAATAACACAAAAGAGAAGAACACCCCATCGAGGCAATGACAAGTTGCTTTTACATCTTTACATTTTCAGCTTCATAAATAGATGCATTGTTTTTCCTTTCAGTTATTTCTCACGTCTTCTCTGAGAAAAATATGTACTATTATTCCTCATGAATAAATGAAAATATTTTCGTGTTATGAGATGTATGTCCTTCCTTTCTGTACTTTCTTTCATTTGTATGGATAATGAATGAACTTATACAACTCAAAACACTTAAATAATTCACTTAATCATAGAAATAAATAAACAATCAAGTGTACCTTATTGTCGCTCACTAAAAATGCAAACTACTTGTAAAAAGTGCAAATTGTCCTCAAAACTGCCACCTATCTGTAGCTTCAGATCATCATGTTTGATACATGTTGCCCTTCCTACCTTCCTCAGGGCCCTATAATGGTTGTTTATAGTTGTTGCATAGTTTTGACAAGGGTTTCAAATGGAATGGCTGCATCTATGAGGCATGGCATTCTTAAACTATACTCAAGTTGTAGTTTTGATTCCAAATGACTTCCAAGTCTGTCCAGAACCAAATAATTAAAAAATTGTATCTTAATCCGAGGTGGTTGTCCCAAACATAACCAAATTTGTAACTGAACAATATGAGAAACTTTAAAGTTTCGAGTTGACCTTTTCGCACTGGGTGCAAAAATTGTCAACACAAGTATCACAACAATTATGAGAGCTTTAACATCAATATTTAATAAGTGTACAAATGAAGTGTTGTAGATTTTCAAAATAATATATTAATAAGTACATACCACCTATTTAATAATGCATAATGTCATTATATTTTTTATTTTTTCTTATCAAGCATGTCATACTCAATACTTTTCTAATTCTTTTATCATAAATCTATTACATTATATTTTTATCAATATTGTGAATTACAACCCACTTAGATATATATATTTATATATTAAAGACTACAAATATTAAAACTAATTCTAATATTAACTAATTTTTAAACAATATTTTTAAACTTCTCTTGAATAACATTTTTTAACAATTTAATAGATGAATTGTTACATTTGAGAATAACATATTGTTGGTGTGTGTTATTTTCCACGTCATTAGGTGAGTCATCTCACTTGGTTGATATAAAAATAACGGTGAGATCGTAGGTCCATGTGTCATTTAAGGGTCGTTATGAGATTCTCTTATGCGTCGGCATCAAATTGCATCAGACTATCATATGTGTCATTGGGAGTTACACTTCTAATCTAGGAATGTAACGCCTCCTCTCTACTCGAGTTGTCATGATGCAAAATGAACATTACTCAACACCTCCTATATGTACACCCCATTTGATCTATGAGATAGAGGAGAGTTTTATGGCTTAACCACTTCCCCATTTATGCGTTTCAAATCTTTGCATGCACATTCGGTTGATGCTAATCTTCCCGAGATCTCTTCACGCCGGCACCGTTCACACGTCCTTTATGCACGTTGTCCCTTTTGATCCTCGCTTTATGGGTTTTAAACCCTCTTTCATGGTAAACGATAGTGGATCTTATGGATCCATGTAATCCTCGTTGAAACGTGCATGTTTTTCACTTGGTTTGATTTTTAGTTCTCGTTAAAGTGTGTCATAATGGTTATTCTCACCGTGTTCTACTTATATCTTGATTCAAGTTTCATAGCTCTTTGCTTAGTTGCTTGTGTGATCATGGGTCTTTTGGGGTGTTTGTGGTTTCACTGAAATTTGCATGCGGTCTTTAGAGGTTACCATGTTGTTTTGTATCGGGTTTGCATTATCCATTGTTGAGTTCCTTACTTCTAATTGTGAACTCATTTTTTTTTTAATAGCAAACCCGTGGTTTAGCGTGTTAAGTGCATGTTCAAACCCCCATCCTCCTGTGTTGGTTTCGTCGTGGATGCATTTGGTCTACCTTGCCTTCTCATTGTGCTCTGGTTCATTTTCTACATGGGTTCAAACATTTTTGTGTGGGTTGGAGTTCTTGCTTGCTCCTCGAAACATTTTCACTCAAAGCGACCCGCGTTCAAAACACAACAACAACACACTTTTCATTTTCTCCTTTGTTTTGACCGTTTGCAAGCACCTAGAAACACATCTTTTGCATTGAAGGATCTCTAGTTTGAGTTCTTGTCTTGGCTCCACCACTCCAACTCTCCAACAAACCCGGCTGTTTTGTTGAAATGTTGGAAAACATTTTTTTCTGCTATTTTGGTAACTTGACCTAACTTTTGTTTATTTTTTTTGCTGCACCTACTTTTTTTTTTGCGTTGGAAAATGTTTTGACCCAATGGCTCCTCCAGCACAACATCGGTCCACACTTGCAGCACCTTTCACAAAATTATCTTTTTCATTTTGTTTGACCTACATTTTCTCTCCAACTGATTCACTGGAAAAAATTCTTTGTTCTTCTATTTTTTTCATTACACTTCCAAAACATGCTCCCACATGCAAATTGGAAGTATAAGGTGTCCAACAAACCCTCAAACATATGGCCGTTTCCTGATCGTGGTCACAACTTGCATTGTTGGTCCGCTTTCCACCGATGGTTTCTCTCTCCACGTGGGCTTCCACAGCTGGAAAACTCGACAACTAACTCTTCCAACTGGGCCCCCTCGACCTTATTTTTAATGTTTTAGGGTGTTAAAAAAAACATTCATTTAGCTTCATGTAATTAATTTTCTAGGCTATTTTTGGCTTGTTTATGCCCTTCTACGCTTGTTAAAGACAGAGGGCGAGGTCCGTGGGGTTGGCGGAGGTTAATCCTCATGAAAACAAACCCTATCTAAAATTTCTTGTCATTTCCAGAAGTACCCACACGATACCCTTTGCACCCATCTCGTGTACTTTTTTAATGCATTTGTACATCTAGTGCATTTTTCCATTAGTTGCGGGAATCGTTTTAATCTATAACTTTTAATCGATGCTCATTTTTTAGCACTTATTTAGTCAAAGTTACGATTTTCTACACATTACGTGTAACATTATCGAGTTTGTAAAAAAGCAGCACTTTTATAAAGTGCCGCATTCCCTCTTGGGCTTTCACATGCGGACGCATTATCGGCGAGTCGACGTCTTGCTTTTGTGCATCTTGCATTTTTAATCATGGAGAGTGCTCCTTCTAGACTTGAGCATCGCAGATCACTTTGACCTTCGCCACTTCTCACCGAGAGAGATGTACTATTCATCTTGGCGTGCTTCCATGGGACGTTACTTCTCCCACGAGGTCTTTTACCCTTCTTGCTTCTAGGCGACTTCCTGCACCCGCCGATCATCGTCATCTAGAGGACTTCAAATGACATTAAAACCATATTTTTGCTCACATGATGATTCATGTCTCTCGATCTATCTAGTTTCACGTGGCGGAACTTAGATCCACCCCACCGTGTCTAGAGAATTCTTTAGTCCCTCTATGGACACCTTCACATCACATGCAAAAATTTCTCTCTGCTCTGATTGAGTCTCCTCTACTTTGTGTGATGACAATTCCATGAGCTTTAGACTCGCTATTCTACTAAGATGTACGAATCAAGCGTCATGTCGCTGGAACTATCATCACAAAAAGAAGAGGAGATAATTAATAAGTAGTAGGACTACTGAGAGGACTCAGGTCATTATGAGATTCTCTTATGTGTCATTATATTTTTTATTTTTCTTATCATATGCATCATTGGGAGTTACACTTCTAATTCTTTTATGTAACTCCCCTCTCTACATTATAGTTTCATGATCAATATTGGGGTTACTCAACACCTCCTATATATATATATTTGATCTATGAGATAGAGGAGAGTTTTAAAACTAATTTTTGTCCGTTTTACAAATCTTTGCATGCACATTTTGATGCTTCTCTTCCCGAGATCTCTTTTTTTCACACGTCATTGATGTACGTCGTCCTTGTGATCCTTGCATTTGAGGTTTTAAACCCTCTTTCACATATGTGTCACAAAAAATTGTTATGAGCCCATAGTAATATAAACCTAACAAAGCATTTCTATGTAATACTTATACTTTATTTTATTCTTATCTATTTTATGTCCTCCAATCATTACAAATCAATTCTAGTTAAGGAAGGCAACGTTCAACTTGCTAGAACAATTGGCATAACTAAAAAGGCAACTGGGACATTCATTAGTCTAGTGCTTAGGTACATACATAGACATTTTTGCTAAGTCCCTTTGCAGATTATATTAAGTTTCAACATCATTAATGTCTACTTTACACTATATAACACTATATAAGTTAGGAACTTACCACTAGACGGCTATTATTTACAATCATCGAATTGCAATCATTTTGTCTCCTTAAAAGATACATTATTAGAACTCCATCGGCGACGATATTTATTTTTTAATTTTTAAATATCTAGTAAATTATAGAAACCGAATTACTCGATCGAAAACGAAATTTAGGTGGGGAAGTGAAAGTAATGACAAAATAGGACAGACGGTATTCTCAATCAACGCTTTTGCGTCCCTGGAACAATTTGCAGGTCCTCAACTATTTAATAATTAAGGAAGTACGAAATTCGACTTGACAATACAAAGGAACAAACCTAGTGGCGGTTTTGTGTTTGTTTATCTTCTTATGCCCTACTCTGCTTTTTACCGTACAAAATAGAGAAAAATGGGGAGGGGGAAGGTGGAACTGAAAAGGATACACAACCCCATAAGTCGTCAGGTTACTTTCTCCAAGCGCAAGTCGGGACTGTTAAAAAGGCGAAAGAGCTCTCTCTTCTCTGCGATGCTGAAATCGCTCTCATGATTTACTCGCCAAAGGGAAAGCTCCACGATTTTGCCAGCCACAGGTAGGGAATCCCTTTTCCACTTTCAAGATTTCCCTTTGAAATACCTGAAGAATTTATTATTATTTAGATTCAACCAGAAATGTTTGCTGTTCATTTTTCAAAAAATTTATTTCAGTGATTGAGATATAGAAAATACAAATAGATCTAGAAGCAGTACAAGTAATTTTTTTATTAAAAAACTTGCAAGAAGGAAAAAAGAAAATCGTTACAATGTAGCTAAGAGTGAGTAGGCATTCATTCCTCTTCAGCCTTTATTTAACCTCTATCCAAGATTCGCTACTGTACACGCAATTTTTGAAAACATCTGCCTTTTCACACTAGACTAGGTTAGAGAACTACAGTTCAGAGTTGTACAGAGTTTGAATTAATGCAGAAGACTGTAAAGTTAATGACTGCAAATAGTTGACAAGCATGAGACCAAAACATACTATATTTTATCAAGAACATGAGTTGCAGTGAAATATAGAACGGATGGTGCACCAAAATGGATGTATTGAATTTATTGTAGCAAATAAAAGGACAGATTGATGTCGTCTTTAGTACGGAAGATGCGCGTGATTACGATTTTTGAGGTTTCTCGTGGCTCTGCAGAATCCTACATGTGAATTTTCTTCTTGAATTCTTTTGACACGAATCAGTGTTATGTTTCGTCAAGATTAAAAATTGCAATCCACAGAGCATTTTATTGCGACAGGTAGAAAACATCATGCACCATTTATCTATATATTATTTTGGTCGCTTCATTATGTTTTTACGTCTTTATTAATTTTTATAAGAGTCTACTTATATACACTTGAGGTTTCCGCAGAACAAACTGTTTAGGAATTAAATCCACATTTTTGGCACACTTTCTCGCCCTTAATATTTTTGGGAATAAAGTTTCACATTAAACACACATCAAAATCTATATAATAAATGTATATATTAATAAGAACAATAAAATAAAATAAGAGGGTTTAGGTTTATCCTTTTTGTTGGGAATGATTGGAAGTTTATTATCAGATTTTGATTGCAAAAAGGTAAATGTTTTTAAGGTAAATAAAAAGAACTTAAAAACTTTCTTGAAAGTAAATATTTTAAGGTAAATAAAAAGAACTTAAAAAACTTGTAGCAAACAGGAAGATTTGTCCATAATCCGTTGTTTGAACCATGAAGTTAATATTTTAAAAAATTGTGCCGATCTGAAAATTTATTTGAAGACTGGATTCACCATTTTCCTCCCTCTTAGAAACCTCGTTTAAGTTTTTTTGAGATATCACTTCAATCTTTATGAACTCAATAAGATATGTGAAGAATAAAAAATAGAAAACTTTTAATATGGATCGATGTCGATCTAGTGAATTGGTGTTGATCTAGACAATCGATGCCAATCACTATTAAAACCGGGTTGATCAAATGGGATTTGGAAAGTTTAGAGTTCTTTTTGGAAAACAAAAGATTATTTTGTGAAGTAAGGATGATGGTTGATATTGAATTTAAGAATGTAATATAATTGTCAAAAGCAAAAGAGACTTACCTTGATGAGGAGGAAACTAGGTTGATTGGTAGATATGCAGATAGATTGCTCCAAAGGGAGATTGGGACAACAAGAGGTTTGGACCACTTCTTGTATGATGCACACTCGATCTTGGAAAGCTTGGACTTATCATGAACGATCTTTGAAGCTAGATGATAGGGAATGAATTCATAATCCTTGGGCAAGGGCCTAAGATGGTTTATATAGAATCAAGACCATTTCAACGGATCGCCTCAGATCCATACCGATCGACGCCGGTCATGGGATTTGGTTTTAACTATTTCTATGGATTTTTTGTTTTCATAATGCGTTTTAGGTTGTTTTCAGTTTTTGGGAGGGTTTGTTAGGTTGTTTTATTTATTCTGTTTTTATTTATTTTGAGTTTGTTTTGTGGTTATAGGTGGTTAGAAGGTAAAATGGTAAAGTGTGAATTAAAAAAGGGGTAAATGACCATGTGAGATTATGAAGGGGTGTGTTAGAATATGTACATACCTATGGGAATTATGGTGTCCTAATTCTTGTGTATATATTTTCCCCTTTTTATCAAGTGTTTAATGATAGACATGCCACTGGACAAAAATGAGTGAGATAGTTGGACTTATGCTAGATAGGTGATCCCCCCTGAAACTGGGGGTCGTCACAAGCCAATGTGATGGTCACTAGTTTGAATAAATGGATGGATAGATAAATGCAAGAGCATATATTCTTTGTGCAAGATTGCATTTATAAATAGATGTGTTTCAATTTGAGATGACCCAAAACTGGACATGAAATTATATTCCCAGAGAGGTGGGCTTACGCAAATGAGAAGTCAAGTGATAGAAGGGACCAATGGGTTCTCCACCTATAGACATATGACTTGTAGGAAGTTGAGGAAAGAGGTTCCCGAGAGGATGTGGTATCCATGGTGGATTGGAAAACACAGAGTCAAAAGATAAGATACAATTCGGTTTGTAGGGGGTCCTAGGGACCAAAAAGAGGGAAAACAATTGAAAGTGTGCAATTGAATAGAGGATCGATATTGATAAGTTAATCATTACTTATTCATCATGAATCAACGACAATTAGGAATCAACACTGATCAGTCTAGGCACCTATATATAAGTGGCGGATAATCATGAGAGGTCATTGTGCTCATTGTGTTTTCTATGATAAGCTTGTTATAAATTTTTGATTTTTTCTATTTGAGAGATGGAGGCTAGAGAGAGTGAATAGAGGAGACAATGGTTGTCTCAGATAGAGGTAGGTGCATTTTTTTGTAATTTTTACGTATATATTATTTTCATGCTATAGTGTGATATAGGATTGGTGTCGATCACTTGGATCAACACAAATTAGATAGGATCAGTGCCAATTTGATTTCTTTTGATTAAGTGAATTGAGTATATTTTTGAATCAAAATAAACTAATAATCTTCCTTGTTGTGTTTGTGGATGTAGGCGAAGAGATGCTTATTGATGAGAGATAGAGTTCGCCTTTGTTGGGGTAGTTACGAGAGTCTATGGGGAATGAGGATTGGGAGCTTTTTGAGGTATTGGGATTAGGTGGATTCACCATTACAGGTGTGTTTACCCTGACTTGGAGATGATGGTGGCTTTGTTTGAGAGGTGGAGCCCAGTTACCGGGACATTGTAGTTACCTACAGGGAGATTACGATTACCCTAGAGGATGTTTACATGATCTTACAACTACCTATAGATGGTGTGCCAATTATACTGATTGATGAGACTAGACAGGGGCAACGATGATGAGGCTATATGGGGATGTTTCCCTTGACATGACATATGTTGATGGGGGTTTTAATTTTGATATTTATTGGGATGACAAGGTAGCATGGAGTACACTGAATACTATGATAATTTTAGTCATCATCTCTTATGGTTTACCAGATTCTAGTAGAGGTTGATTTCCATGTGCACTAGTACGGGTTGTGGCAGATATGATTGAGTTTCAAACATTTTTCTCTTGGGGTATTGCTCTACTAGAACATGTGTATAAGGAGTTGTGGGAGTGGTTGGCGGGGAAGACGTTTTTGTTGGATGTGACCTTCGTCCTGCAGTGCTGGCCCTATGAGCATATTAGAGTGATTCTGTCATGTGGCCTACCTTGGGCCAAGTGGCACAATAGATATTTTTGTGTCAGGTTTTTGTGGTGGGGTGAATTTACCAATGATGATGTATTACATTATTTAGAGTACTGTTATGGTTTATTGGATGGGTTGGGGCATAATGATGTTATATGGATGCCATATATGGGTTTCCTTGCATGGTCAAGAGAGGGAGAGGAGTTGTGGATGATGCAGTAGGAGAGATGGATACATGGGAAGAGGGTGAAGATGGTGGAGGTAGTGTAGTTTTGATGGCTACAACATGATGTATTAAATAATCCAATATTATATAGGATTGTAGATGGAGACATAAAGTTCCTGTGGCCTAGATGAGAGATATCCACAAGATAGTAGATGACATAACACTCGTAGAGATAGATGATTTCAGGGTGACACCCAAGTATGTGATGTGGTCAAAGGGGTAGATGATATCCTGAGCGGAGAGGACTACGAGGGTACGGGAAGAGCAGGGAGAGGAGGATGTGGTAATGGAGGAGATAGTTTTAGACTAAGTAGGAGGTATAGAGGTGGAGTTGGGTAGATTGCATAAGTTATTGAGTGATAAACATGCTTGAGTAACTTCTATGGAGAGTGAATTGATGAGGCTGATGAAAGTGGTGAATGAGAGGGATAAGAGAGTGGGTACCCGCAAGACAAATCTAGGGAAGACTAAGCAAAATCGAGATAGATATATGAGCAACATGAGTTGTTGAGGAAAGGGTTTGGTGTGACAGGTAATACACTAGTAATTGTGGGGCTAGTTGGGCCTAGAGTGGGAACACTGATAGGAGTAGGAGCATCCGGTGGCATTGGTTTAGTTGTGTCTAGAGTTTAGCTGGGGCCATATAATATGGTGAGCATGGATTAATACGAGGACTCATGGGAGGAGATGAGGTATTAAAAGGGATTTGTAGGAGAGAGGCTACTAGAGGTGCCTTGCTATACATAGTATGTATCGATCTAGCAAATGCGGGCGTTGTAATAGGGTCTTAAGGTGAGCATAGGGAGTGTCTACGGTCCTCAGAGAAATCCTGAGGGTGGAGTATGTGGTTTGAGGATATATGATGTACAATTTATGATGTGATTATTATATAGGCCATAGATCCTAATCATTGATGAGATGTACATCGATTTTTGACACACACACACACACATGATGTTTTTGGACATATGGATGTGTAAAATGTGTGTTGATGATTTTGATGTGATGTTTTATATGATATTATAGATAGATTTTAGATATGATGATGGTTATGTTATAATGATTTTTTCTTTATTTTGATGGTTTTTAGATGTGATTATAGTGTATTGATGTTGATATTTTTTATTGATGTATATATGATGATGGTTAAGATGTGTTTCATTTATTTGATTTGGTATGTATATAATGGTGATTTTAACATGATCAATGATGAGGGTCATCAATCCTCTTCATTAAAGAATGTCAATCTAGGGCTGGTGTCCGAAGGCTATATGCAAAAGGAGAAAGAGATATTTGGAAATGGTCCCTTCTACCAAATCCACACTTATATAAATTAAAACATGCTTGTGGGAATCAAAACAAACTTGAAGAAATTGAAACACACCTTGTAGAAATTGAAAAGCACACTTTGTAGGAATTAAAATGCACACATTGTAGAAATAGAAACACACTCGTAAAAATTGAAAGCACACATTGTAGAAAAGGAAATTGATGAATTTAAAAGGAAATATAAACATAAACAATACACTTACAGATTTACAAAAAACTGTACACCACAAGAATAATTACAAGGTGAAAAAATAAAATAAAATAAAAATACAACAAAAAGAATTACAAAATAAAAGTAAACATAAATATGCATATCTATCATCCTTGGAATAAGTGTCTAGATTATTCCTTGAAAGTGATGGCAAAGACAAGAATGTTTTTATTCAATGCGTGTAGACAAAAGAACAGAAGAACCATATATAGGCTGAGGTAGACAGAGAGGAAGAGAGGAACAGTTAAATAACTGTTCACAAACAAATGAAACTAACAATGTATTAAGAATTAAACTAATGCTAACATTCCCCCTTAATACATTGCTCTTACAAATGTACCCCCTAAACAAATCAAACATCACTTTGCCGAGAGGCTTGGTGAGAATATTTGCAACCTGAAAATCAATAGGGCATTACTGGAGCTGAATTTGCTTGGTTCAAGACTTGTTCACAAATGTAGTGACATTCAACCTCAATATGCTATTTTCATTCATGAAAATAGGATTCTTCACAAGTTTCAACACACCTTGATTGTTGCAGTGAATGATGGGAGGTTTCTCTTTAGGAATCCCTATATCTACAAGAATGTGAAGTAACCACATCGTTTCACACACAGATCCTCATGTGGCACGGTATTCAACCTCAGTGGATGAGAGAGAAACAATAGTTTGATTCTTGCTAATCCACGAGATAGGTCCATATCTAAGATGAAAAACATATCCTGAAGTGGATTTCTTGTCATCAACGGATCCTGCATAGTTCGAGTCTGTATATCCCTGTAAGAAGAATTGAGTGTTCTTTTGATACTCCAGACAAAATTCAACTATAACTCAAACATATCTCAACACATGCTTTGCTACTATCCAATGACATTTCTTCGGCTCCTACATAAATTTGGTGAGATAGCTCACTGCAAAGTAAAGATCTGGCTTGGTATAAGTCAAGTAAATGAGACTCCCCACAAGCTTCTTGTAGTGAGTGCCATCTACCTGCAGTGAATCTTGGAATCTAGATAATTACAAACCTTTTTCCATAGGTGTGGACATTGGTTTACAATCTGACATTCCATACTTCTCTAGGAGTTTCTTGGCATATTTCATCTGGGAGACGAAGATATGATTCTTCTTCTACCATATCTCTAAGCCAAGATAGTAGTGAAGTAGCCCCAAATCAATCATGTCAAAGGATTTCTTCATATCATTCTTTAAATCATCTACAAGATTGTCAGAACTTCTTGTGATCACAAGATCATCTACGTACAAAACCAGAATAACAATCTCTGTTCCTACCTTCTTGATATACAAATTTGTATCTAAGGGGCTATGAGTGAATCCATGCTACAATAGGTGATAATCAATTTTTATATACCATGCCCTAGATGCTTGTTTGAGTCCATAATGTGACTTTATTAGACGACATACCTTGTGTGATTGATGCTCATCTACAAACCCTTCAGGTTGGACCATGTATACTTCTTCTTTGAGATCAATGTTCATAAAAGCACTCTTGACATCCATCTACTAAAGTTTCCATCCATTTTGAGTGTCGGATTGTGCAAGAAAACTCGATGGTTTTGATTTTCGTTGTGGGTGCAAAGGTCTTGTCATAGCGAGTTCCTTCTTACGGAGCATAACCCTTTAGAACAAGTTGTGCTTTGTGTTTGTCGATTGAACCATCTGCCTTATATTTTGTTTTTAAATTCCATTTGTAGTCGGTGGATTTCTTACCCGGAAGTAGATCGATAAGTTCCCACGTCGATTACAAGTAGGGAATTTCCACTATGGTTGATCTAATGCCTCACGAATATTGTCGGGTTTGGTGCTATCAACAACCCGAACTCATGAGTGCAAATTTACCTCATGTATGGCTTGACTTAGTGTTCGACTCTGTAGAAGTCCTGGAACTGATTTCGGTGTGCATCCCTAATAGTATTACGGACCTATTTTTGATGTTGGTGCTACTACTGCCGATGTGAAGATTTTTTTCCAAAGTGTGCCTAGATTAATGAATAAGTCTCCACTCGGCTCTTCTTCTCTCTGAGAATAATGATCTTTCCCATCATCTGGATGTGTGAGAAATCTATGTGATGAGATCGTCTTGAATCTCCATTGTGTGGCGGGAGTTAAAGGATGACTCATCACACGCCACATCTTGACTCTCATAGATTTTCTTCATCTCGGATCCATGAGATGATATGCCTTTGAGGTAGTATTATACCCCAAGGAAATACATGGCAGTATCTTTGGATCGATCTTCTTCCTTTTCTTATCTAGAACATGCATATATGTAATCATCTGACCAAAAACTCTCAAATGACAGATAGAAGGTTTACGACTAGTCCATACCTCTTTTGATGTCCTGTTACGCAAGATCTTAATGGGTGCACGATTGAGTATATACACTATTGTATGCTGGATTTGCTTTTGCCCAAAATCATCCTCCAACAAGCCATCTCCATGAAAGTCTTGTTGTGTCACTCACAAATCCCATTCGTTGAGGCGTGTAGGGTGTAGTCGGATGTTGCTTTGAATGCCATGCTACTTCAGGTATGCTAAGAACTTCTTTGATACAAATTGCCCCCTCGATAAGCGAGAGGAGAGAGGGAAGCTTCCCGGACTACCCGGTTGCTTCTTTGTTAAAATTTTTGGAAATTGGCAAATGCCTCACTCTTTTCCAGAGAAAATATACCGATATTTTCCATGAGTAATCATCAATGATGAGCTGAAATATTCAAAACCTTGAAAGCTAGCTAGTAGGGGTCCGCACAGGATCGGTGTGTACAACCTAAAGATGCTCCATAGAATGATAAGAGCTCGATACCAATGATAACAAAATTGAATTATTTATTAAACTAATGCTAACATTCCCCCCCTTAATACATTGCTCTTACAATCTTCCTCCAGATTGTACACAAAGCTCGATACCAATGATGGCGGAGACAAGAATGTTTTTATTCAATGCATGTAGACAACAAAACAGAAGAGCCATATATAGGCTGCTGTATAGAGAGAGAGGAAGAGAGGAACAGTTAAATAACTATTCACAAACAAATGAAACTAACAATTTATTAAGAATTAAACTAATGCTAACAGGAAGAGGATTTTAATCAATATGATTTACAAATGGAAAAATGGAATTTTAGAATTGATCAAGAAAAATGGTGATTACATTCAAAGGTGTGGTAGGTTACTCTTATAATTGCATGCTTCCAACCTACTCCTTGTTTTAAGGCATCCATCATTATGAACTAAATTTGCAATCTATCTAAAAAGCATCAACCTCCACAAAATATGGAGAGAGCTTATCTAATTGTAATATAAATCCAATTATATTAATATTCTTTTTTAGAATAAAAATGAATATTGTTTATTCTTTATTTTACAAATACTAAAACATAGAAATATATTTTACAAATACTAGATTTGAAATACACCAATAGATTTTTGAATGCTATGACTCCCGATGCCATTTCTCGCCCTAACCATAATTGTTATGGGTTTGAGTCATGGCATTGGCTTCAAGGGCGGTGGGGAAGTGTTAGGGAGCCTGTCTATTTTTGCAAATGGTGTGGCCACCAATGGTGCTTAGGCATATTTGTTTGGATGCTCATTAGGAGATGGTTCCCCTATTGCGGGGGCTAAGTAATGTATTCATTCTCCTGAATCTTTTTGCTACTTGTGAGCAAAAAGGTTCGAAGAGCCTGTCCTTGATGGTAGCTACTATGTCTCCTGGGGTTGGTGGCACCAATCCTCAGTCCATATCCATTGTTGGTTGCCCTTCATTTGCGGGGCATGGAAGATATGACTAAGGAAGCCAACTATATTGACTCTCTAAATTTGTGTACCCAAAGCTCGAGGGACTTACGGGGATGGTTTTTGTCTTAGGTGCAGCCAAAGCATAATGCGCATTCAAGAACTGTTCAAGTCTCGGGAACATTGGTTCATGATAGCTTGGCAGTGTATGAGTTGTTACCTGGGAATGGTCCTATGTTGTCTAAGTCCCACCAATACATTGATTGATAAAACCCCTGCTTAGTTGTCTTTCAAGGATGTGGTATGAGGGGATGGTAATAGAACTAGGGTTTACCATATTTCAGGCCTAATAATCCTATGGTTCATGCTAAATCAATCCCTTCAGTGAGTTTTAGGGATGAGGTGGTTCAATCCGAAGCTGCATTCAAGAGGAATGGTCTGATTTGTCATTTTAACAACTTTTTCCTAGAGTTTCCTGCACTTCATTCCTGGATTTCGAGTCATTGGGGCCCTTGCTTTGAAGGTAGGCTAGATATATTTTTGAGTGCACGTGGTTTTTTCATTGTTGCATTTGTAAGTGCTTCGATAGGGATTTAATTTTTGGGAAGGTTTGGGAATTTCAAACCCATATGCTATTGATGAAACCTTGGTTTCCTCTCATTAACCTAGTTTTTGACACTTTCTATGTTAAACCGGTGTGGATATGTCTTCCTTACTTTCCCCTTCAATTCTGGTTGGAGAGTTGTTTAATTGCCATTGGTAACACTTTAGGGAAATGTTTAGCTATTGACCCAAAAACCAAAGATTTTGAGCACACCACTTATGCCAGAATCTTTGTTGATATGGATACTACTATGGACTTCCCTGCCACTATTGAACTTAAAGTTGAAGATAGAACTTGGATTCAAAATATGGATTTCGAAGGGTTTCCCTTTAGATGCAAAACTTGTTTTTCTATTGGCCATTTAGTTGCAGATTGTCACTTGTTTAGAAAACATGCTAAAGGTAGAAGCTCTTGGTGGAAGAACTCAAACCCTAGTCACCTAGTGGTGAATGATACATTGGATTGTGAATCTGATTCGGTGTCTAAGGAATCGATTGACCTAGATGAGGTGGAAGTGCAATAAGTTAAAAATATTTTGGATCCCTTAACTAGATCCCATGACCTTGTGGAACAAATTGAAGTTTTGATTCCAATCCAAAGCAATGAAAATGTAAATCCAAATACAGAAGGGGATTGGAAAGTTGTCTATTGTAAAAAGAAAGGTACAATCTCCCCCTTAAGATGCAACTGAGATCCAAAGGGAAGGGGCCATATTGTTGAGATTATTGCTGGTTTTTAGTTTGTTTATTATTTGTTTGATGTTGATATTTTGATCTTGGACTATTTCTTTTAGAAGAGGCTTGTTTTTCATGTTCCTCATTGTCTCATCTTTCTATCCACCTTTGTACGGGGTAGGGTCCCCTTAACCCTCCTTTACAAATAAAAAAACATAGAAATATATATTTTTAGAATGACTTCAAAAATAGATAAAAATGCAACCCTTGGAGTTATGTTCACTTCTGTAACTCTAATATTCATCCCCAAATATTTAATAACCAACTCCGAAGTTATAATAATCAACTCTGAAACATTCTCAAATAGACTCTAAAGCATTCCAAAGAGACTTTGAAGTGAGTTGGAGGAACTCCAAAGTGAGTTGGAGCATTGTAGGAAGACTCCGAAGCGAGTTAGAGAAACTTCGAAGTGATTTGGAGCATTCTAGGAAGACTCTGAAACATTCTTAAAATGACTATAACTTTTGTATATGAACTCATGTCAAGATGGATTTTTTTAACTTGCATATTTTTTCAAGAGGAATCTGAATATGTAATAAGATTTGGGTTTGGGTGTTTTTTTATGACTATTTTTCATTTTTCCCAAACACATGCTTAAGGAGTCACTCATAGAAATGTTGAGAATTTGCAGAACTATTGAAAGAAACTATGGAGCTAATGCAATGACAGAATAATAATCTATGGAGATGATATGAGAGATTTTGAAGAGATGCCAAGGTTGGTTGTAGTTGGTGCTTAGTTCTCAAAATGTCTTATTCAACAATGATAGTAAAGTATGGACTACATATGCACAAATTGACATCTTTTTCCCAATAATCATTAGAAATAATTAATAGAAAGATAACAATGAATTATAAATAAATAGCCATGATATATAATCTCTATTTCATCCTAGATAAACCATAAGTTCAGATATTACACTTAGATCCACTTTATATATGCAAGGAAAAAGAATGTCAAATATTGTATAAAATGGGCTACTATTGGGCTCATCAATGCACTTGTAACATTAACTACTAGTAATATATAACTAGTATTATTTAGTCCATTAAGGTTGTGTGATGGATTTTGGATGTGATGAGGTGGGTAAGTGCACGAAGTTGGTGGACAATTCCATGGACATAAAAACCTGAAATAAAGGAACCGCGATCGCGGTTATAAAATCACGATCACGGTTCCTTTATTCCAAGTTTGGTAATTACCGAACCTAAAACCACGATCACGGTTTAAAACCATGCTCGCGGTTCTAAATCTGCGATCGCGAACTCGAGACAAAATTTAACGATCCATGACTCGTTATTTTACTCATTTTTCATTTCGAACCGCAACTTTTCTTAAACGTTTTCACTCGCGCTTTCAATACCATCTCAAAATTGCTCATCGAACTTCTGGATAGCGATATATTCAACCATGCCGCCAAGACGAGGAGGTAAGTCCCCGATTGTAATCATTTTTTTGCATTTTAGGTTTTTTTTTTTCGCATTTTAGGTTTTTTTTTCATTTTCATGGGTTTTTTGAAATGTTTGTTTATGTATACAATTTTCTTGTTTTATCAGTTGGTCGGCAAGCTCGAAATTGTGCAAACCGTCAAAACATTCCTCAAAACCCTCCGAACATTCCTCAAAACCCTCCTCCAAACATAGATCCACCTCCTGTGGCTCCTTCTGTCCCCACTGAGCCAGCAGGAACGCAAGATAATATCATTGGAAGAATCCAAGAAAATAAAATTGCCATTGAGAACCTAATTCAAAATATAAGACAAAATCATGCTACAAATCCATCCCGCATGACTTTAGCCAATACATTGCAAACATTGATTGGCAAAGTCGAGTCTGCAACCAACCAAATACATAGATGGAACACCTTTAGAATTGACTTTAGGTAGTGGTATGCGGATAAACTATCCCATGCGGCCGTCAAAGACAAAAAAATTGGAAAAGACCGAATTTGTGCATTATTTATCGACCTATAACCCAATGCCCCCTACTTATTGCAAACGGTTCCCGATCCATTGGTGCCATGATGATAGAATCGAAATTTTTTTGGGACCGATGGTGGATGGTTTTGACTATCCACCATGCAACAACAATGAGGTTCCTCTTTATTTTTGAAGAAATTATATTTTGAGTTCGTGCTCAATGAGGTCCCGAATTATTTTGAATTTTCGACTTTTTTGGTCGAGGAGGTGGCTTTGCACTGAGCGGACCTAGTGCACGCGTAGGTCGGCTAGGATCCCCATGCCCCAAAACCCCACTACCTTCGATTATCACTCCTACAGTGAAGGAGGTTGTGAAGATTGATACATTGCATGCATTGAGGAGCTCACCGACACTCTCACCATAGCACCCAAATTACATCGATGATGTTGGTGGATGCGCGATTCTAGTGCACCACGCCACTTGTGGATCATGTGGTGCTTTGTATGCCTTCTACAGAGAGCAAGACATCATTTGCTGGTTCATAGGATTTCTTTTCTATAGATGAGATCTTTGGGAGTGTTTTGGAGCTGGAGCCACCGATATTGGTCTTTCATAGGTAAATTTTAAATAAATTTAAATAATATATATATATATACAATAGTTTAATTCACATGTTTGAGATATTAATATATATATATTTGATTGTATGTCATGTACATACATGTAAAAAATGAATTTTTTATTTTATTTTAAATAGCAAGAGCCGGTAAAGGAAACATCCGGTGTCGACATGCTAGCTACTGTGGCTAGGTGTGTTTCAAATGTAAGTTTCAAGTTGTACAAACTTACATTTTTAATAAATCATTTAATTGCACTAGATTATTATTATAATTTGTTTCACGTGTATGTTGTACATGTATTAATATTTTTCTCTTTTATATACACAGGAGCCTGGCGGGTCATCATCTGCTCAGGGAACTGAGGCTACTGGCATGCCTCACATGAGTTTTACGCAGGTTAGTAAATCTCTTTACACTTTGTTTCTAATTACTGGAAGTTCACGCACGGATTGCATGCTTTGGACCTCTGTGTACATGAGTTTCACTTTCTTATACTCAACCTATATATTATTTAGTAGGAAATGCCAATTCATTTGATATAACTAGCCATACAATGTAATCATATATTGGTTTTACATGTCTTGAAAGTACCACCTGGGGTAAGATTGTATAGTAGGGACGGGAATGAATGTATAATTTCCCTCCTTTGTATAGTTTTTTTACCTTCTTAAAATCTCAACATGTGGAATGAGTGCTTGTAAATGTTTCATGTACCTATATATAGATCTGGTGTTTCCTTGATGAACGTGAAAAGATATGTTTAGAGTGTAGGGACCTTTGAGTTCCTTTACTATTATTTTTTTCAATAGGTTTCGATAGGAGTGCTAAGCTCTTAAGTAGATTTTAATATTGATTTGTACATGTTTTTTGTATAGCTTATGACTGCTAGAGAGACTCCTCCATATATGCAGACTGTGGAGGCTGCTGTAGATACTGCCATAGCATCTGCAGATCCACTAACTGAGGTACACAATTTTTTAAATTTGTTAAATTTTGGAGACCTTCATTATTTCTTATTAAACTTAAATCTACAATATCAAATTTTGTAGGTATATATGTGAAATATTTAATTTGAAAATTAATTATTTGTATGTAGCTTACCCCTCGTGAGACTATTGTTGTCCCTGCGACGCGTCAACAACAAATTGATAGGGATCATGACATTGTGGTAAGATTTCACATGCATTTTAACTAAATTGTACAAGTTTCTAAATTTTGAATGTATTTTAAAATTTTGGGTGTTAAAAACTTGTTGTTTATGAATGTGCAGGTTAGGTTGCAGGCATGCTTAGAGACACCTAGGACCACATGGATGAAATCCGTAGTGGCATCTCCCTCCACTACATCCCCAGGTCGTGGACATGCTACTTCTAGTAGGGCGAAGAGAGGGAAGATGTTTCATGAGTAGATTTATAGTGGACACCTGGATGTACATATGTGGTCATGAGTAGATTCACAGTCCATTGTACTATATATAGCCTTTTGCGACCGCATGTGGTCCCATATGTACATTATGACACGTGCTTAGTTCGAGATGTATACATACATTATGAACTTATGTACATATATATTTTCAGAGACGTGCGCGTCTGGAGCACACTTTGTTTGATATATATATATATATATATATCCATGTGTGTTGGTTAAATCATATTTATTTTGGTTATTTTGGTATTATTGCTAACTCTGAGAAAGTGGGTTTTGATCTCTGTTCGTTGGAACTTGTAGATGCCCCGAGTATTCTCTATCTGTGAATTTATCTGTACCCAAACTAGGTTAATAATATTTGTATTGTTTATTAAATAAAATTTAGTGTTCAAAAGTATACATAGATCATAGTTTTTGTTTGTTGATAAAAGCGATTCCTCCATATATGGAACTCCTATGGATATCTCTGCTACGGTTTTGTTTCCGAGGCTATAAATTTGAACTATTTCAGGTCTTTTAAATCTTGAGGTGGATTTAGTGTATTACTTCTAGTTATATATTTTCTAGTATCTTTCTGATTATTATTTGTGGTATATTTCACCATGGGCATTTTGAATTTTTATTTTTCAAACTAAAACAATATTGTTAGCTCTATTGCCAACTTAAGTATTAGTAACTAAAGCTTATATATTTAATGGAATTCATCAATTTATCATCCTGTTGTATTTGGAAAAGTGTGCAATATGAGTTAATCCTTGAAGTTAATATGGAATTCATCAATTTATCATCTTGATAATATTACAGGTATACCCAAAATTGGGTCTGCATTGTTTGTAACTTTTGTGTACATATGAGTTAATCCTTGAAGTAACTGTATTGATTTTCCAATCCTGTAGCCGTACTGTTCTTTTGTAACTCATAATAATCCTGAAATATTGTTAAATTTGAATGATATGTGGCTACATATCTTTATATTATTTTTATTTGCATCATAAGCTTGTACTGTATTTGTATTTGCATCACAACCTAGAAGTTATTTTCAAATGTATTTGTACATTTGTTTTAGCTGATTGCTTCATGTATTTTGAGTTCCAAAACTGTGAAGAAGTTGTAAGTACCTTCCAACATGGATATTGAACTTGGCAGTTGAAGATGGTAGTTGATCATTTTGATTACGCTCATAGTATCTACATTAGAGTTAGATAAATAATATCAGTAAGAAACCATATAGAGGATAAGGGATAATATTAAATTTGGAGTACATGTTAACTAGTGAAAAGGAGTTGTTTGAACTTGATCAAAAGACAGAGTTGAGTTTTTAGGGAAACATAGAAACCATTGAATACATATGTTATAAATTTTTTGAACTGCAACATGTGGTATCATAACTTGAAGATCAAGGAAGATTAGCTAAAAGGATTTGAGATAAGGTTGATACAGTGGTCCAAGAAGAGAGACAAAGAGATAGATGAAAATGATGGGTGAAGTAAAGAGTGAGGTCATGGTTACAAAATGCCACATTGGATGGAGAAGTTAGTATCAGAGAGATAAGATGCTAGACTAAAGCAATTACATGAAAGGATAAGAGAGTTCAAGAACATATGTGAAAAATAGAAAAGATGAAGAAACGTAGAGAAAGGTAATTGAAGGTTATTAGGCCTCATGAATCAGACTTGATATATGGTGAAGAAGAAGAAGAACTAGCAGGAAATGTGATTCAAAGGTTGATAGAGCTAATGAGGTACAAGAAGAGAGAGAGAGAGAGAGAGAAAGGAAAGAAGAAAGGATGAAGAGAAGATAATTATGGTTTCACAGGAGGTCAGAGAGTTGAATCAAGAGGTAGCACAACTGATGGTCTTCATAGAAAGAGAGAAAGAAGAGAAAGGAAAAGAAAACCGTAGAACAATATTACCCATAATATTATAACAAAACCAAGTGTTAAGGATAAGGCAGAAAATAAGATTCATGAGCCCCATATATCATCCTACCAAGGACACTTGATGACAACAAGAGATAACATAACAACCAAGTCATTGTAATTTAATTTAAATAAATAAGGAAACACTATATTTTACAAACGGTGGGTCGTGGCACCAAATGGACTGTGCTGACACATCCGGGTGGCTAGGTGAATGCTAGAGGAGGCGGTGTTTTGGTGCACGAAATGGTCGTTGCTTTCGGGCTACTTCGTTCGGGCGCAGTCCCTTAAGAGCCCTGAGACCAAAATATTGTTTAACTTCGACGGGTGACTACTCGGACTCTGTGGCACCTAGAGAGGCCTCATCTAATCCAAAACCTTAGCATAGAGACCCTCTACAATAGCCTCTCTTAGTTTTTTCCTTCTCATTTCGGTGCTCTCGCTGTCCTACTATTTGCAAACGCACGAAATAGTGCAGTTGGAGCCAGTGTAAGGTTGTCAAATGCTATATTTTGCAAACGGTGGGTCATGGCACCGAACGGACTATGCCGACATGTCCAGTGGCCAGTGAATGTTAGAGGAGGTGTTGTTTCGGTGCGCGAAAGCAGTCGTTGCTCAAGCTACTTCTGCCGTTTGGCGCGCGTCCCTTAAGAGCCCCGAGACCAAAATATCGTTCAACTTGACGGTGACTACTCAGACTTCGTGGCACCTAGAGAGGCCTCGTTTAATCCAAAACCTTTGCGTAGAGACCCTCTACAATAGCCTCTCTTAGTTTTTTCCTTCTCATTTCGGTGCTCTCGTTGTCCTCTTTGTTTGTAAACGCGCAAAATAGTGCGGTTGGAGCAGTGTAAGGTTGTCAAAACGCTATATTTTGCAAGCGGTGGATCATGGCCTTTGAGCGGACTACGCCGACACATCTAGGTGGCCAGGTGAATTCTAGAGGAGGTGGTTTTTTGTTGCGTGAAACAGTCGTTGCTTTCGAGCTACTTCGTTGGGCCTTGCGAGTCCTTAAGAGCCACGAGACCAAAATATCGTTCAACTTCACAGATGACTACTCGGACTCCATGGCACCTAGAGATGCCTCGTCTAATCCAACACCTTGGCATAGGGACCCTCTACAATAGCCTCTCTCGGTTTTTTCCTTCTCATTTCGGTGCTCTTAATGTCCCTCTTGTTTGCAAAGCATACGCAAAAAGTGCGGTTGGAGCCAGTGTAAGGTTGTCAAACACTATATTTTACAAACGGTGGGTCGTGGCACCAAACGGACTACACCGACACATCCGGGTGGCCAGGTGAATGCTAGAGGAGGTGGTGTTTCGGTGCGTGAAACGGTCGTTGCTTTCGGGATACTTCGTTCGGCGCAGTCCCTTAAGAGCCACAGGACCAAAATATCGTTTAACCCGACGGTGACTACTCGGACTCTGTGGCTCCTAGAGAGGCCTCGTCTGATCTGAAACCTCGGTGTAGGGACCCTCTACAATAGCCTCTCTCGTTTTTTCCTTCTCATTTCGGTCCTCTCGATATCCTCTTTGTTTCAAACACGCGAAATAGTGCAGTTGGAGCCAGTGTAAGGTTGTCAAACGCTATATTTTGCAAACGGTGGGTCATGGCACCAAACAGACTACGCCGACATGTTTGGGTGGCCAGGTGAATGCTAGAGGAGGTGGTTTTTCGGTGCGCGAAATGGTCGTTGCTTACGGGCTACTTCGTTCGGGCGCAGTCCCTTAAGAGCCCTGAGACCGAAATATCGTTCAACTTCGACGGGTGACTACTCTGGACTCTGTGGCACCTAGAGAGGCCTCGTCTAATCTGAAACCTCGGCGTAGGGACCCTCTACAATAGCCTCTCTCAATTTTTTCCTTCTCATTTCGGTGCTCTCGCTGTCCTACTGTTTGCAAACACGAAATAGTGCAGTTGGAGCCAGTGTAAGGTTGTCAAACACTATATTTTGCAAACAGTGGGTCGTGGCACCAAACGGACTGTGCTGACACATCCGGGTGGCCAGGTGAATGCTAGAGGAGGTGGTGTTTTGGTGCGTGAAACGGTCGTTGCTTTCGGGCTACTTCGTTCGGGCGCAGTCCCTTAAGAGCCCTGAGACTAAAATATCGTTCAACTTCGACGGGTGACTACTCGGACTCCGTGGCACCTAGAGAGGCCTCGTCTGATCCGACACCTCAGCGTAGGGACCCTCTACAATAGCCTCTCTCAGTTTTTTCCTTCTCATATCGGTGCACACGCGTAAGTATGGTCTTGTAAACACTTGGGGAGGAGTCGTTTTCAAAATTTACAACATTTTCAAAATTTACTTGACTTTTTCAAAATTTACAACTTTTTCAAAATTTACAACTTTTTCAAACAATGAAAGCTTCTCTTAGCTTCGAGAATTTAAAATTCTCTACTAACAGTGCCAACCACGTGAAGGTGGAAGCTTTTATGGCACCACTAACCTAAATAAAAGTGTTAGTCAAAGAAATTTAAGTTTCAAATCAAAACCATATATACTATAGATAGATATAATGTACGTGCAAAATACACAAATTTAAAATAAAATATATATTCAAACTTAAATCTAGATCTTTAATTTCTAAAAAATTTATATATATATATATATATATATATATATAAATTGAAAAGAAATTATATATATACCAGACATGCTCGCATTGTAAATTCATTCCAATGAACCATCAGGATCGGATCTACTCTGAATAGTAGACAAGATTGCTTCATGATCTGACTCTCGAACCTTCCAAAGAATCTTGTTATTAGGCCTTCCTCGATATCTATACAACTGAATATTTGTCGCTAGAACTAGATGTGAATATAAGAGTATTTTCCTATGTGTCTCAAAGTCTTCAAACACCCAAACAGAGGAGTTTTTTAATGGATACCGTCGAAGCCAAGTTCCAGTAACTACCACTGACCCTGTAGGATACTCAATATCTTCGCCATCTATAATAGGAGAAGTCAACTTCTTTCTTTCCTCGATGCAATGACATAAGAAATAGTCTATTCCTTCTTCATTGTCTTCTGTCGCAATTACTGCAAACACATGTCCTACAAAAAAATAACCAAGGAAAGTTGAACAAATCAAATTTAAATTACATATTAAAATTTCAATGGACATATAACTCAATTTACAAAAATTAAATAAATATAACCATATTCATACCTTGTCGCACCAAAATTGAAATTTCGTCAAAGTCCTTGGATGTTGTAACTTCATCTGCAAAAACAAGTCGTAATGCTTGTGGAGGTTGATAACTAGGAAGCGGAGTTAGAGGCCTACAAATCCATCCTTCCACCCATTCTTGTGAATCACACTCAGCAGTGACAAATTCGATACAAGATGCACAAAAGCATGTCAACTTTCTTGTCCATACGGCCCATGAAGTAGCGTCTGAGCTACAAAATGAGTGCATATCACTGGACCCAGTGAGTGTCATACAATCCTCGTAGTTAGCAATATGTTTTCCTCTATCAACCAAAAATATCTATAAACTGTGGAATTTTCTTGAGAACCTCGGGCCATGTTATCAGTACACCATTCCACTATGCTCTTTGCATCTTTTAATTTAGCACCATCTTTGTACTTCAACTCTTCTCTTGCAAGAGCTCTTTTCACACATGCCCCTGCACCGTCATGCTCTCCTTTTCCATGTCCAGCCTCAGTGAAACTCCAAATATGTTGCACACCCATCTTGACGTGCATTCTGCTCATCCAATAAAAAATTCGTGCATTCTTAAACTGAGACGTGTAATTATCTGACCATATATAATGTTGTTTGAAGTGGATGTCCCTATCAGACAAGTTTCCATAAAATAACTGGAAACACCCTTGCACAAATTTAGTAGAATGAGTACGATCATCACTGATATAAAAGTGGTACTCTCTTAAGATTTTTCGATCATTCTCTGTACTGTCAGGAGAATGTAGAAATGCTATATGCACAAAAATGACAACTTGTACTGAGTTGTAATATTGTGATTGAACCTCCATTTGTGGTTGCAATGTGTAATTCTCTGCAAAATCGACCACTAAAACAATAGTACCAATAGGAAATGTGTCTTTACATAGCTTGAATTGTTCATCCAACCATCGAGCTCTATGTGTATGCCTCGCATACTCATAAACAATTTCATCCTTAAATTTTCTCATAAATTGAAAAATGGGCATTTGTTCTATAACTAGCTCACACCATTTCGACTCTTTTCCATCTTTCAACTGGTATGCAACTGATTTATATTTATCAAATTCAACTAAATTATGTCCTATTGTACCTTCAATTTTCTCATGGATGCAACTTTCCAATTTAGGTAATCCGCCGCATGTACTACAACTTCCATCTAAACAATCCACGATTATAAAAAAATTGTCTAACTCATTTTCACAAAATATACTAGGAATGAAATCCTGGAAGATATTGGTGGAACTTGAACACCACATTCGAGATAACATAATTTCGAATGAAAATTAGAACGAATACGTAAAAATTTAGCATAATACATTGCAAATTCAACATGTTGCCTACAACAAGTGGAAAAGAGCATGGTTGATTTTCACATAGAATGGTTTCAACATTTCAAAAAAACGTTGACTAATTTTAATTTCCGGATTCTCTTGTTCAAACTTACGAAAAAATTGAGTTTGAGTCATATCTAAGAAATGCTTTGGATGTGGTTCACGATTAGTAGAACCAACTCTCCGTTTTATAACATCTCTTGTATTAGGTGAAACTCTAGTGTTATCATGCCAAAATTTAATAACTTCTCTTATAGCATCAAAATTATTTTTGTCCTTACACGGTGCTCTAGCAGAAAATGCCCAAAAATCAGCATTATTGAGTGATTGAAGGATATTACGTCTTTCAATTGCTTTCATTAGAGTTTTTCGATTAACTTGCAACATTCGACTTGTTTGTGTAATCAAACGTTGTTTTTTTATTGATTCACTTACAACACTAGTAGCAAGTACATGATGCACAATATTACTATCCCTAGTGCGTCTCTTGACACCAATAGTGTGATATGCATCATGAAGGTTTTCAACAATTGTAGAGGTTTGTCCACGTATATTAGATGTTGTCAATCCTAAGGTGTTTAATGTAGGTCTCATTTTAATCAATTTCATCAAACTAACCAACAACTGACATCTTTGGGAATCATTTAAAATTTCAAAATGATTATCCCAAATTTCAGTGGCTTTTCTTCTGATTTGTCGTTCAGAAAGTTTGTCAAACATTGGTTTCAAAATGTTTTCATCAATTTCAATAAAAAAATTAGGTTTCTTACGTAAAATCCTAGGAGGTGTTTTTGTCAAATTTTGCTTGTCTACAGTTTCAACATGAATTTCCTTATTTACATTTTCATCGTCTCCTTCAATTTCAACATTTGCTACATCATGAGTATTTAATTCTTCTTCAACATTGACAAGAAAAACTTCTTCATCGTGAGTATTTAATTCAACTTCAACATTGACAGAGAAACATTACCTAGTTCTTCATTGCTTACAATAGTTGGGATTGAAGATGAACCTCTTCTAGATTCACGAAGTTTCCGCATTCGCTCAGCATTTTGAATTTTGTTGGCCTCTAATTCGTTTGGTGCTTTTTTACTTAATGACTTCCTTTTTTGACTTCATTTTTTGTCTCCCATGATGTTTTGCTTCCGATGATAAGAAAAACGTGTAGAAAAAGATAGAATTTCGTAGTAATTCATACGGTAAGGTCAGAGAGTAAAAAATCACATGGTAATTCAAGCATTGGGATGTGTGTAAATATGATTTATAAACCGTGATCATGCTTTATGTTTAAAAACCGCGATCGCGGATCTATCTGCCGAACCTAAGGTTCGGAAAATCTTTGTTTTTCACCAACCAAAGCTATGGAAGGTCATTATGAAGTGTAAAAGGTCAAAAAACCTCAAATCTGCTCTTCCAAAGACTTGAACCGTGCTAAAAAACTGAAAACATTTCACAAAAATGGTGCCATCGTGTAGGGGAGACTCTTAGCTTCGTAGAAATATTGTTTTTAAAGTGAATAGAATAAGATAAATATCATTTTATAATTTTTTACTAACAATAGGTCTTTAAGACATTTTTTCCGTGAATGTTCATGTCTACATTTAAGACTGTAACTTTTGTTTCGCTTATCAAAATATGATAAAACTTATACCATCCCAAGCGTGGACAAATTTTATACATGTTAAAAAAAAATTGATTTCAATATTTTTTGATATAGTTATGGCGGGCAAATGGAAAGCGCTCCGTTTTCTAAATATTTTCAGACCACTTTCACGGAAAAAATCATAAAAAAAAAATATTGCTAAAAAAATACAAAATAAAATCCATCCCAAGATAGACAACTACATCTAACATTTCACTAAAGGAAAAAAAAATAACAAGATTTGGTCATCCAAAATGCGGGCAAACGGACTACAATCTTATAAGTTTTTTCAAAAAAAAAAAAAAAACTAAGTCATATAATTTTAAGTGTTTAATATAGCTAAACTTGTCCGTTTTTTACAAAAATTAGTATTTTAGAAACTAGATTCTAAATGCTACGATTCATATTTATATAAATTTTTCTAATTTAGAGTGCGTGTATAGCTAATAATCCCTACAAGTTGAGATTTTGCTGTTTTTTGCAATATGATGTCCATGGATGACCCTATATTTGTCCATCAACTTCCTGCACTTACCTAGGTACACTATTTACGTTTGTAGACATACTTGGGATTTTTATTTATATTATTCAAGGAACTATGTGTTCCTTAGAGGTTTTAGGCCTGACCCCAAATTTTATTTTGATAGTGTGCAAGGTAATGAATGCGAAAATATTGCATATTTTAAGTGAAATTTGATCGATGCAGGAAGCTTTCTAGGATCATAATGATTTTTAAATATGTTTTTATAAATTTGATCTTTTTGGAAAGATTTTAATTTTTTGCACCACACACACACACACACACACACAGAAAATTTGGGTATCCATCCTTGAGGAGTGGTCTATGATCATATTTTAGTTTTGATGGTGATGGTTTGATAGTTCTGCTTGGAGAGAAAAAGTTATAATATGTTTTTCATCCCATAGTAATTTTGACTTTCTTTTGCTGAGGGTAGGCCTAAAATAACATCTGAGGAGAGTGGGTTTAGTATACAAGATAACATGTGTATCCTTAACATGTGTTTTTATGGATAGGGTGAAGTGGGGGAGTAATGATTATGGGGTCCCTTAGTTATAAAAGGGTCTTTTCCACATGGAATATACTATGATAAGGGCCTTAGTACCCATATTTAAGGTCGTATTACGTATAGTGATGGAAGACCACATGATTCCAAATTATTACATAAATAGAGAAAAATTGTGTTATGTTTGAGAATGGTGGGTATTAGTTGGACTAAGGTCTAGTACATAAATATGTTAACAGTATAAATGCTTCAAGTGCAAGGAATTAAGAGAATATTTTTTAAGTTTACCATCAAGAGAGGCTAGATGGCATGCTTCAGATCCATATTTGTGATCGATGATATAGGGTCCAAGCAAGTTTGAAAAACATTTTCATGTTTACTCTTTTCCATATTTTTGACTCACTGATTTTCTTTAAGGAAAAGATGACCAACATTAAATTCACGTAATTTAAGTAGTTTTTCATAGGGATGTTTGATTCATTATTTGATTAATATTTATGTGTTCAAGATCAATTAGTTTGTGTTCGTCTAATAATTCAAGTTGTGATAGGCATTCTTAACAATATTCTTCTTAATCGATTAAGTTTTTAAGAGAAATGTGTAAGGCTAGGAGGGGAGAAAAAATTTAGTGATGTCAACTAAGGAGAAAGGGTTAGCACCCATAAGAGTTTCAATACTAGTCCAATAATCCCACAGTGCAAATGGAATTTGAAGGTGTCTATCTTTACTAACATAGTTGACAGTTTTGATATGGTTCTTATTGAGGGTTTTATTAGATGTTTCAGCTTGACCATTGGCCTGTGGATAATAAGGTATGGATAAATTGAGTTTGATGTCATAAGTATCGTAATTTTTTAAAACTTTCTAATTTTTTAATGATTTACCATTGTTTGTGATGATTTTATGAGGGACACCAAAGTGATAGATAATATGATGATGGATGAAGTTGAAAATCTTATTTGGTTTACTGGAGATAAGAGGGATAAATTCTATCCACTTCGTAAAATATTCCATTACTATGATGATGGAATAATGTATTTGAGAAGATCGAGGGTTAATAAGGCCAATGAGGTCAAGTCGCCATTTTGAAAAAGGCCATAGATCTTGAGTGGTTGAAGAACATGAGTTGAGATGTTTGTAGGGTTTGAATGTTGTTAACATTTTATGCACTTCTTGATAAAGTCAAAACAACCTCGGTTAAGTGTAGGCTAGTACTTGCCAATATGCATGATTCATGCAATAAATAGGCCATTGAAGTGTCTGCCACATATTCCATCATCGACTTCTTGAATAACAGAATGAACCTTTGGAGATTTAAGACATCGGAGAAGAATGCCATCAAATCTTATTTTACAAAGGATACCCCATAGTATGACATAGCGGGATGCATGTTGTTAGAAGGATCTATTACCATTTATGGATAGATTCACTTATATTTTATTTGTTGGGAGGTAATCATAAATTTGAGTCTAAAGCAAGTGTCATATTGACTATCTTCTATATGGTTGATGGTGGGAAGATCAATGATGTTATAAGATGGTTTATAAAGTTTTTGTATAAGGAAGAAGAGTATGAAATCATCTAGTGATAGAGGGATAAGATATGTAAGGGATGTCATAGTATCTGTGAATTTATTAGATGAACGTGGGGTAGTTTGAATTTCATAATGATCAAAGAGATTCAAAATATCATCGATGATGGTTTTATATGTTTACAAGATATCAGTTTTACACTCATATATTCCTTTGATTTGATTGATGAAAAGATGGGAATAATTGTATATGTAAAGGATTTCTACACTCAGAAATGTAGCAATTTGAAGACCTACAATGAGGGCCTCATATTCTGCCATATTATTTGTACACTCAAACTTTATTCTGAAAGATAGTAGAATAGGAGCTCCTCAGTGAGGTATTATGACTATTATGACACCCCCTATTTGTATTTGCACCCATCGAAAAATAAGCTCATCTTGAGAGGAGTGTTGTTGTAACCCAAAGTGTTGATGGATTCCTCATAAAACTATTCACAAGGCATTCGATTAGTGGTAAGGGGGATTTTGAGAGACGATCATCAAAAACCTTCCCCTTAATGGATTTTTGAGAGATAAATTTGATATCAAACTCTATCATGAGCATGATCCATCTGGTTATGTGATCATTATGGTATGGTTTGGATTGCATAGAAATTAATGGATTAACATTTGTGACCACATAAGTTTTGGGGTTGAGGAGATAATGAAAAACTTTCTAAGTTGTGAAGTACAAGGCACAACATGACTTTTGTACTTTTGAATAATGGGTTTTTTAATCATGAAGGGAAGGAATTATATAATAAATGACTTACTCCCTACCTTATTTGTCCCAATGCGCTAGCATGTTACCCAAGGCATGATCAATGTAACATCCCTTCGTGTTGAGGTGTAAGCACTTTTCACAATACGAGATATCACTTAAGGGCATTGAAATCCCATTGACAGTCATCATCCCACTTAAAGTGGATGTCCTTTCTAAGAAGGTGGTGGAAGGGTTGACATCGGTCTAACTATTGAGAGATAAAATGATTGATAGAGTAAAGCTTCCCTTGGGTGCTACAAAGTTGTTTAGGATTAGATGGAGGAAAAATTTTGATAATGGATTTGAATTTGATTGGTTTGACCTCAATTCCTCTGATAGATACAATAAACCCAAAGATTTTTCACATGAGGACTCCGAATACACATTTAACAGGGTTAAGTTGAAGGAAAAATTGTATGAGATGGGAAAATATTACGTTGAGGATAATAAGATGGTCATTTCAGTGTCTATATTTACCCAAGATATCATCTACATAATCTTCTACATTACTATGGATAATATCATGAAATATGTATGTTATGGCATGTTGATAAGTCACTCCTACATTTTTAGGACAAAAGGAATTACATTTTTAAGACAAAAGGAATTACTTCATAGCGAGAAGGTTACATTAGTGTGAAACTACAACACCCCCGAATGGCCTGATTTTGTATTGGGCGTCAGGAGTAATATGCATAACATGGGACCATCTCTCAAGATGTGGGACTTGTGAACTTGAGATGGTCCTTCGAGAAATTCACCTTCTTCTTCTTAATCCTACTACTAAACTAATTCTAAGGAAGGAAATGTGACTATCTACTCCTAATCTGAGAATGCCAAGGAGATAGGGAGAGAGAGAGCATAAAAGTACAAAAATCCTACACAAAAGAGGTGATAGCACCAAGAAAAGGGGGGTTTTGGATCACAATCTCAGCTGCTTGAAGTGGAGAGAAGTGAGATATGGAGAGGATGGATAGATGCATCACAGACCTAAGATAGAGTTCACACATAACACCACTTCAAACCCATTAAACACAGCTCCCAAAACCTGTAATAGACATCAGAAATATCCACAGTAAACCTTGCAATGATGAGAGGTAAGAAGAGGCAATAAAATAAGCGAAGGATGGACAAAATGCATTATAGAAACAAATTTTATTGCTCCATGAGTTCACATACTATACCATCAGCGGGAAAGAGGCAAGAAAATGTCATTATAGAGCCATGAAAGGAGGCTTAAACTCCACATTCAACCCTAGGGAAGAAGAGAGAGAGGGGGCAAGAGAGAAATATTGACCAAACTTTAGAAAAATGCCCCTCCTTTACAATATATAGAAGAATAACAGAAGGAGAGAGGGAAAATTTGAATCCTTCCTCAACCACCACAACCATGCATTGAATTCACCTACTCCAACCACGCAAGAAAGCATTAAAATTTGCTTGAAACAATGATGGGTCCCCCAGAAGGAGCCCATGCCTCCATGTGTTGCTCCTTGTTAGGAAAGAAAGGAGGAACAAACCTCATTATGTTGGTAGATGAGACGCAGATGTTGAGATCTTTATAAAAAGTCTTCTCTCACTCAATCAATTACGAGCTACCATTCGAAAGATATGGCCATCTGAAGGTGCTTTGGGTTTAGAGTCTATTTGTGCAAGATCCACATGGTAGCCTCGTGCATCTTAATGTTTCAGCCACCTCCTTTAACTCCTGAATTTGCTTCGATTGGACACTTGGCATCATCCACAGGAATGTTTTGTTTCCTTTGTGTTTTGGCCAAGTCCCTTCTATTTGGAAGAGCACTATGTCTTACCCTAGACACGTGGAGGGGTAGCGCTTGTTTGGGACCTGCTTTCGGATTTTACCTTTGGAGTTACATGGATGAGGCACATGGAGAATTCCACAGGATCTTGGAATTTTCAATAGCTGGCTTTACCTTTTCGAGAATTTGACCACGTGCCAATTTTGTGCACATTTGGATACTACCTTTTAGGTCTTAATTCTGAAGTTGCGCTAAGCTAACATGTAGCTCTTTCTAATAGACATAAATTTTTAACGATCGATTCAACTTCCTCGATCTCGACCACGTGGAGAGCTAGAATTTGTTTGGGGTCCTTGCTTTGGATTCTACCCTTGAAGTTGCACCAAAGAGGAATGTGGAGACCTTTTCTCACTCGTAGAATTTTTCAACGGCCGCTATGCAACTTTTACGGGCCTTTGACACATGGAGAGCTTGCTCTCATTTAGAACCTACTTCGGAATCTTACTTTTGAAATTGTGTTGTGCCAACACGTGGAGGCTTCTGCTGACTTTTTATACTTATCCAATTAAATGACCAGCTCTTCCCCTTTTTGGAGTCGACCAAGTGGAGGGCCTCGTGCTTATTTGGAGCCCCACCTTTTACGTACCTTTTGAAGTTACGTCGTTGAGACATGTGCGACCCTCTGCTGCTTTACTTCAACTTTTCAATGGCTAGCTCTGCCTTTTGGGCCTTTTGACATGTGGAGAGCCTACGCTCATTTGGGGTCTCCATTTGGTAGTGCCTTTTGGAATTACGCTGGGCTGACACACGGTTCATTCCACTAGCCTTTGCTTTTCCTTTAGTCGACTCATATGTGAAGTCCGAAAACTTCAAGCCATTTCTCCAATTTTCTCCTATTGAGCTTCTAGTCTCCTTTAACATTGTTTGGCCTCATTTGCTAACCTTTCTACTCCATTTTCGAGCCCACCTACCCCCTTGATCGAATGTGAGCTCATAGGACTAAACCGACCCTTCAATTTTCTCCTGTGTAGGGTCGTGTTTGATCAATTTTTCCTTATGGGTGAAATTGTATAACAATTTGGTGAGTCACGGGGAACATCTTCGTGCTAGATGAAGAGACTAGTTGCCTTGTTGCATCTATTGGGCATGGAGTCATGAATGATACCTTGGTACTGGTCTTGTCCCTGAAATCTCAAGCCCGACTTCTAACACTCAATGATCTTGGGCTTGCCCCACTATCCAAACCTTTAATTTTCATAAGAAAATCTTGAAGGTGATATTTTTTAGAGTAGAAAATTGTCTTGACCTGGAGCATTCACCTGTCCCTGAAATGGACTATGTGTGAGCTAAAAAACACCATGACATGTCATGTATAAAAGGGAAATATCATACATGACCCAAGTAGAACATGCAAAGAGTGCACAAACACTTATTCTGCTGAAAGAAAATCTACTCGCACTCATACACTAACCTTAAGATAGAAAAAATAAACAAATCTTGCTACAGGTAGGGAGAAATAACTTCCCTTTCTCAAAATAGGCAGCCATGTATCTGATTTGGAGCTAAACATGGATTTCATTATGAGTGAAAAACTAAAAAGAGGTCGATCCTCCATCCATATCATCAAGTTATCAACATCAATCAAAAATACCTCCTCAAGTTGATTCGCATTGGACTCATGGAGGTGCTGATGGTGACCTTTGGTGCTTTGAAACTCATCCTCATGCCCTAAAATGGACATGGCTGGTTTTGGCTTCTCCCTTAACTCCAATGAAGCCAAGTGCACGATAGGCCATGGTATAGTCCTTTGAATGTTCCCATTGTTCTAAAATTCAACTCCAAGAGTGGAGTTTTCCTGTAGACCTTCTTAGGTGAATCGTGTGGGAGAGATGGGATCCTCACGCTCTTTTCCTTCATCTATTGTTTCTTGAAGACTAACTTGCTCTTGGATAGCCTCTTCCTCTAGCTTGAAATTTTCAAATTTAAATCTTAAATTTGCTGCTCTAGAGTACTATTTTGGGCAATAATGTGTTCTTGATAGCTCTCCTTAATCATGGATTCATCAATCAAATCAGGCCCTTCAAATGAAAGCAAAAAATATTCGATAATGTTTTCTTCATCAAGTGACCTCAACTCTGATTTGATCTCTTCCATTTTCTCCTCTTCAATGGGACTTGGAGCTGGTTGTTCTTCCTCTCTCTTGATTGGTTGTGTAGCTTGGATTCTATCAACATCCTCTTCAGATAAAATACCATTATGGACAGTACATTCAGAGCATACAAATTTTTGATCTTCTTCCTCTTGTTCTTGCTCTTCTTCTATTTCAAACTCATCTTCCACCACCTTTGGTCTGACTCCATCCTCCTCTGAAAGTTTAACCATCAATGGGATTTTTGTAATCCTAAATCTGAGAGCCAAAATTACCAATCTTTTTATCATTTCTTCTCTCTTTGGCTCTCCTTCCTGCTACTCTCCTTGATTGGTTTTTGGAGTCTCTCCCTGACATGGACTTGGGAGAGTAGGAGGAGTGGTGGGTGGGGTCTCCACTAGTTTTTGTTTATTTTTGTGGAGGGAAGATATTGCTTTTGGAAATTGTAGAGGGGACTTGGATTTGGAAGGGAAAGGGTAGAGGAATTGAGAAGAGATGGAAGATTAGGATAGGAGACTTGGGGCAACATATGGGAAGCTTAGAAATTGAAGCTCAGGTTGAGATGTTGTTGCTTGGGGAATGGAGAGAAGATCAATATATGATGGTGTAGGACTTACCCATTGACAAGATTTCCTCACACCGAGTGCATAGGCCTTTATCTCCTCAGCCCACCGTGCAAGTTAAGGTAACATTTCAACCATGAATTCAAGCAAATCCTATGGGCTATAGTGTTTTTTTAAAGGGCCTTCCCATGGACCATGTGCACTACAACCAACCCTAAAATATTTCATCTATGATGTAGCCCTTGACTGCACCATGCTAGCCTCCATTCTTTGAATCTTCAACAAACTAGCATTCTCTGTGTAGTTGTTATCATGATATGCGTACCCTTGCTCTTCATAAGATCCATGGCCAAAATGGTTTGACACTTGCTCATATGGGTAAACATAATGGTTCTGATCTGATCATAATGTTGATCTATAGGATTTGGGAAATACATGGAGGTGGACGTCACTATGGTTGCTACAAGTGTGAATTCCAAGATGGGAATGAAGTCATGATTGCATAACTTCATGGAATGAAATAAAATGAAAGATATGTAAAGAAGAATGGGTGGAAATAGATGGAAGGAAATTCTGCAACTCAGAGAATGGGTTGTTTACCAAATGGAGTCGCCATATGTGCTTTACACGTGTCTCCAAAGGATGAATCTCACCAAGACACATCAACTTGATTAGATGAAGTGGTAAGGTGCTTCAAACTTGTCCCACCGGGCATGCCAAAAGCTGTTAGTGCGGTCGCATAGTGGCTTAAGATTTCTTGTTTGACAATGAGACACCTTGTACATGCATGACAAAAAAATCTAACCCATTGTCCCATTGGCACACCAAAACTGTCGGTGTGAAATTACAACACCCCCCAAATGGCCTGATTTTGACTGGGGCATCCGGTGTAATCCACATAACATGCGACCATCTCTCAAGTTGTGGTACTTGTAAACTTGAGATGGTCCTCTAGAGAAATCTTAATTCTTCTTCCTAATCCTAACGATAAACTACTTCTAAGGAAGGAAATGCGACTACGCACTCCTAATCTAAAAATGCTAAGGAGATAGGGAGAGAGAGAGAATGAAAGTAAAGAAATCCTACACTACAGAGGTGATAGCACCAAGAAAAGGGGGGTTTCTGATCACAACCTCAACTTCCTAAAGTGGAGAGAGGTGAGAAATGGAGAGGATGGACAGATGCATCATAGACCAAAGATAGAGTTCACACAGAACACCACTTCAAACCCATTAAACATAGCTCCCAAAACCTATAATAGACATCATAAATATGCACAATATGCCCTGCAATGATGAGAGGAAAAAAGAGACAATAAAATAAGCAAAGGATGGACAAAATGCATCACAAAATATATTTTATTTCTCCATGAGTTGACATAGTACACCATCAGTGGGCAAGAGGCAAGAAAACACCAATACAGAGCCATGAGAGGAGGCTTAAACTCCACATTCAACCCTAGGGTAGAAGAGAGAGGGGGGAAAGAAAGAAATGATGACCAACCTTGAGAAAAATGCCCCTCCTTTAGGATATATAGAAGAATGAAAGAAGGAGAGAGGGAAAATTCAAATCCTGCCTCAACCACCCTAACGATGCATTGAATTCACCTACTCCAACCACCCCATAAAGTATTGAAATTCAACTAAAACAATGATGGGTCCCCTGAAAGATCCCAGTGCCTCCATTCACTGGTCCTTACTAGGAAAGAAAGGAGGACCAAACCTCATTATGGTGGTGGATGAGAAGATGACATTGAGAGATTTCCAAAAAGTCCTCTCCCGCTCAATTCCAAGCTACTAGTCAAAAGATATGGCCATCTGAAGGTGATTTTGGTTTGGTGTCTATTCGTACAAGATCCACATGGCAGCCTCGTGTGTCTTAAGGTTTCAACCCCCTCCTTTCACTCTTAAAGTTACACTGATTGGACACTTAGCATAGTCTCACGAGTGCTGTTTTGTTTCCTTTATGTTTCGACCAAGTACCTTCTTTTTGTGGAGCAGTATGTCCGACCCTAGACACATGGAGGGACAATTTGCTTATTTAGGACCTGCCTCGGAAATTTTACCTTTGGAGTTGCGGCATACGATGAGGCACGTGGAGGCTTCCATAGGCTCTTGCACTTTTCAACAACCAGATTTACCTTTTAGAATTTGACCATGTGATGATTCTGCACACATTTAGAGACTACCTTTTGGGTCTTACTTTTGAAGTTGTCTTTGAGATGACACACAACTCTTTCCACTAGCCTTAGACTTTTCAACAACCGATTCAACTTCCTCGGACTCTAACCACGTGGAGGGTTGGTGCTTGTTTGGGGTCCCTGCTTTGGATTCTACCCTTGGAGTTGCGCCAAAGAGGCATGTGGAGGCCTTTGTTGTCCTTATAATTTTTAACGGATGATTCAACTTCCTCATAATTTGACCACGTGGAGGGTTGGCACTCATTTGGGGTCCCCGCTTTGGATTCTACCCTTGGAGTTGTGCTGAAGAGGCATGCGGAGGCCTCTACTTGGCTCATAGACATTTTTAATGATTGCTAAAACTTTTTCAGGCCTTAGACATGTGGAGATCCTACACTCGTTTGGGACTGCATCCAATCTTACTTTTGAAATTGCGCTAGCGGACACGTGGAGGCTTCCGCTGACTCTTTTATACTTAGCCGATTAAATGGCCAGATCTGCCCACTTTTTAGACTCTAACCACGTGGAGGGCCTACACACATTTGGAGACCCACCTTTGTCGTACCTTTTGAAGTTACATTGTTGAGACACATGGGACCGTTTGTTGATTTGCTTTGCTTTGCTCGACTTTTTAATGGTGGCTCTACATTTTGGGCCTCCAAACATGTGGAGAGCCTCGCACTCATTTAGGGTCTCCATTTTGTAGAGCCTTTTGGAATTCGCACCGAGCCGACACGTGACTCTTTTTGCTGGCACGTGCTTTACCCCGAGTCGAATCATATGTGAAGTTTGAAAATTTTGAGCCCTTTCTCTAATTTTCTCTGTTGAGCTTCCTGCCTCTGTTAATGTTGTTTGGCCTCATTCGCCAACCTTGCACCTCCATTATCAAGCCCGCATGCCCCCTGATTTGGGATCAAATGTGAGCTCACAAGAATGAACTGACCCTTTGATTTTCTCCCATGCGTGGGGCGTGTTTGATCAATTTTTCCTGAGGGGAAAAATGGATAACTGAGTTCCCGATAGGGTGATAAAGAATATCTTAGGTTGGTCTTCTAGTGTGATGAGAATTTAATTATAACTAGATAAACTGTCTATAAGAGACAATATTTAATGTTTTGCTTTTAGATCAACAAGATGAACAAAGTTGGGTAGGGAAAATCATCTTTTGGACAAACGAGGTTAAGGTCTTGAAAATCTATACAGATGTGTGATTTCCCAAAGGTCTTGGTTACTGGTATGATGTTGGAAACCCATTGAGGATATTTAATGCATAGGATGAAATTGGATGGAAGAAGATGTTGAAGTTCTTCTTTGTCTAACAAGGAGACACAGGTATGCATTATACAAAACTTTTTCTTCACAGGCTTAGCACCGAAGATAGTGATGATAATATGGATAATGATGTTAGGGTCTATACCATGTATATCATTGTAAGACAATGTGAAGGCTTGGTTATGATTGGATAAGAACATGGTGAACTTCTAGAGTTCTTGTTTTTCTAAAGCTTAACTGATCTTGACTATGTGTTGCTCTTAGGATTTACCTATATTAATGTCGACGGTGGATTCATTTAGGATTGCAGACGTGTCATGTGGTAGGGACTGTTAGAGATAATGATCTTCAACACCCATATAGACTAGGATGGTCTTTTCATTGCGATAGTGGACAATATCAATAATGGTAAAATCCTCTTCTATCGTGTCTGGTAAGGTTAGGAAGAGGGATTCGGTCTTTCCGTTAGTTTGGTTAATTCATTGGTCCCAGAGTGTGATAACATTGATTAAAAACCCGGAGGGATATGTTTGTTATCATCATTGTTATAGGATACATCTGATTATAATGACTCAAATGGTTTTGTCTCAGATGGTGGTGGTGGATTTGAAGAAGATATTTTGAAGCCGAGTCATTATTTTTTGTGAGGTTTTTAAAAAAAATTAAGAGGTAAATCATGTGGGTCTTGATCATATCTACCTAGACCAAAATATTTCCATGTGCAAGGATGAAGGTAAGTCCAAGAAAACTAAGGCTTATCTAAGAATGAAAAATTTGAGGTGAAAGGTTTAGCGTGTGGTTGATTATCATGATGAGAAGAAGAGAAATCCATGCCTCCATAACTGATTTGATTAACCTTACAATATATTGTATTGGAACTCACCTTATACAATATACAAGAGTTCATGGAGGAATTTCACACCTATTTTGATAGGCAAGACTACTGTGCCCATGGTAGGAGTGATAATATCATTAAAATCATGTAAAACGACAAGCAATTTAGCCATAAATGTATCAGGTAATTGGAGATGTTTGAAAGATAGGGATGTGATTTTGTTGATGTTAACACCATTGTAAATCATTTCTTTTTTAATGTGAGTATCATTGATTTGGGTGGTGAGGAACATGGGGAGGTCATGATCCTCAGGTTGTAATGATGGAATCTCATAATCATCGAACCTGATGGTTGCATATATTTTCAAGGCACCAAAACATTTGGTAAAAGGTTGGGGCTCATGTAATGGTACCAAGATTTCATGAAGGGCTTCTATCATAACTTTTCGGTATTGAGGGGAGTATTAGATAGATTCATAAAGATACATATTGATGGGTGCTTGATCTAACTATTTGAGAATGGTATTTAGTATGGAAGTCGTAGTTTGAGTCTTAGGGGATGCAAGGATGGAGATCCCTGTTTTAGGGATGATGGATAAGGTTATTCAGGGGCACCGCAGAGATAGAAATTTTAGGCCTATTTTGATTCTAGGATTTCAAATTGTGTGTGCAAGATCTTGTGGTTACATAGATGATATCGATTTGGAATAAGGAGGAGTCACCTTTGGGGGATTCTATGTATTTATTAGATGGGCCATAAAACTATGCTTCAATATTGTTATGTTTAGGGATTTTAGGGATAGGTTTGACTTGGTTCTTTGATTTTGTTGTTTTGGGATTAAAAGGTGGACTAAGATGGTTTTTGTCTATTGGGAGGAGACCTTTCTTTTAAATAATTTGTATCACGAGTCCAATGGATTTACAGTTTTCAGTGTGATGCCCTGGTGTTATATTATAAGCACAAACTATATCACATGTATACACAATATGTTTCCACCCCTAAGGATTAGAGGGATTGATAGCTGGTAGGGATATGAATGATTGGACAAGCTTCTCAAGATTCATGGTATAGTATCATGATGGATCTTGTTAAGATGGTGACGGGGTTATAGGGCTTTAAGTTTCATAGTATGGTTTAAGAGTGTGAGACATAGGAAACATGTCTTATGCAATGCATTTAGGTGTAGTTTTGGATTTGGATTCTAAAACAGTGACTAGAAGTTTTGATGAAGGATGTGGTCCTAAGATGGAGGGTAGTGGTGTTTTATTCTTAGGTACATTGGGTTTTGTTATCCATTTTTTCCCCTTTGGAAAAATGGAAAAACACGACCTTGCAAACTGAGAAGATGGAGGGACCATTCGGCCATGGGAGCTCACGATTCGATTCCAAAATCAGGTTACAAGCAGGCTTTACAGTTGCAAATGCAAGGTCAAAAAATGGATGGCCAAGGAAATGTCAAAGGAGATCAGAGCTCGAGAGAAAAGAATGGAGGCATAAGCTCAAATTTTTTGGACTCCAACCATTCAATAGTTTTGGCACGCCTGGTGGTACCAAGAAGTTATTCCATAAGATTTGAATGTGTTTTCAAAATTCGAACTAAGAAAATTGTATATTTCAAATTTCAGACTTTTTACCTCTTACGATGAACTCCAAAATCATTTTTCAAGGGCTTAACTTGCTCAAAACAAGTCCAAATTTCACCAGTTGATAGATCGGGGCTAATATTCAAAAGGGTATTTTTTATTTTTTTGAAATTTTGATTTTTAAAATTTGAGTTTTTTGATTTTGGATTTTAGGATTTCAAGATTTCAAACATCTCGGGGTTTTGGAATGTCAGGTTTCAAGATTTTGGAGTTTTTCAAATTTCAAGTTTCGGACATTCGAAGGTCTGACACTTTCAGGTTTTCAGGGTTGTCATTCCAAAACAAATTTCAACCTCTAGATTATCAAATATAAAAGTCCTTCAAAGTTTTAATTTTAATTTTTGTCGAGTTTGGTGTGTGACTTGGAAAAATCTATCCTTTTGAGGATCATTCATTAACAATCTAGTGACTTCAAAGGGATATAATTTAGTGGTGTAGCAGCAAGTTACCCAAGTACATGAGAAGAATTTGAACTAGGTCTGATACTCGAGAAGAGGTATTATTTGTCTACTTGAAATTATCACCAGGAAGAGGAAGGAGAGGAAGAAGACCACAAAGATCACCATCTCCACCTAACAGACTTTTTCTACACCTCCACCTAGTAGACCTTTTCTTTAATCAACGAGAGTTATTTGACCAATCAAGATGGCATAACCCAATCCCTATGTCAACTTCACGGGTAGTAGTCCACTTGCCCTAAATGCTCAAAATCAGGTCCTAGTTGCAACACTAAAGAATATTCCCTATTTCATAAGAGAAAATCATACTACTCCTATTGACCACATCAAGGACATCGCCAATGTCTATGTAATTCATGAAATCAATGAAATGGATATTACAGTCAAGTTAGCTTCATATTTTAAAGGTAAAGCTTTGCAATGGTTTAGGAGCCTAACAGTAGGGTCTATCTAGAATTGGGACCATTTGTGCACAACCCTCCACAATCAATTTGGGGAAAAGGGAGATAATATGTCTTTATTGGAACAATTGACAACAATCAAGAGGGCTCCTAATGAGAAAATGACATATTTCAATTTTTTTCCAATGAACATGGGATAGGATTTCGATAATTGTTAGACCAACTGCCAAAGGATCATTCCTCTATTTCTTGAAGGCTATAAATTCAGATATAGCCATGATGATCCAATCAATGGGAGGAACAATGCTGCAAAGAGCCTATAACATTGCTATTAGAGCTGAAAACTACTTGATTCAAGCTAGTAAGCTAGCACCAAGGCCACCAATGCCTCTCTATCCAGACATGGGAGCTTCTACAGCTAGTAAAACACCAGAGTTGAATCCCATTCCACCCCCTAGAAATCAAAGAAACAATGAGGCATTGACTTCTTCAAGCACTTCAAAAGAATTACAAGAGGTTATGAAATAACTACAAAACCTAGGAAACACACTAGTGACTATCAAGAGAGAGCAAGCTGAGAGTTCTAGACTATATAAGTCTCAAAATCAACATCAAACTAGGCCCCCATATGAGTGAAATAGATCACCGACTCAGATGTAAATCAAAATCGAACCAGGGAAAATGTCAAGCTACCATGCGATTCTCGACCATATGATCCAAACATGGCTTCAACATCAAGAGCCTTGGTTCCAACAAAAAACAACATGGCATAGGAGTATGAATGGTGTTACCCCTATAATCTACCTCACAATCAATCAACATGTTTTAATGGTGCGTTGAATCAGGATTTGATGGTATAGACCATTGGTGTGTCCCAAGAACCAATTCAAGAGGGAAATCAGCAGCAAGAAACTCAGCAAGAGGTACCTCCAATAGAAACTATGTTGGTTAATTGGAAAACAAAATACTTCTATGGAGTTAACCAACCACCTTTTCAAGGCGTGGCTGCCAACACACGGTAAAAGAAGAGGAACATAAAGGAGGGAAATTATCTAATCTAGTTGTTTCTTAGCCCACTCCTACACAACAAGGAGTTAGTAGATCAAATGTTGTGCCAAATGTGCAAAATCAGCCTAAGGCACCCATTGTAGCATCACATGTGCATATTTAATTTCCAGAAAAGGTCATGCCAAGTAACGAAAAAAAAAAGGATAATTCATCCCCTTCCAACATTATCGAAAAAATGAAGAAAACACATGTGAAAATTTCCATGTGGGAGTCACTAGCAATCTGGTGTCCCCAGATTTCATCCTAAAATATGAGACTACCCTATCTGAAAAAATTGCATACTTTTAAAATAATGGGTCGCTTTTGTGTTGTTATTGCCAAAAGTTCTTGTCACTGTGTCAAGATATTACCAAGGAGCCATATTATCCATTTTCGCCAAATACCCGATGCCTAAAATTATTATATTCTATCATTGGGATTTGCTTGCGGGAAATTTGTATTTAATTATTTTGAGCCCGTTTGAGGCAATTAGTGCTCTATTTTAACTCTGTTGTGATCGTACACATCATTATTCCCATATACTAGTAGGGTTTTAACCAGGAATGCATTCTAGGCTTTATTTGTAACTTTTGGCAACATTTTGTGTTTTTGTGTTTTCCCGTTTCGTTTTCTGTGAAATTTCTCTGGATCAATTCCTTTGCTGGTTTGGCTTGATTCTTGGCCTTGAAGTATCTGGAGATCACATACGCATGTTGTGCTAGAAGGAATTCACCATCGGAGGTCTAGTTCTCTTGGAAAAGACGAAGTTGTGCACCAAAAAGCCTCTTCTGGGCTAGCCACATTTTTGGAAAAAGAGGGTTTGAAGTGGATCATGGAATTTTGGAAGTAGTAGGCAGGTGGGAATTTTGTACCTACCTAGTAGGGTACTTTTTCCCATGGAAGCAACACCACTTAAGTCACAATGGGAAAATTAGAGGCAACAGGCAGGCGGGAATTTCTTACCTACCTTGCAGGGTAAAAATTCCCATTGTGGAATAAAAGAAAAATCACTTAAGTGAATCATGGGATTTTATTTACCTTGCCTTGCAGGGTAAATAATCTCATTATGAAAGTCAAATGACTTAAGTGAATCATGGGATTTTCAGGGCTGCCTTGCAGGGTAAATAATCTCATTGTCATGTGTTTCTTAAAAATAGAATTCTTTATGCCAAAAAGTGTGACCCCTTTGGGGAAGGAAAGGCAACCTTTAAATTAATTAATTAAATTAATTATTCACCCAATTTTGGCACCCAGGCTTGTGGAAAAGTCAATAGAGGGTAAAGGACAAAAGGTGGTTGAAAATAGATTGTTCTAAAATTAAATAAATAATATTTATTTAATGCAGCCCCTTTATGTCAAAAAGTGCGCCCCTTTTGGGAGAGAAATAATACTTTTTAAAGTATTAAATGATTAAATTAATTCCTATTTTCAGTGGCTAAGGTCAAAGCATACTGTGAGGCTTGAGTTAACTGGAAGCAGAAGTCTAAAATTAAATAAATTTAATTTATTTAATGGCAGCCATAAGCATTCACAAAATAGGTGCCCCATTTGAAGAGTGAAGCTTATTAATTAATTAATTAATTGCTAGTAATAGCAAAGGCATTAATTAATTATAGAATCATAAGGATTATATAAGCAGGGGCTACCATAAGGATGAAATAATTAATTCACAGGAAAAGAAGTGCAACCCAGAGGAAAAGTGTGCCCTATTTGAAGAGGATTTTTGCTCAAAAAAGGTGAAATTAATGTTAAGAGCTTCCAATTTTGGCACACAGTTTGAAGGAATTTGATTTGTGTTTGGATAATTGTTTACATAAGTGATACAGTACTCGTGAAGTTCGAAAATTTCATGCTTGCGTTGCATGCAAACAAAACATCAAATTTTGGGGCAGTAGGCTTGAGCTATGTAGATTTTTATGATTAAAATTAACTTTTCATGTTCCGTTGCCATCTTTGGCTAAATTAATTGTAGGAATTTGTTACAAGTTCTTTACAAAATAAAGGGAGCTTAAATCAATGTTCAATACATTGAATATATCCTCCGAATATGAAGAATTATCTAGATCTACACCAGCTTTGAAGAATTCTACCGAATAAGAAGAAAAAGTATTGTTCGGACAAAGATTGACAAAGCCATGGTAAAGAGGATGAAAAGGAAAGAAAATGGAGTCATGCATCAATTCCAAATTTGCGAGACATAGGAGACACAGATCTAGTTCCAGATCCTCTTTCCAAATTGATTGTTAGATCCAGAGAAAAAGGACTTCACTCATGCGTGTAGTTAAAAGCAGTTAAATTATTCGAGCTGTAGCCTTTCCATACACAGCCCAGTTGCCATAGTTTGTTATGGAGTGTGCTAGGTCTTACCATCCTTCATCCAGATCAGTGTGAGATGGTACAGACAACAATAATTCAGTTGGACGTAGAGTTCATCAATTATTGTTTGAATATTTCGGCTCGAAAGGTGGTGACTTCCATTAGCATTCAAGATGTTGGCAGTAGGTGGGAAAAGAATAGAGTTGATTACATGAACATAATGAATAGTGGATACATGAAGAAGCCTGATCTCCTTCCAAGTTCATAAGAACTCTTCCGTGGTCCAATCTGGTACAGGAGGTAGATGATATTGCCAAATTATTATGCAGGATAAATGGCGAAGCGAACACTCACACTTTCCATACATGGATGTATGCTTTCATCAGACCATTGAAGTCAACAAGGTTGATTCCATAATCAATTGGTTGGAAATCATTAGCGACAAAATTGGTGAGCAACTCCAAAATGTGAAGCATAATTTCAACTTCAAAATGACTTCTTATTTGGAATATGCAATGACTTCATAAGGCATCTTCTCCAAGCTGGATAGATGTGGCATTCTTTCTAAGGACCCCATTTTTGAGTACTACCAACAACTTACTGTACCTACATGCAAGAAATATTTCAAAGTGCTCAATGATGAATTATTCTACAAATTCATTTCTAGGCTAGACAAGGACTTAAAGGCCAACAGGTAAGCAAGGAAGCGTAGGAAGCAAATTATCTAAAATTGGTAGTTTATTCATTCGGTTTGTAGATTTCACATACTTCATTACCAACTTTTCTGGAGAATCTGTTAAGTTTCCCGGCATCCGAATGATAGATTTGTCACCATAGAGCTGAGTAGACAACTTGTGGAGATACACGACCTTTAGTCGAAATGACACAAGTCTACGGATTATTCCCGATCACTATGGGACATTATAGCTGCCAGAGTATTCATAAGGCTTGAGGATTGGAAGCGGAAATGTTATTCGAGTACGAGAAAGAGTTTTTCCTAGCACGACTAAACTTCAATCCATTTGGAGTAGCTAGGAAGATGATCTCACAGGAGTACTCACATGTTCCTTCATTAGATGATTTATGGATGAAGTGCAAAAGTGAGTACGAGGTTAGAAAGAAAGATTTCAGCAGCTATCGACGGCAAGTGTATGACTTTGGATTAGCACAAATACATGTGGATCTTAAAGATGATGGGAATGTGTTACTTAACACTTACCATAAAATGGGAGGAGATAGAGTCATACTTCGAGGATAACGTAGTGGGCTGCCATACGATTGAAGAAGGTCCGCCACTATTCTCGTGAATACTTCAAACTAGTTGTTGATAAAGGGATACTACCTTGATGAAGTATTTTTGAATCAAGTCACGGCCAACTTAGGTACAAGATATTCTCTCAAGAGGAAGCATGGAGGAGAAATTAGAAAAAGGCTCGAGATGATGAAAGTGCACAAAAGATCTCAATCAAAGCAGAAGATCACTTCCACGACTATGACTTTAGTTCCGGCTTCTCCAGCATCCAGTACTTCACCGACTATTACACCTCAGTAGGACACTTCCATGCCTCCACTAAATCTGGAAACATTCATCTTCTCTCCTCAGCCACTCTATTCAGCACCTATTCTAGAAGAGATGTTGAAGCTGTAGATGGCAGAGTTCGAATGAAATTTGTCCTTGGATGATTTAGAAGATGGCAGCAATAACACTGTAGCAGTTTCGATGGAGAGGAAACAGAGCGAGAGATAGTAGTGCACTCATAAACTTCTTAGAATGGTTGGCTTTGCAATTAGTTCCGAGAACCTAGAGTGGAAATGAACTTAGAGGAACATGAGTTGCATCTTCTCCAGAGTCTAGGTAGAAAAGATAGAAAACCTAATGTTGCTAAGGTAACTTCAAGGCTGATCATCGAGGAGTCGGGAAGAAGTTTGCTTTGAGAAGTCATTTTCGGCGGAAGAAAAGAAAGAGGATGAGCTCACGATAGAAGACATAACAAGAACTAAAGTACCTATCGAGCAAGCCACCACGAGAAAAGGATTGAAGTAGGATACACAGACATTGATAGATGATCTATTCCTTATGCTCATGAGAGAGAAAGAAAGAGAAAGATGAGCTTCAAAAGTAGGTATCTTAGTTGTGCGAGATCATAGGCAAGGTTTCTAAATCCTCCACTCACCCATTTCAGAGCAGGTGAGTGATCATCTTATGCAGGAGATGGAGGATGCAAGCAATTAGGTGAAAGCTATTGATGAATGGAAAATTTTGATTATTCGTCAAGCTTCTATAAAACTTGGAGAGGTGTCGATCACTGCTCGGAGGTTATGAATGATGCAGCAAATCAGCTAAAGCAACTAGTGATGAGCATAGTAGATATGAACATACGATTCTTGAGAGTAAGCTTCAGTACTTTGGACAAAATCAACAAGCTACCGAAAGAAGTATTAGTTGCAGAGAGAAATTGTACTTGGATGGATCGGTTGAGAAGGGAAGCAGCTGGTGTTTGCAGTATCTTCCTGTTTGGAGATCTATAGATTTTTGTTGAAGAGGATGCAGGCACTTGAGAGTAAGACATAATCTTTACTAGATAGTATCATTGCTTTCACTAAGGAGGAATTGGGTAGAAATGTTACTTCATACGTATGGATCATTCCTAGTAGAGTGCCTAAATCCCTGAAAGGGTATCTTCTGATAGTACAAGGGAGAATTGATGAAGCTACTAAGCCTTTCACGATGAATTCCATTAACAGTGGTCGGCTGCGCTGCAGGTGGATATTGCGAGGTTCGGGCCGATCTTGGAGGATGTGGAAGCATATATCAAGGTGTTGAACGAAGGATTACTGTAGTTCAAGATAGAAAAGGAAGCAGTGGCTAAAACAAATGGGAAGATGCTAAATTACATGCTCGACAAGTATATCCAGTATCAGAATAAAAGAAGACATAAATGTTACAGCTTGGCTTGACTTCTTCTTCTATTCTTTCTTCTTCTATTTTCCACGTTCCCGGATGAAATTGTAAAACTTTAAAGTTATTGGTTTTGAAACCATTACTTAAAGTTATGTGGAACAATTCTATTAGTTAAGTGATACATGTGTCACTTAAGGAGAAGTTAGTGGAGGATGATTGCCAAATGTCATCTTTACTTGTTTATGTTTCAGTTCAGTTGAGTTTCCCATTTGTACTTTCCCTTCTACATTCTATAAGTAGAAGAAGAACCTCTGGGTTAATGATCAGAATTTGTAAGCAGCATCCTTGTGTTCCAGACTTTGTGTTGAAACCCTTGAGAGCCACTTGAAGCAAAGGAATATATAGGAACCGTTTTCTAGAGAAATTTGTGTCATGGTGTATTATTTTTCTAGCTTTCTATCTTAGATGTTTGAATAAACTTTGTGTTATTTTAGATCTAGATCTAGAGCTACCTTTGCTTATAATTTTTTTGATATCTATTGGTTTCTTCTATGTGCATGCAATCAACTCTACTATCTATTGATTGGGATGCACATCTTCCCCATTTCTTCTCTGTGTTTATATAATTCCCTTCTTCTATAAATATTTCCTTTCTTTAAACAACTGCTTACTTGCTGCAGAACTGTACAACTATGGTTCATGAGCTGAATAGTTAAAGTAAAACCCCATATAGATACTAGCATATTTTAATTGAAAAATCTGACATGGGAGCCTCACTGGTAAATGAGGGAGATTTATCTCATGACTACCTAGGTTTTATGCTATGTAGAAAATCTAGCCAACAGTTTTTGGCGACTCACTGGGGAACAACTATCTTTGTAGATCAAAGCTTATCTCTTGAAGATTGGAGTGTTTTCCATACAAATCTCAACCTGGCTGAACGTCCATTCACCCAATCCATGAAGTGCAAGGAAGGACTGATCATTTCTTCATACTACAGGAGCAATTCAATTTCAATCATCCTCCTCAAGTTAGAAGCCACAGATCTAGTCTCTCACCAGGAAGGAGAGTGCACACCCATCCAGATCCGGATCATCTTTAGCATAATCCAGCGGCTGGAATTATTCACCAAGTTTACACAAGGAGAAGACATGCTCCATTCGTCATGGCGAATTAGAACTAGATTGTACCTATCCCATGGGGAGTAGCTTTTGGGCCACTAAACTTGGCTCCACCTATGCACGATCTACCAAAAGGATCTAGAAATAATTTTCTAAAATTCTTTAGAAATGGAAAGCGAAACCCAAATGATCGTTTGGCAGCTTTCTTCATATCTTGTGGTGTGCTTGTAGTGGAGCATGAAGATGTCTCAGTCAGACTCTTCATTGAGACTCTACATGACTTGGCTGGCGAATGGTTCTATCGGCTAGCTCCTGGCACCATAACCAACTGGGCGACTATGCGTGAGCAATTTCTGAAAAGATTCAAGCCTGCAGAGGACGCTAGCACATTGATCACTCAACTGATGCAGTTGAAGAAAGAACCAAGTGAGAACATGCGGGACTTTATTGCAAGGTTCCAAAGGATTTTATATAAAATCCCCACTTCGCCACATTGAGCGATGAAAATCAAAAGACATTTTTTTATAAATGCTCTATTGCCCAAAGTTGGATATCGCTAAGAAGGGTGAGACCTGTGAATCTACTTGAAGCACAAAATGTTGCTATGGAAGTTGAAGATGACTTGATCATGGCTGGAAAACTCAAACAACCATCTAACAAAGGTGATGGCGCTTCTTCAAGTACTTCAGATCCTTTGCTACAAAGATTGGCTAATGACATGCTACAAATCAAGAAGCAAATCTCTCAAGTAGGGAATGCAACCCCTTCAAGATTAGCTCCTACTCGGACCTTTAATGGTCAAAATCAAAATCAAAATCAAAATTGAAACAGACTTGCTACTACACCACAACGGTTGGCAATTGAAGCTTCTCCAAGGAATAACTTGGAAACTAATGAAGAAGATCTCGGCATTGATGAATCATTTGATGATGAAGACTTTGTAGATCCTGCTTTGCCAGAACTCCAATATTGGTTACCTTGACTACGAATCTGACGATGACTATTATGAATCTTTTGAATATTTTGATGGTCACACATTTTCTGTGTTCACAAGGTCTCAGACATGCCAAAATGCCAAAACATCCACAAGTAGCCAAAAAAGAAAAAGAGAAGATCCTGGGCCGGATGTTACTATCTTGAAAAGAGGTAGCCCTCTTCCTTCTTCATTAGCGCCCAAAGATAAATATTCAAATTCTTTCAATTCACAAAGCAGAGGGCCAACACACATCCGGCTGAAGCAAGTCAAGCTTTTGACATCATTGATCATATCAAGAAGACCAAGGTCCAAATGTCAGAAGCTGAGTATTTGAGGGCATTTCTTGATTAGCTAAATAGATTGGTCAAATATGTGCAAAGTAATGGTCCCAATCCTTCAACAAATAATAATTCACGGGGTATGTTGTCAAGTCCAAAGATTACTCCTTCAAATAATGTGGCTGCAAGTTCTTCTCCTTCTACCTCTTCTCCTGCTACATCGGAAAGGATTGAGCCATTTTATGTATCTTTGCTTATCAATGGTTATAAATTGAGCAATTGCATTTTGGACTCTGGAGCTTCTGACAATGTCATGCCTACCAAAGTTACCAATGCCTTAGGTCTCACATTGACAAAAACCATCGGAAGATGTTATTCAATGGAAATGCAAGCTCCTCTTGTTGGGAAAATCAAAGATGCGTAGGTAGTAATGGTTTCTTTCCTAGACAAAATATTGAAAATGTCTATCCTTATAGAAGACATCCCGAGTCTCTTATGGCATGTTGTTAAGTAGAAATTTCGTAAAGAGTGGGTGGAGAAGTTAAGATGGTTGTGTCTTGTGTGCACATAAAAATCAAAGGAGTTAATCGAAATTTAGAACTCCGAGAAGAAATCCATGTACAGATCAAAGTATGAATTATCTCGAGATATCATATCTTGTTTCAAGAATCTTATCACGAAGTATATTATCTGAAATGGATAAAGAAGAAATTCAACCTGTGATTCAAGAACCACATCAACTTGACAACAAGGTTTGGTCTTTGGAATTTGATGGCAGCTACTATTCATTTGGATCCGGTGCAGGCGTTGTTCTTATCTCTCTTGAAGGGAAGGTGCATGCACATTCCTTCAAATTGATGTTCGAAAATACTAACAACATAGAAGAGTATGAAGCGTTGTTGTTAGGCATGGAGCATGCAAGAACAATGGGAATCAAGCTCTTACATGCAAAGGGAGATGTTGAGCTGATTGTTAAGCAGATAAGAGGTCTTTATCAAGTAAAAAGGAAAAATTCGGCATTATAGAGATCAAGTCTACTCTGCTATCCTATATTTTTTAGCTTTCTCGATATCTTACATTCCGAGAGAACAAAATTCCAGAGTTGATTCACTTGCAGTGACTACAACTTTGCTAAATCTAGATTATCCTCCCACATTTTTCAGACAGGGGGATTACAAAGTTGAGATGGTCTTCCGCCCAAAAGTTCCTGACAACGTCTAGCAATGGCAAGTTTTTAACGATGACAAGTAGATTGCTGCATTTCTCCAACAAAAGGACAACTTCAAAGAGATCTACTATGAGGGAAGCAATTCACCTCCGAGACAAAGTACTGTGGGAGAAATGGATGTAGACGTCTCATGAAATCGGGAGATTATCCAGCTAAAGGGAAATAAAATTCCCAAAGGCCTCATATCTCTTAAGGAAATGTTCAACAAACATGACCAGATGCTTAAGAAGATTGAAGAAAGTGGGGAAGGTTCTCCTCCGATTCACATGCTACTAAACACGGGAGCTAAGAATGATCCCAAATTAGTAAATTTGGGTAAGTGTTTCTCAGAGGTAGAAAGAGAAGCTTTTATAGAGCTTCTTAAGAAATACATGGATCTTTTTTCCTGGTCTTACCAGGATCTACAAACATATCAGCCTGGAGAAGTTCAACACTACATCCCATTAAAACCAGAACAAAATCCATTCAAGCAAAAGCTCCGGCAGCATAACCCTACTATTTCCGGAACTATCTTTGTAGAAATCTAGAAGCTGTTAGATGCAAAGTTAATTTATCCCATACATCACTTCGAAAGGTTAGCCAATATAGTTCCAGTGAGAAAGAAGAGTGACGAGATTAGGTTGTGCGTAGATTTTTGCAACCTCAATCAAGCCTCATGAGCATGCCTCTCAAAGGTTATGAGTTAAAATATAATCCAATGGAAAAGCATGCATATGCAAAGTGGTGAAGGTGTGTAAAGCATTCATGTACTATATTCTTTCCTCACACTATGGTCTTGGTTCTAGATACTGCAGTGAAATCTGTCCTCACTCAACAAGAGTTAGGATTGTTAAGAGGCACATGGGTGACGAAAGTTCAAGAATATGACCTGGATATCAAACCTACAAAGCTGCTTCGAGGAAGAGGCTTGTGCGAACTAATGACGAAGATGAAAGCAATAGCGCTAGAGGTAGATCAAGAAGAGATGGATGAAGATCTACCTGTTGTAATTTTTATAGATCTAGTGGAGGAGTGGTACAGTAACATTCCCTGTTTTCTGACGTATGGAGAATGCCCGATCAACTTTCTTAGAAAGAGAAATGAACCATTAAACTAAAATCCAAAGACTTTGTTCTTTGGGATAATGGTTTATACAAAAGAGGAATTGATGGCATATTTCTCCGATGCGTGGATAAATCTCAGCAGGATCAATTCTTACAACAGTTTCATAACATGTCTTGCATTGGTAATTTCTCACCCTGAGTCACTTCTCACAAGATCCTCGTAACAAGGTATTACTGGCCCACACTTTTTGAAGATACTACAGAGTGGGTAGCTAAGTGCCAAATGTGCCAACACTTTGTTGGGCATGTAAAATTGTCTACATTACCTTTAAAACTAATTATAATTGAAGAACCTTTCCAGCAGTGGGGAATGGATTATATTGGTATACTCAACCCAGCTTCCAGTGCTGGCCATCACTACGTTCTGACAGCTACTTATTATTTCAGTAAGTAGGTAGAAGCCATTCCTTTGAAGAACACCACTTCCGCCGAGGTGTGCAGTTTTATAAAAGAAAATATTGTTGTTAGGTTTGGCATGCCTAGTAAGATAGTAGTAGACAACGCTCCGAATCTATCTTTCGAGGAGTTGGTTGATTTCTACTTCACTCATGGGATCCAGCTGGTAAATTCCTCAAACTACTATCCACAAGGGAATGGCCAAGTTGAATCAAGTAACAAAAATTTGGTGACTATCATGTGAAAGCTAGTAACAAAAAATCAAAGGACACGGCATAAAAATTTGTTTGATGGATTATGGGCCAATAAAATTACACCAAAAGGGCTATAGGCATGTCCCCATTTCAGCTATTATATGGTAGAGACACGAGCTGCCTCTTACTTTGGAAATTCCTACCCTACAACTTTCTAGAGCCCTGGAGAGGATTCTACATTCACTGATTTTATTGATAAAAGGATAATGTATCCGACTAAATCGCGGGAGGCAGACTCAAGTTGTGGATAGATTGACAGAGCATAAAAGGAAGGTGAAAGTCATCTTCAACAAAAAAGCCAGGGAAAGAAAGTTTGAAGTCAATGACTGGTCCTTTTATGGGACAAAAGAAGGGAAACAAAATGCATGCATGGAAAATTCGATTCACTATGGAAAGGGCCTTTTGTGATTAAGAAGATTGCCGGAGCAGATAGCTTCATTCTTGCTCATCAGGATGGATTTGAACTTCCATTTCCTTTCAATGGGCAACACTTGAAGTTGTTTTGGACATGAAGAGTAGGGTAAAACCTGTATGTACATAAATAAAACTTTGTTTATTTTTCCTTGTTTTGTTTTTATGTTGTGTTTTTTTTGTTTCCCTAACCTCGTGCCAAAAATACAAGATATGAAACTAGAGATGCTGGCATCTCATATTTTGCTTTGTCATTCTAACAGAGAAAAAGATGTCCACAGACGGAGCCGACTGGTGTCCCTAGATTTCATCCGAAATCTGAAACTACCCTATCTAAAAAAATTCTTACTTTTAAAATAATGGGTTGTTTTGTGTTTTTATTGCAAGAAAGTTCTTCTATTGTGTCAAGATATTCCAAAGGAACCATAGTATCCATTTTCGCCAAATACCCGGATGCCTAAAATTCTTATATTTTGTCGTCAGGATTTGCTCACAGAAATTTGTATTTAATTATTTTGAGCCTCGTTTGAGGCAATTAGTGCTCTAGTTTAACTCTGTTGTGATCGTACACATCGTTATTCCCATATACCGGTGGGGTTTTAACCAGAATGCATTCTCAGGATTTATTTGTAAGTTCTGAGAACGTTTTTGTTTTTGCGTTTTCCTATTTCATTTTTCTCGTGAATTTTTCTAGGATCAATTCCTTTGCTGGTTTCACTTGATTCTTAGGCTGGAGTATTTGGAGATCACATACACACATTGTGCCAAAGGAATTTTCCATCGGAGGTCCTGCAGTTCTCTGCGGGAAAAGACAAAGTCGTGCACCAAAAGCCTCTTACGGGTTGGCCTCATTTTTGGAAGAAGAGGGTTTGGAGTGGATTATGAGATTTTTGGAAGCAACAGGAAGGTGGGAGTTTTGTACCTACCTAACAGGTACTTTTTCCCATGGAAGTAATGCCACTTAAGTCACAATGGGAAAATTAGAGGCAGCAGGTAGGCGTGAATTTCTTACTCCGCCTTAAAGGGTAAAAATTATCATTGTGGAATAAAAGAAAAATCACTTAAGTGAATCATGGGATTTCATTTACCCGCCTTGTAGGGAAAATAATCCCATTATGAAAGTCAAATTACTTAAGTAAATCATGAGATTTTTTAGGGCTTCCTTTACAGGGGTAAATAATCCCATTGTCATGTGTTTCTTAAAAATAGAAATCTTTATGCCAAAAAGTGTGACCCGTTTGGAAGGAAAGGTAACCTTTAAATTAATTATTCACCCAATTTTGGCACCCAGGCTTGTGGAAAAGTCAACAGAGGGTAAAGGACAAAAGGTGGTTGAAAATAGACTATTCAAAAATTAAATAAATAATATTTATTTAATGCAGCCCCTTTATGTCAAAAAGTGCGCCCCTTTTGGGAGAGAAATAATAATTTTTAAAGTATTAAATGATTAAATTAATTCCTATTTTCAGTGGCTAAGGTCAAAGCATATTGTGAGGCTTGAGTTAACTAGAAGTAGAAGTCTAAAATTAAATAAATTTAATTTATTTAATGGCAGCCATAAGCATGCACAAAATAGGTGCCCCATTTGAAGAGTGAAGCTTATTAATTAATTAATTAATTGCCAGTAATAGCAAAGACATTAATTAATTATAGAATCATAAGGATTATATAAGCAGGGGCTGCCATAAGGATGAATTAATTAATTCACAAGCAAAGAAGTGCAGCCCATAGGAAAAGTGTGCCCCATTTGAAGAGGATTTTTGCTCAAAAGAAGGTGAAATTAATGCTAAAAACTTCCAATTTTTGTGCACATGTTGAAGGAATTTGATTTGTGTTTAAATAATTGTTTGCATAAGTGATACAGGTGCTCAGGTGAAGTTTGAAAAATTCATGCTTTCTTTGCATGTAAATAAAACATCTAATTTTTGGGCGGTAGAGGTTCAAACTATGCAGATTTTTATGATTAAAATTCACTGTTCATATTCCGGTTGTCATCTTTGTCTAAATTAATTGCAAGAATTCATTACAGGTTCTTTGCAAAAGAAAGGGAGCTTAAATCAATGTCCAATACATTGAATATATCCTCCGAATATGAAGAATTATCTAGATTTGCACCAGTTTTGAAGAATTCCAAGATAATAAGAAGAAAAATAATTGTCCATAAAAAGATTTAAAAAGCCATGGAAAAGAGGGATGAAAAGGAAAGCACAACGGAGTCATGCATCACTTCCAAATTTGCAGACATAGGAGACACAGATCTAGGTCCAGAACCTCTTTCCAAATTGATTGATAGATCCAGAGTAGGAAAGACTTCACTCATGCATGCAGTTAAAAGCAGTGGAATTATTCAAGCTGCAACCTTTCCATACACAACCCAGTTGCCAGAGTTTGTTATGGAGTGTGCTAGGTCTTACCATCCTTCATCCAGATCAGTGAGAGATGGTACGGGGAAAACAATAATTCGGTTAGATGCAAAGTTCATCAATTATTGTTTGAAGATTCCAACTCGAAAGGTGGTGACTTCGATTAGCATTCAAGATGCCGGCAGCGGTGGGAGAATCATAGAGTTGACTATGTGAACATAATGAACAACAGATACATGAAGAATCCCAGAACTCCTTCCAAGTTCCCAAGAACTCTTCCACGGTCTAATCGGCACAAGAGGTAGATGACATTGCCAAATTGTTATGCAGGATAAATGGTGAGGTGAACACTCACACTTTTCATACATGGATGTATGCTTTCATCAGGACCATTGAAGTCAACAAGGTTTATTCCATAATCAATTGGTAAAAATTATTAAGCAACAACATTGGTGAGAAACTCGGAACATGAAGCGTACTTTCACTTCAAAATGACTTCTTATTTGGTATATGCAGCACTTTATGAGGAATCTTCTCCAAGTTGAATAGATGTGGCATTATTTCTAAGGACCCCATTTTCAAGTGTTACCCACATCTCACTATACCTATGTGCATGAAAGATTTCAAAGTGGTCAATGATGGATTCTTCTATGAATTCATTTGTAGCATAGAAACGATGGGACCTAAAGGAAAACAGGGTAAGCAAGGAAGCATGCAAAGGTGTATGTAGAATTGGCGCCTATTCTTTTAGTTTGTAGATTTCACATACCTCGGGGTTACGGCTTTTCTCGGAGAACCGATTAAGCTACCCGATATCCAATGATAGATTGGTCATTTTGGAGATACACGACCTTTAGTTGAAATGACACAAGTCTACAGGATTCTTCCCGATCACTGTGGGACATTATAGCTGCCAGAGAGCATTCATAAGGCCCGAGGATTGGAAGTGGAAATGTTATCTGAGTATGAGCAAGAGTTCTTCCCAAAGACGACTCAACTTCGATCCGTTTGGAGTAGCCAGAAGACAATCTCTAGCAGTACTCACATGTGTCTTCATTAGAGGATTTCTAGATGAAGTGCAAAAGTGAGTACAAGGTTAGAAAGAAGGATATCAGTAGGCTATCAGTATGGAAAGTGTACGACTTTAGATTTGTATGGATACCTGTGGATCTTAAAGATGATGGGAATGTGTTACTTTACACTTACCATCAAATGGGAGGAGATATAGTTGTACTTCAAAGATAACGTAGGGGCTATCATATGATTGAAGAAAGGTCTATCGTTGTTCTAGGTAATACTTCAAACTGGTTGTTGACGAAGGGATACTACCTTGATGAAACATTGACGAATCAAGTCATGGGAAACTTCGGCATAGGAAATTCCCTCAAGAGGAAGCATGGAGGAGAAAGTAGAAAAAGTCCCGAGAAGATGAAGGTTCATAGAAGATCTCAATTAAAGAAGAAGATCACTTCCATGTCTATGACTTTAGTTTCAGCTTCTCCAACATCCAGTACTTCACCAACTATTGCACCTCAGCAGGACACTTCCATGCCTCCATTGAATCCAGAAACATTCATCTTCTCTCCTTAGCCACTCCATTTAACACCTTTTTCGAGGAAATGTTGAAGTCGGATGGTAGAGTTCGAAAGAAATTTGTCCTTGGATGATTCAGAAGATGGCAGCCATAACACTGTAGCACTTTCTGATGGAGAGGAAACAGAGCAGGAGATAGTAGTGCACTCAACAACTTCTCATTCTCCGAGAAGTAACTTCTTAGAATGGTTGGCTTCATAGTTGGTTCCAGAAGCTAGAGTGGAAATGAAATTAGAGGAACACGACTTGCAGCTACTCCAGAGTCTAGGTGGGAAAGATAGAAAACCTAAAGTTGCTAACGTAACTTCAAGGTTGATCATCAAGTTGAGTCAGCGTTTTCCGAGATGTCAATTCTCGTGGAAGGAAAGAAAGAGGATGAGCTCATGGTAGAAGACATAATAGAACTAGAGTACCTATCGGTCAAGCCACGACAACAGTGTGAAGCAGGATACACAGACATTGATAGATGCTCTATTCCTTAGGCTTGACAAAGAAAAGGTGGAGAAAGATGAGCTTCAGAAGTAGGTATCTCAGTTGTGTGAGATCATAGCCAAGGTTGCTAAATCTTCCACTCAACCCATTTCAGAGTAGGTGAGTGATCATCTTATGTAGGAGATGGAGGATGCAAGAAATCAGGTGAAAGCTATTGATGAATGGAAGAATCTGATTATTCATCAAGCTTCTATACAACTTGGAGAGGTGCCAACCCACCTGAAGGTTATGAATGATGCAACAAATCAGCTGAAGCAACTAGTGATGAGCATAGTAGATATGAACACAATTGTTGAGAGTAACCTGAGTACTTTGGCTGAAATCAACAAGTTGCCAAGAGAAGTATTAGTTACAGAGAAGATTATACCAGACAAATTAGTTGAGAAGGGGAAGCAGCTAGAGTTTGCAGTATCTTTCCATTTGGAGATCTGCAGAGTTTTGCTGAAGAGGATGCAGGCACTTGAGAGTAAGACATCATCTTTACTAGATAGTATCATTGCTTTCACTGAGGAGGAAGTGGTCATAAATGTTACTTCATACGTATGGATCATTCCTAGCAGAGTGCCTAATTCCCTGCAAGGTTCTCTTCTGATGGTATAAGGGATAATTGATGAAGCTACTAAGCCTTTCATGACGAATTCCATTAGTAGAGTGGTGGCACTTTGTAGGTGGATATTGTGAAGTTCAGCCGATATTGGAAGATGTGGAAGTGTGTATCAAGGTGTTAAATGAAGGATTGCTATAGTTCAGAATAGAAAAGGAAGCGGTGGCTAAAACAGATGGGAAGATGTTGAATTACATGTTCGACAAGTATATCCAGTATCAGAATAAAAAGAAGACATAAATGTTACAAATTGGCTTGACTTCTTCTTCTATTCTTTCTTCTTCTTCTATTTTCCATGTTCTGGATGAAATTGTAAAACTTTAAAGTTATTGGTTTTGAAACGATTACTTAAAGTTATGTGGAACAATTCTATTATTTAAGTGATATATGTGTCACTTAAGGAGAAGTTAATGGAGGATGATTACCAAATGTTATCTTTACTTGTTTTTATGTTTTAGTTCAGTTGAGTTTCACATTTGTACTTTCCCTTCTACATTCTATAAGTAGAAGAAGAATCTTTAGGTTAATGCTCGAATTTGTAAGCAGCATCCTTGTGTTCTAGAATTTGTGTGGAAACCGTTGAGAGCCACTTGAAGCACATGAATATACATAATAAAATTTCTAGAGAACTTTGTGTCAAGGTGTATTTTGTTTCTAGCTTTCTATCTTAGATCTTTGAATAAACTTTGTGTTATTTTAGATTTAGATCTAGAGTTGCCTTTGCTTATAATTTTTGTTGATATATATTGGTTTCTTCTATATGCATGTAATCAACTTTGCTATCTATTGATTAGGATGCACATCTCCTCCATTTCTTCTTTGTGTTTATATAATTCCCTTCTTCTATAAATATTTCCTTTCTTTAAACAACTACTTATTTGCTTTGAATTGTACATCTATGGTTCATGAGCTGAACAGTTTAAGTAAAACCCCATATAGATAATAGCATATTTTAATTGACAAATTTGATGGAACCTCACCGGTAAATGAGGGAGATTTATCTCATGACTACCTAGTTTTTATGCTATGTAGAAAATCTAGCCAACACAATCCCAAGATAACAAGATTTGTTGCAAGTTGCAATGGCCAATTGGTCTATCTTGAATGGATAAAACCAAGGATAGGAAAAATTTCTCACTAATGTAGTGTAAGAGGGTGGGGGTCAACTAAGCAAAAATTTGAAGCCTCCACCGTCTATGTGTCATTGATTGTTGGGAACCACTTAGTACATAATTGTATGGTCAATTTAGGGGCAAGTAGGTCAGTAATGCCAAAACAAATAGCAAATCAATTGGGACTAAAGTATGAGCTAATGCTAAAAAGAGTGGTACAACTGTATGGAATAACATTAGGAATGGTTAGGATCATCAAAGGTTTAATTCTTACACTACATGCTTGTCCTAATGTCACAGTCTTATAGGATGTGTCTGTAATTGACCTTCCTCCACTCTTTGTGTTGTGTCTATCAAGGGACTTCACAACAAAAATTTGTGGGTATCTATCTGCAGATTGGTCACACATGATTTTCAGGATGAGGTATGGAGCCAAGGTGACCATTAGATCAGAACCAATTGAAAAATTTCACATTGAGCCTCATGTACCAAGTCCTATCAATAAAAATTTCTCAGTATTTGATCAAGAAGAGTGTTCAAATGATCTAGAAACATGTACCAAGGTCGAGGGTATTCCAAATTTAACTCTAGATGAATGGGCAAACAAAAGGCATATATTTGACCCATACAAGGAAATGGAAGAATCGAATGGGTGTATATTGTGTACATGAAGAAAATTCACCCATTCCTAATATCACCAAGCCGAAAATAAGGATGAAAATGAAGTATGACAACTATTTTTTGACGGTTCAAGAAGCAAACAAGGTGCTGGAGGAGGTGCAATGTTGGTTTCACCATAGAACATCAAGTATTATTCAGATTTTCATTTCTAGTTTGCATGTTCAAACAACACAGCTGAATATGAGGCTTTGATTCATGGACTTCATTGGGCCAAGAAAAGAGGCATAAAGAACTTGCAAGTATTCGAGGATAGCGAACTGATTGTTAACCAAGTCGAAGACAACATGCCGCAAAGAATGACCTACTCAAAAGCTACAAAAAAGGGTGTGGGACCTAACTGAAGATTTTGAAGCATTTAATATTGAATCCATACCTAGGAAGAAGAATGAAGCTGTAGATAGGCTTGCAACAGTTAGAGTAACTTTAGATGTGGTTGACAACATCAAAAGAGACAAAATGCAACCACATATCCATCTAATTGTAAGGCCAACATTTCCAGACAATAACACAAGATGGAAGGTTCTTCAGAATGATCAAAAGATTGTCAATTTCTTGCAAGAAGAGGTTGAATTCTCAGCTAGGAATCAAGATAAATTAGAGCAGTAGTACAGGGATCAAGTAGTGAATCTACGAAAAAACAAGCTTCTAAAGGGTCTAGTAACATTGGAATCCATATTCAACATGAATGATCAATTTCGTAAAGAGAAAGCTAACATACAGGTCAAGGGAGAGTATTCAGAGCCAATTTTGGTTGGGAAAGGAAAAAAATTCCAAATTGGCAAAGTGGCCACTGAGCAAGAGAGATATGATTTTGTACAACTTTTCCAAGAGTTTCCAGATGTCTTCGCTTGGAGCTACGAGGACTCATGAGGATTCAATCTGAAATTAGCACAACATACAATAGAATTGGATCCAGATGCTAAGCCCATCAGGAAAAAGAAAAGACCAGTCAACCCACACATTGAGCCTCTTATGAAGAAAGAGATAAACAAGCTAATAGAGGAAAACATTATATTTCCAATCAAGCATTCAAGTTAGGTTGCAAAATTGGTACCGGTCAAGAAAAAGAATGGAGAAATCAGGTTGTGCATGGACTTTCGAGACTTGAATAGGGCATCTCTCAAAGATCATTACCCACTTCCTTCAATGGAAAAAATCTTATAGGTAGTAGCTAGATTAGAAATATTCTCTCTCCTAGATGGCTACTCGGGGTATAATCAGATAATGGTGAAAGAAGATGATCAGTTCAAAATGACTTTCACCACTAAGTGGGGCACCTATGCCTACAGGAAAATTTCATTTGGATTGTCTAACACCAGAGCCACTTTTTAAGGGCGATGGACATGCCATTCAAAGGGTTAATCAACAAAATAGTACTAATATATCTTCATTATATCATTGTGTTCTACAAAAACACAATAGATCACCTATTTTACCTGAGACATGTCTTTAAATGGTGTAGGAGATTTGGGGTATCATTGAATCCTAAAAAATGCATATTCTTGGCTCACGAAGGCAAGCTCCTAGGCCATATTGTGTCAAATGAAGGTTTGACGATTGAACCATAAAGATTTGAAGTAATTCAAGCATTTTCTCATTGCGAATCCATAAGAAGGATCTTTAGAGCTTCTTAGGAAGGATCAATTTTGTGTATAGGTTTGTATCGAACTTTGATGCTCTTATCAAACCAATAACATTGATGTTGAATAAGAGCATGGAATTTAAGTATACAACTGAGGGAAAAGAAAGTTTCGAGGCTATCAAAGAGGCTATATCCCAAGCTCCAACTCTCATCAATCTGGAATTCTCCAAGGATTTCATGTTCTATGCCTTTTGTGGTTGGAACATGATTTCTACAATCCTAGTACAACAAAACAAAGAGGGATTTGAACATTTGGTTTCCTTCTTTAGTCAAAGTTTGGAGGACTATGAAGTGAGATACTCCTTCATTGAGAAGCATGTCCTCATGGTAATCAGGAGTCTAAAGAAGTTTAAGCACCTAATCTCAAACAACAAGATCCAACTGGTAGTCTCTCATGTGGGAGTCAAGGAATTCCTTCTGAACAAAGATCTGAATGAGAAACATGTAAGATGGATCACTCGTGTCATGGAATATGACATTGAAATTAAGGTTACTAAGCTTGTCTTTGGAAAGGGATTATATGAAAAGTTGGCCTCGAGTCAACAAGTTAAAGAAAGTAATGAATTTTTTTTTTTGGTACTACAAGATGGCCAAGAGTGGGAAAATGATGATGTGATCACTCTTTGTTGGACTTAGAACATGATACACTTTCTACAAACAAGACTATGCCCCTAGAAATGAGAAAAGCAAACAGGAGATATTTCATATTACACGACATCCCATATGTGCTTGTCGATGGTGATTTTTTCAAGAAATACATCAATGGTGTTCTACCGAGATGGATTGGAACAGGTCAAATTGAGAAGATATTACGGGATTTTCATGATATAGAGGTTGGAGGAAATTTTTCCACGCTGGTAACAACTCTCAAGATAATGAAGGCAAGTTATTATTGGTCCATAGTGTTCAATGACATCTATACATGGATCAAAAATGCAAAAAGTGTGCATGTATCACAAGAAAAGAAAGACTAGCAGCACTTCCATTACATCCAATTTCGGTTGACTAGCCATTCATGCAATGGAGATTCCATTTCATCAAGGCCATCTATCCAAATTCAAGCCAAGGTCACAAGTGGATTCCCACAAAAACAGACTATTTCACTAAGTGAATTGAGGCGGTAGCACTCAAAATAGCAAACGAGTCTAGGATACTAGACTTTTAAGAAGGAATAGTGACCAAATTCGGTGTCATCTTAATCGCCACTATCATATCGAGACAATGCATTAACATTCCTAGGTTCGAAGATCACAGGATGGGCTGTTAAGAATGAAATCTACTTGAGAACCTCTTCAAAATATTACCCACAGTGTAATGGACAGGAAGAGTCCACAAACAAGAATTTGATAAGAATCATTAGAAGGAATCTAGATGAAAATCAACGGACATGGCATACCAAGCTCAAATCAGCCTTGGGGGCTGATAGGATCACTCCAAAGAGGTCAATAGGTAATTCCTTTACATGTTAGTCTATGGAAAAGAGGCAGTGTTTCCTATATCATTTGAGCTACCCGCATTGGAGTTCATGAGGCAATTGGAGTTGTCGAATTTGAACCAATGGAGGTTATGTATGTAGAACTGATGGAATTGGAAGAAATCGAAGAACATGTAGTTCAAATGATGGAGAAAGATCAAGCCTTAGTCAAAAGATGGTTTGATAAGAAAGAAAGAGCAATGACTTTTGAGGAAGGGGATCTCGTTTTAAAATGGGATGTAGATCGGAAAACTGGGCAAGTATTCTAAGTTTAATGCCATTTGGAGTGGTGCCTACATGGTCACGAGATATAAAATTAGCAATGCCCTCAAATTTTCTGCATTGGTTGGAGAGGAGTTTCCAATTCAGTTAATAGAATCTATCTTAAACACTACTACTAAAAAGAAATGGTATCACCCTTGTAAATATTAGCCTAGGATTTTAATTCCTCTAAGTGTGTATGCACATTGTCTTGTTGTAGTTTAAAATATAATTTCCCTAAGTGCTTTGGCACACATTTTATTTCTCCCAAGTTGTATCACTATGTGGTTCAATGTGCCTCTAGTCCATTTCAAGGATAGGCAAAAGCTCCAGGTCTAGACAATGTTCTAGTCTCACGAATCTCATCTTCAAGATTTTCTTATAAAAATTGAGGTTGTGGGCAGCGAAGCAAGTTCAAGATCAACGGGTTGTAAGCGGTTGGGTTAAAGTTTCAAGTACAAGATTATTATCATGTTATCATTCATGACTCCATGCCCAATGGATATTTAAAAGCAATTAATCTTTCCTTCTAGTAGGCGGTAACCTCGCGAGTCACTAAATTGTTATCCATTTTTGCCCCTTAAAAAAATAGAAAAACATGACCTTGCCCACTAAGAAGATGGAGGGACCATTCAACTATGGGAGCTAACATTTCAATTCTAAAAATCAGGTTGCGAGTGGGATCAACAGTTGAAAATTCAAGGTCAACAAATGGATGTCCAAGGGAATGTCGAAGGAGATTAGAGCTCAAGCAAAAGAATGGAGGCCCAATCCCAAAGTTTTTAGACTTCGGGAATTTGACATTTTGAAAAACTTATGAAATTCCCAAAGGAAAAAAATCGAAAGTCCAAAAAGAAAAAACTCTTAAATTCTAAAGTACGAAATTTCAGACTTTTGGCTTTTGAAGTTTCAGAGAAAGGGAACAACCGGCTAGAAAATGGATCAAAACTCCCTAAAATCCTAAATTCTAAAAGTTTGAAATGGTTCAAATTTCAGAGGTCAAACTTGGTTTTGGGGTCAACACAGAGGAAATTTTAGGATTTTAGACATGTCAGGGTTTCAGAATTTCAGAATTTCAGGATTTCAGAGTTTTAGGATTTTAGGATTTTGGGATTTCAAAATTTCAGGATTTTAGAATTTCAAAACTTGAGATTTTGAGATTTTGGGATTTCAAAATTTAGGGATTCCGAGTTTTGGGATTTTATGGTTTCAGAAGTTTGGAGCCCCAAATGCAAAAATCACAACAGAAGTTATGAAGTTCCGAATTTTAAATGTTTAAAATTTTGGACTTCAGAATTTCAGGGTTTCACAGTTTTACATGCCTAAGCGGATGAACAATAACCCAACTTCTGAAACTAAAATGTCCAAAAGTTTGAATTTCAGGATTTCGGAGGTATTATGCATTTCATACTCCAAAAAAGGAAGATCAACAGTTCACATTTTTTGTAGAATGACCCCCCAACCATCAGATGGCCATTACTTTTGACTAGGAGCTCCGATTTGCAAAAGAAAGGACTTTTTAGAAAGCTCACAAAGTCCTAAGTCCTTCAAAATGAAAAATACAATCCACCATTTTAGAGAGTTTCCTAGGTTTCTCATCTACCACAATAATGAAGGTATGGGCTTCTTTTCTTACCCAATAAGGAAAATTACAATGAGGCATGGGTTTTCAATGGCACCCACCATATTTTTAGGTGAATTCAATGCATTCTAGGGTGGTTGAAGCAAGAATTCAAATTCTTCTCTCCTCCTTTCTCTCATTCTTCATATATATTGTAAGGAAAGTCAATTTTCTAATGTTGGATAATTTTAGTTTGCACCCTCCCTTCTTTTCTTTTCTCGCAAGTGAATTTGTAGAGTAAAACCTCTCATTCAAGTTGTAATGCAAGTTTTTGCATCTTGGGCCATTATAATGCACTCGTATCTAATTTGTGGAGTAATAAAAAAGTATGGGGATGAATTTCAACCCTCTCTTGTGTTTATTATGTCTTCCGATCTCTCATTGCAATCAGGGGTTATTTGTGCATGGTTATTTGTTTGATATTTAATGGTATTTGTTTAATAGTGAATGAATTGGTGATAAGAAGCTGATTTTTGTTGATGTTCATCCTCTTTGATCTTGTTTCACATTCATTTCCATGCAAGTAAATTTATTCAACATTCCTTTGGTGCATCACCTCTGTTAGTTTAGGTTTAATTCCTTGTAAACTTCTTAACCCTGTCTCCTTGGCAAGTTAGAGTAGATTTTAGGGTAGACCCTCAACAATTTGGAAGTACACATCAAAAATGAGGAATAGGAACTAACCTTCATCCAGAGAGATTTCCCAATTGCGAAGTCCCACACTTTGGGAAAAACTCCATGTTATGCAATCAAAATGACATTTCTAACAATCAAGTTGCATACATTCGGGGGTGACATGACTATGCATCAACAGGTTTATGATTACTTTGTGAGAGTTCAAGTTTCTTATGTGGGTGACTTGTTGATTTCTCAACAAAACTACCGAGGTATTAGAATTGATAGCGAGGAACCTTACAATCGATGGGGAATTAATGATTTCCATACTAGTTTTTCTTCACGATCCCCAAGAGATAATATTAGGGTAGTAATGGGAGAAGATACGGTGGCAATTAGAGGTTGTGATGTAAGTGGGTTTGAAGCCTTACCAGTGAGGAGGTCTCAGATTTTTTTGGCAAGTGTAGTATTCTATGAAGGTTAAATCTAACTGATGGTATTGATAATGTGAGCAGTAAGATTTTGGGATCCTAGGACATTAGTATGAGCTATGTTATTGGTCAAGGAATGGTTTGTAAAATCTTGTTTAAATATGTCTATGGCTTGATTAGGAGGTGCATTGGGAATGTAAATTTGTAGATCGCCTTGGTCACTGAGGTCTTGTAGAAATTTTCTAAAAGAGTGACATTTGTCTATGTCATGTCCCTGAACTTGGTGATATTTACAGTAATCATCTTGTTTATACCAAGAAGGCTTAGGACTAGATTCATCAATAGGAAAGATTAGAGGGATTATCATCATACAAGAAGCCATAAGTTTGTCAAAGATGGAACTAGTATGACTGTCGTAAAGGTTTTTATTTTTAAAGAGGTAAGTATCATTCTCGAATCAACGTATCTTAAATTTATTTTTCACGACAATTGCATCCGCCGAACTCTTAAATTTTTCAATGTCAGAAAGACTATTATAAGAGTAGGATTTGGACTTTTTAAATCATAGTTTAACTTTACCATCTTTTAGGGTTGGGAGTTCCAATTTCCTGGACATGGTAAAGGCTTTGTCAAAGGTTTGAAACGATTAGATTTGGATGGTAGATATATGTTTTATGCAAAACCGAGTGAATAACTGAATTAATTCGGTCTAGGGTATAAAAAGGATAACTGATTTATAACTCATCTCCATATAGTGATGAACTCAATAATAATGTCATCCTCAAACTGTTTGATAACATAAAATTTGGTAATGGATATCTTACACGTAATGTTGATAGAGAAAAATTTTAAAATAATTTTCTAATTGTGCAAACAAATGGAGAGAGTGTTGAAGGATGTTATTTTACTAATCATGAGTAAGCCTAACTAATGCCATTGGGAATTTACATAACATGAGGTATTTATCATCAGCTATGAGATAACAAGTGTGAAGAAATACCTTGAGATGTTGTTTTAGATCTTCCTTACTATAGAATTTAATAAACTTCAGAAGTTCTAAGTGAGCAAGATATGGTTTGAAAGGTACTGATGGGTTCATTACAAATCTATTCCTTGGAAAATGTGTTTTAGGTCCTATTGTGTTGGCTTAGAGATTGGTGATTCTACTCATCAAATCTTGTATAAGATCATTCATAGGAGGTTGGATATTTTAGGAGGAAGGGTTAGCCTATCTATAGATAAGGGGATTTGATTGTTAATGTTGATGGTGTGTAAAAAGAGGAATAAAAAAATAAGGAAAGATGCCTAGTATGTTTTAAGTTTGTTGAGAAACTAACAACTATGAAGAATAGTGGATATGCTGATATGGATGAGGGATAAAATTGTTAATAAGGGCTACGAAGGTTGTGGATTCTATTTAGAATAGATATAACCATATTTCAGGACACCAGATGTAGGGGCTGGTTTTGAGAGTGAACAAGCTCTAAAAATAGAATTCATATTAATAGGTTCTAAGGATGTAAGAATAGATAGATTTATGTTCCAAATCAAGGACGTGAAATTTTGTGAGACAACACACCGAGATGTGACTAGAAGATTTTTCTAATAAGGTATACTAGTGGATCCTATTAAAGGAGGAGGAGAGGTAAAAGGGGTGAGATTAACAGTAAGTGATCAAATTGTAGTTGAGCTTGAGTACCTTAAGGGCTAGTTGAGGATGTAGATGGTAAAATCCCTTGTTGAATAGATTTGTTTTTTGATGAGATAGTATTGTGTTCAAAACTTGTTACAAGGGTAGATGAGGAAGATTTGGATGTATTTATACAACTAGCAGAAATATAATGAGAGTTTTGTTTACTAACCAACTTATATGATGGGACAATAAGATTTGAATGATTGAACGTGAAGGTCGTAATAGGTAACTCATATTTTGGACTATAACATGGATGGAAGATGGCTCAAGAAGTGAGGGAACTGTTGAGAGTGACAAGGTTGGAGTTTAGGAGTTATTTGAATACTGGGTCACCAATATTGAAGAATTGCATAATGGATGGATTGGGAATTATTGATGTTTTTGACTAAATTTTTGGAGAGTGTGGGGACTCTTGGGTGGTTTCTATGTTTTATTGTGATGGGTATGAAATTCTGCAATGGTCTGAATATGATATTGTTGTCTAGTTAAAACCATGAACTAGTAAATAAGAAATAAAATAAACATGGTAATTAAAAGGAAGACCACACAATAAACAAGATATTTTAGATTGTCTTGATTAATTAAAAATATCTGAAAAGAAAAAGATGGCTTGCAAAGAGGTACTAAGAATCATGGCTACTATGACTTGTTTTAGGTGTGTTAAGGATGGATTCCTTGATATACCTGAGGGTACGAGAGGCCCAAATATTTTTTGGTGTTTGTATGAGGCATGATATTGGGGCCTTCCCCACACTTAATGGAACCATAGTGATAAAGGTTTGAGTTCTTAGCCGATATATCTGCGCACCAAATATTTATACTCATTTATAATACTAATTTGGATTCCCCATTGGTGATGAAATCCAAGTAGGTAGACCGGAAAGGAAGAATTTAGGATTAAATTTTTAGTATACATGATTTGGTTGTGTGTGAGGGGAAATAATGAATTTGAATTTTAACCACTATTTAAACTAGAGGATCAGGAAAGGATGAAAATTCAGGTTCACTTTAAGATCCAAAATGAAAGTTTATATTTTATGAATACAACACACAAGATGCAATTTTGAATAGAGACTGAAAGGGGAAGAAAGAAGTACCTTTGTTATCTAGACACTACATTTTAATTATTTTAATTATTTTTATAAAAAAATTAGAGAACTCTAGGATTCATAGTTAGATGAGCTTCTATGAAATAAACATAAAAGTATATTGTCTGTGGAAATGTAGAATTTAATCAAAAAGGGACTTGGGTTGTACCAAGCTTGACATAATGTTTTAGTAGATCTTGAATTCAATTTTATTATATGAAGTAGATCACAAAAAAATCATAAAACAATAGGGTTTAACAATACATGCGTAGGTAAAAGTGGAAGGATACAAATTTGAATTCCCACATGAAGCTTTAGTTCTAAAGATTTGATGTCATACACATACATAGATAACTTTGACAAGATAGATATTAGATAAAGGTAAGTGCACTGATCTGGGGGGATAAAATGGGGTCTTAAGGGGACACTATTTTTGAAAAATAACAATCTTCAACTTTTACGAGTTATTTCAAATAGTTACATTCAAAATTGGAAGATGTTTTAAGAACATGAATTGTAGAATTTTAAGTCTACTTTCTAAGATACTATTTTTTTAAATGGTTAAGTTTTAGTGGGTTAAAGAACTAAAATACCAAAATGTGCTCATATTTTTGTTAAAAACATATTAAACAGATTAGTCAAGCCCCACCAGCTATGGAGCACTATTTATTATTTTAAAAACACTTTGGTAGAAAGATGGATAGGAGCATCTAGTTTGTAATAGAAGTTTTTCAATGTTTTTAGCAAGTGTTTATTTTTATTATTTTTCTACTATTAAAATTTTAAATTTTGAAAAATAACAAAGTTCTAACCATGCTCCCCTAACTACCTCAAAGTATATCAAAAATTAGGTTAATTTTTATATGTATAGAATTAGTCCTAGTTTGTGCCTAAAATTTTTTATTCAATTTCGATGAGTAAAAAAAAGATACATGATGAAAGATAGACATGTATAAACTCCCAAAAATATCTACAAAAATGAATAGTTAGAAAATAATTATCAAGGAAACCTTATATTAGTTAGAAAATTTGAAAAATTATATTTTCGAAAGAAGAAAGTTTGCTCGACGTCATAGTCATATTTTTATTAAATGTATCGATCGTTTTAGTTTTATTTATCATGGAGGAATAGCTATTTGACCTATATTCTACAAAAATACACTATTTGTTGTGTTTTTGTATGTCCATGCCTCAAGTTGGGGATCCAAACGGGATCCAAGCCTAGAGACATTCCTTGGAAAAAGGAAAAAGATGAAACATGTACACGTTATAATGCGGATGCATTATAATTTGTACGCATTCCTATTATATGTGTTTTTGACATGCTTTTATTTACAAAAATAAATGTTTAAGTATAATTTTTTCATTTATTATTATTTATTTTAGTAAATATAAGAAATTAGGGTCACTCTGCACCTTATGGAACTAGTCTCACAACTCCATGAGTCATAATTTAGGAGATATTTTTTTATAATCTAATTTTCGCAGTATATTGGTAATTTTTAGGATTTCAACATTTAGCCTAAATCTTTTGGCATTTAAATTCTACAATCAATGTCTATTTTGACAATGAATATTGTCATTATTTAGGTTTTAGGGCCTTTTAGATTATATATTGAAATTTGTAGGAGTGTTATATGTGTTAAAATTAGGTTTTATAATAAATGAAACAACAACCGCTCAAATATATGCACTCTGAAAAACCTTATAATAGATAGCAAATCAAAACTCATGTGTTGGACATAATGTCATTGGTGTTGTCATTGATGTCAAGTTGCATCGATGAAAAAGGGTGTCTAGGTGGCGTAGGAGTCAGCATGAGGTGTCAATCATCAAGATACATGAAGGTTGATTGATAGTGCCCTGTTTTGGTGTCATGAAGTGTTGCATTGGTGAAGTGTTGGTTGGAACAAAAATGGGAAGCTTCACTATTTTTAAATTCTTCATGACACCTTCAAGCCTTGGAGAAAATGGATGTCTCCAATATGTAGAGGATATACGTATCTTTCCAATGCCTATTTTTTTCCTTTTAACTCCTTACAGAGCTCATGGAATCTTCTAGATAAGTTAGGTTTCACCATTAGAGTGTTTGTTCCCTACACCTAGAAAACCCGATGTTGAGTAGATAGTTCTTGAATGATAAAACCTTTCCTAAATATTCGTAAATTACCTTTAACACTTCCAAGATTCCCTAACATCACCTCTGGATGCTTAAGATCTTTCCTAAACTCTCATGGAGGGTGTTTTAATAGCTTTATAATGGAAAAAATAACTAACATAGAAATTCAATATTTTGAAGCATGAAAAAAATCCCTTGATTAAAAAATAAGGATTTTTAGTCACTGTGCATCCTTCCTCTCGGTGATGCGGAAAATATTGGTAATAATCAATTTTGGCTTTATTAGGTGACTTGGGGTATCTTGGCTCCACTTGAGATGGTAATATATTGTACTAGCCCATTTGGAATGTACCTGAAAGATTATGGAGTTTCCTTTGAAATGTATAATTTGAATATTTCAAATAGCTCTAGTTATGTTATAGGCTTAGGTGTTAACTAACACAATCCTCTCGAGATAGAGATATCAGTTTTGCAGCTTATATACTATTTTGCAAAGATTTTTCATGTCTAAATATCTTGTTTTGGATTGTCTTCTTATTTATAATGGTGTTCAAGTCTTCATGGAACCCTCATAGTGTCCAGGGAATGGAAAATAGATAGATAGACTTCCTCAAACTAGATTATACCATGTTGTAGAAGTTTAGTAGCATGTGACATGAACATAATTATTCAATGGAATCCTTGAGTCTATTTAAGGGAATTGATCATAAGGGAACAATGTTACAAAAGTCAATAAAAGGTAATAAGCCATCTAAAGGAGGATTTCTCAAATTAAATTGGCATTCACAATCCTAACTATGTGTGCTTAGTCTTAAGGGCCTAGAGTAGAACATTCATTGTAATAGTCAATACTTATTACTAGTAGAGTCCTTAATAAGTGTGGAGAAAGGTAATAAGAAGACCAATAGTTTCAAAATTATTAGTATTGGTTGGAATAAGAATAAAATCAAAGGAATGTACAAATACAGTCTAACATTATTAACATTGAGTTTGAGGGATAGGAAAAATGTACTTTAAGAAAAATAGTCTTTGTTCCTTTTGTATGCAAGTTGTTGGAGCCTCTAAAAAGTTGGACGAACGCCTAAGGGCATTAAGGAATCATAAAATCAGGTCATAAGGACAAATTATTGAGTGTTTATTAGGTAAAGGAAGTAATGTACAATCATGTTTATTTCTTGTGACTATTAAGACCAACCTTGAGAAATAGATTTCTTATGAAAGAAACTCATAAGAAAGTTGTATCTATCATTGAGGGAGTGTTGTTAGAATGTTTTGAATCCTCGAGGAATAGGGTAAAATTCTTATAGAAATTTAATCAAGTAGACCTATTGATTTTCTGCATAGTTCCACAAAGAAGCCTAGAGAAAGTAAGGGTTTTTATGAAAAGACTTAAGTAAAAGAGGAAGAGTTGAGTGATTTGCATTAGTGATTAGGATAGGGATAAGTATAGTGAGATGAGTGAAAATAATATTGAGTAAAAGTCAAGGTGAACATGAAAAACAAAGTTGAGAAGATTGTTTAGAGCTTGACCAAACAAGGAGTCTTAAAAAGCCAAAAGATAAAAATCGAGCAAGATGACAGATAAATGAGTAATGGAGCATTTAGGTGTGCTTGAGACAGTTGTATGGGTGTGTTGAAAGGTGGAAATAAATAGGACATAAATAGGACATCATTTTTCAAAACATGTGGTAATCCATTAAACCCTTTTTTTTCAAACCCTAACTATACCTACTTGAAAGAAGGGAAAAGGAGAAAGTTTAATTGGGGAAGTTGTATTTTGAGCTAAAGTTATATAAATAAGATTGCAGGGTACTCTGTATCATCTAGAAAACCTATCATGAGTTCAACATTTACCATGCTTCAAATTAAATTCCTAATAAGATCATTCAATGTATAGGGAATAGTGGCTAAGGTGTTTGATCAACTCATTTAATTTTGATGAGAGACTACTTCCTCCAAAGGCCTAAAAGGCCATTTTTGGCCATTCTGTAGCTAATTGAACACCCTTTGAAAGTTTTTAGAGAAAATATAAAGCATATGAGGGTGATTTAAGAGAGAATTGAAGATATCTAAGTAAATTTAGGAAATTTTAGGAAATAAAATCTCATTCAGGAGAAATTTGTTTAAGATTGGTTTTTTTAGGTGTAGGGAATGAAAGCTAAAATGGTGAAAGATGAATTCTCATGGATGATTCCAGGAGTTCTGCAAATATTTAGGATGAAAAAAATAGGTATTAGAAGGATATTAGAATACTATAGAAGGTGGAATAATCAACATTGATTCAAGGAATAAATATTTCTTTAGGTAATGCAAAACTCTTCGAGATGCCCCTCCTAGTTCAAAACAAAATAGGACCTAAATTTTGTGTTGCATGCAGAATTAGATTTTTATAATAGTTTCATTGATTATAAAATGTGATTTTTAGTGTTTCATTGAAGTATGGAGGTCGAGAACATGTAACTCATCATCAAATTTCATTCAAGGATTCATCCCCTATTCGGAGGAGGAAACCCATTTCCATGAGAAACAACTTGAGAAAACATTTGTCCACGTATGTTGAGCATGCTTCCACCCAAGTGTCATCTTGGTCAAGAAATTTAATTGTGAAGAATTCTTCATGTTCAAAGGTGAAATATGGAGCTCAAGAAGTGACTTGATGATCATCATATCTTGACATTTTCATTGTACCCAAATCACTCCTAAAAAAAATCTCAAATGAGTTAGTCATGCCATTGAGGTATCCAGGACCATCATGTGTGAATTATTAAGGAATCATCTATCTCCATGAGAGACATATGAGAAAATATGTGTATGAGAAGCATGAATTTGATTTCATCAAAGGATGATTTTAGATCCATGAAAGGTGAGGGGATGATCTTCATATGGAGCACCCTATTTCCAAGAATGACCAATCATCTCAGTTCACTTGATGCAATTAACTTGATCACACCTTAAGGAGGAGGCACATTACAATCACCTCATTCTGGTCATAGGACAAAAATACCATTTAGGGAGCAATAATCTACCGATAAAGTGAGGACCTTGTTTTAGTAAGAAGTAGAAAAACATCATAGAGTTGATTCATGGTCACTAAAGTGAATTGTGGATTAAATTTCAAAATTGGTACCAATTCAAGTAGTCGAAGTGCCAAAATCAAATCTAGAAGGTCAAAAAGCTCCAAAATTACATCAAGATATATGGTCACCTTTTACAACATCGTTTCACTTGTAGCACCTCGGATGCCAACTTGTACATAAATAAGGTGGGGATACAAATCATAGTTATTGTGTTTTATTTGAATGATCTTTTTATCATTGCAAGTTCAAAAAAATTAGGTTGATATCGAGAAGAAGGACCTTGAAAGATCCTTTAACATGACTGAATTGGGGCTAATCCATTACTGTCTTGGCTTGGAGATATGGTAGAAAAATAATTACATTGTTATCTCCTAGATAAAATATGCCAGGAAACTCTTGGAAAAATATAGAATGTTAGATTGTCAACCTCTTTCAACACCAATGGAGAAAGGTTTACAACTCTCTTGATTCTAGGACTCACCTCAAGTGGATAAAACTCTCTACAAATAACTCATTGGGAGTATCATCTACTTGACCTACACCAGAAAAGAAATATATTTTGTTGTGAGTTATATCTCGAGATTAATGCACGAGCCAAATAAGTGTCATTAGAGTGTAGCAAAGCATGTTGTAAGATACGCTTGATGCACACTTGAATATGGTCTGGAATAAAAGAAGAACACTTGGTTATTCTTTCATGGATACATTGACTTGGAAAATGCTAGATGTGTTGATGATATAAAGTCAACGTCAGGTTACATATGTTATCTTGGATTTGGACCGATCTCATGGATTTGTAAGAAGAAAAGTATTGTTAGTATTTCATCCACTGAGGAAGATCATTTTGCCAAACATGGAGTTGTTTGTAAGGTGATATGGTTACATTGCATTCTAGTTGATCTTAAGATTTTTGAAGAAAAGACACCAATCCTTCATTGCGACAATCAAGATGTGTTGAATCTTGTGAAGAATCATGTCTTTCATGAAAGGACCAAGCATATTGAGGTTGGATGTCACTACATTCAAGAGAAAGTTGTAAACCATGATATCTAGCTCTGTACTACCCAAAAGATGCACTGATAATCGAATATACTCATAGAACATGGAAAGGTGAAATTTGGATTGTTTAGGGAGTACCTTTGTTAAAATAATGTAACAAGGGGGGAATGTTAGCAGACTAGGACTCTACTTGATGTAGAATGGTGGAAGCAAGAAGTATACATCTAGGAATGTAGTTCATGATAGAACTGGAAGTTAACTATTGCATCATTTTTTAACAACTATATTATAATTTCTCTTCATTTTTGTATAAATTCTCCATTCGTGGTTCAGAATGATTAATAAACATTGCATGTTTTTCTCATAGTATTGTAATAATCATGCTAGACCCCAAACTGTCATTATTAAGAAAGGATTGAACACCTTTCAACATTCCACCCTTTCATAATATGAATGTATGCATTGGTAAGAGGGTTTATACAAATTTTAAAGCCACAATTCCAAGTATATGGGTCATTAACTTGAATTTTATATCAAATCCTAATTATAACCCTGTCTCAGTCCTAGGGGCTTCAAAGCCTAATTAAATAAAGAATAATTATTTTCAAACCCTGATATTTGGCCTTTAACTCTGTATCCACTTGTTCTCACTTCCTATTCTAACAATGGACCAAACACTATATGATCAATCTCAAAATTTCATTAATAAGCTTACATGTTTTCCGCATTGCAGAGTTATTTAAACAGTAAAATGACAAAAGTATTGAAAAAAAGTATAAAGGTACTTAATTATCCTTGAAAATTTGTATGAATCATCTTCAAAAAATATGATGCCTCTTAAAAAACTTCCCCATAAATATTTCAAGGTTAATACACCAAAAATCCTTACAAAATTATAATCACACAGGTGAGTACAATCCTTTGGATGGATTTTCCAACTATAATTTTTTTTTTCAATTCAAATTCTTACCCAAAAATTCTTTAAATATATTCTACCCAAATCCTCAAGTGCTAATAAGGAAAGATCACCTTGTTCTTAAGCACATATTCTAAAAGACTTATAATCTCTACATGAATAATACCATATCATAGTGTAAAAAGAATTTTTTTTCATCAAACTACAATTTTATTAAAAATTAATATCTTCTCGTTATTTTTCTTCCTCATAACCCTCAAAGGAATGAATAAAAATTCCTTTACCATTCAAGATTCATCCCATTTACATCTTATTACTATTGACAATTTTTGCACTTGTGAAAAAATGGGCAACTCAAACTTTATTACGATGGATTGCATTCGTGAAGTATACTTAAGCTAAGGTAGATCACATCAGATTATGTCATTACTTTGCTGATTTGTTTAAAAGATTACATCATATATTGAGCCAACGCACGATTGTGTAGGGCAATGCCTTCCCATCAAGCACACAGAGGGAAGAGTTTCTCTTTCGCTTGGCCCCTATCCTTCGGGACTGGGGAGATTAGCCGCGAGGCCTCCTTAAGGCTGGGTGGAAGTAATACGGTGTTCACCAGGAGCATTCCCTAGAGACTCCCACCTGCATGGTGGGCTCAGTATTGGTAATTACATACAACAAATGATGTATGTTACTAATTAGGTAGGTAACAGAGATCAGGTTTCACTGTTGTGTGCAAAATCAAAGTCGTAATCTGAAGTCAAGGGGTGATTCCCAAAAATAGTGCTTGCTTACTAACCGTCCCCGAGCAAGGAGCTCTTCCATTTAGGAAAATTAGGAAATTACATGAAATCTACAGCTATGTGTCTTTGTTACAAAATGTAACAGATCACATAGTCTACAATTTCATGACTATCCTCAACAAAAGAAAACAAGTCCCGAAGGATAGTTGTGTTGTCTTGATGAGGACATCCAATCACAGAGTAGGTGAAGAGTAAAGTTTTGGAACAAAAACATAAGTGTAGATCACAGAAATCGATTTCATTCTTCGAATGTTACAAGTTCTATTCAATGTTCTTTCCTTCATGATTAAGACATTCAATTATGTTATTGAGTTATTTAGTTCATTATACAATCCATACAAAAAGTAGAAATGTAGAAAGAGATATACAACTCATTTACAAAATTCAATGTTTTATTCACAAGGGGAGTCAAATTTTTCCCACACAAGCCATGGGATGTAACTTAAAAGAAAGATACACATGCATGAAGGAGAAAGAAGAGGAGTATGAGGGTGAACCCATCATTTCCTTGTATATTCTTCTTTGTGCAGAGCATCTCCTTGCCAACTCCTTCATCCTCAAGTCATGGTACCTAAAAAGCAAAAAACAAGTCAACTATCGATTCTGAGCTCATAGATAAAACCATATTCCTACACTATCCTACTTTGTGCATATGAATCTTCCCTAAACAAGAGATGTATTCTACTTGAAGGACAAACTGCATGCATGCTTTAATCACTCAGAAAGAAGAAAGTGAAAAGAAAGAAGAAAACATGGACATAAGAGAGGCCAAAAGCCTAAATATTTCCTAACTATTTTCCTAAGTGTGCAGGTATAGGTTGCAGAAAAAGAGAGAAATAAATAAGTCATAATTACGTGCTAAGAAGAAGCAAAAGTGTAATTAAGAGTTCAATAAACATTCCGCAAATGGAAGAGGTTAGAGCTTAGAAGAGACATTATCAATAAAGTACATTCTTCAATTTGTAAAGAAGAGGGAGAATCAGATTTCAACAAGTCAAGCTAAAAGCAAAAAGGATTACAATTGGAATAGGATGAGAGATAAGATTCTGGGAAAATTTTGATAGGGCTTCACCTTATAAAATCAACATTTACAACTTTCCAACATCTATATCCAAACTGAAATTAAAGAAATGTAGTGAAAGTAGTAGAGTAAAGTATCTGAATCAAGGCTTATGCCTAAAAATGGTGTTACAATAGGTAAAGAATTGTTTACAATTTCTAGAAAGCAACTTACAATATTACAAAGGAGCATCTCAGAATTTGAAATAAAGGAATACAAAGATTGCAGGTTCAAACTTTCATTAAGGAAATCATCAAATTCAGAGCTATAAAAGTCATAATAACCCAGATCTAAAGTGTAATTATCTATTCAGAACAGGTATATCATTTCAGGCTCAGAGTAAAAGAGATGAGTATAACTCAAGACTGTAATCAAAGAAGTTACTCTCAGCCAAAGAACAAAATTTTCTTAATGAAGGCAGTCTCGGAATAGCATTTTATATTAATACAACTTGAAGAGCTATGAAAAACGGAAGATACAGGTATTCAGAACAACCTCCAAGGAATGTATCAAGGAATAACATGGTATAGAGTTCGAGTGATCAAAACGGTGGCTACTTCAAATAAAAGCTCGAAAAAGGAGAAAAGGCTGAGCTTCAAGAAGGAAAATGGTGGCCATCGTGGAATATAGGACTCCACGGTGGACAGGTTTTAGAAGAAATCCATATCAAAACCCCTGCAATCATACAATGGTGATAAACCCACATGGCCATAGAGGATTAAGCAAATAAATCATAGAGAATACTAAGTGGAGTGACTATCAAAGGTAAAGAATGCACAAACCCGAAAATAGAATACAATCTAAGACTTCTCAATTAAAGATTTAAATTTCTGGTTTGTGTTTTGAAATCTCTTAATCAGGGTATGAGTAGATTTTGTAACCAACATACACCTATAGTCACCATTTTAATCAAAGAGAAGCCAAAGTACAGAGAAAACACAGGCCGAGCCATAGATATTCAGTAAACCCTAAAGGAAAAGTCTAAAATCAGGCCGACATGAAGTTCAAATACACAAAATCAAGAAACATTCAGACCTGGAGTTAAGGGAGGACAAGTATTGTAATGAAATAATGGAGACCCAAATGAATGTTGAGCTCAAAATGTAAAGCTTCCAAAGGCAAAAAAGGTTCGAGATATCATTAATGGTGGCGGAAGTCACATGATACAACAAAGTTGAAGAAAGCTGTCACAAGCGTAATTGAAAAGAAAATGTACCCAGTGTTTGAGCTCTCTTAGGAACACGAAACTTTAGTACCATTTAAAAATTTATATATCGAGAAAGTGTCGACCATCAAAGCGATATAGAAATAAAGGCCATTATTTTGCAAATGTGTTTATCACATTTCTACCTCAAAAGAAATAAGTAATAGATCTAGTTCAGTAAAGGATTTCTTTTCATTTTACCAAATACCCATGAAGGGAATCGGACTTACCAGTCAAAAAGATCAAAATTCAAAAGTAAATCATGAACTCAAGTGCCAGTGACATTTCTTACCCAGAAGCTTGCACAACTCTGCAGAAGGTGAAGACACAGGAAACCCGAAAAGCACTAACAGTGGTGGCTTCAAATAATAACATAGAAAGTATTTTCCACAAAGGACAAGCTCAAAAAGAAGAAACCGAGCTTCGAAAATGACCACACAGAGCTAATAAGGTTGAAAGAATCAAAACCCGAGTTTACAAAGCTTTAGCAATGGCGTCGAAGGAAATTTTTTTGTGAGGGCTTCGCCCGCTTCACAAAAATCTGAATGAAATGATCATTGGGTTCAAGTTTTCTTTTACCATGCCAACTCGAGGGAGAATTAATGAAACCTAACCGAGGGTCAAGCATCGACAATCAAAATTTAGATGGGTACAGAGATCAATGGTCGGTGATCGTTCACTGAATTCAAAGAAACCAACCATAGTTAGTCCCCACCAACCGTTTTAAATGCAAATCTTAAACCCTAATCACAGTCAAGGATCAATGACATCGAACACAGGAAGTATAGAGATCGATGGCCCAAGATGATCACCAACTTCCACACAAACCCGAGTTACTCTCTTTTGATTAGAGGTTAGTTACAAATGCCACCGACAATATTTCCAAGGGGTGAGTCACCGTGGGGAAGGGGCCAACCCACATCATCAAATCAAATAATAAATCATTACAAATGACTTTCGAAAGTCTAACTTTAGTGCATGCTCAAAAATTCAAAAGGCCAACCAAATCATACACAATGATCACCGAAAAGGTAAAATATAACCTTTTCCAATCAAATGCAAAAGGGAGGGACAACAATATAATACCATGATAATAAAAGTGGGGTGGCATACCTTATAACATGCCTAAGTCCACAAAGGTGGCCGAATGTAACATGGTGCCCCTTGTATTATTTCAAAACACAATATTTGCTAAGTCCACAAGAGTGGCCAAACCCAATGAAGGAAAAAGTTCACAACCACAAGTGGCCCCCACTGATGGTGATAGATTGTACATGAATTGGAATGCATTTTTTCATGTGATCACTAGAGAACAGAATAAGTGTCAACATCAGAGACAAAGGTGGTCCCAATCAGGATTAATGTTTGGATGAATTATTTTTGCAAATATTGCTAAGTGTTGTAATTATTTTCTCATAAGCAAAGAGTTGTATTTCTTGCATGCTTCACAAGAAGACAAAACAGAGAAGAAGACGAATTTGCATGCTCAAAGGAGGAAGACTTGCCTAGAAAGAAATTTTATTATTAGCAAATTATTCACCCATTCTTTCCTTAAAAATAGAACACTCAACTTCAGTTTGACTGTATTGTATTGAAGGCCATTAATGCCTATTTTAAACCTGTATGCTCTATTTTGTATTATTTTATCCATTTATTTATTATTAAATAAAGGATAAAATTAGGATGCATGGGTGAGTACAGCTCTTAGTCTATTTTTAGGAAGGGTGGGAAAGTTTTTTTGGTATATATTGTGTGCCTTTGCAAAGCAAAAAGATTCTTCCTAGAGGAATTTTGGATATATGAGGACTGAAGAAAATTTTTCCAATTTTTCCCTCTGAGTGTGAAGTGTTTCTGCCTTTCCAAGTTACTTTGCAGTCTTGTGTATGTTATATTAATCTTGTGAATGTAAATTCCCTAATCAACCACCTTACCCTGCTGCAAATTTCAGTCCTTTCTACTTAAATTTTAATGTGCATGTTAACTTATTAGTATTGTTGTGATCCTCCCTTAGTATAATCAAGTGTTTTTCCCTTAAATGTTCTGCAGAAAAACTATTGGTTCATGCATCAAGAATTATTCACAGATCAGTTGTGCATATACTTAGTCAAATACCTCACACAAATTTGGTGTATCACCTTAGTTTTAATCATTTTTAATTTCATCTTTTTACACTCAAACTCCTAGAAAGTAGTTTAGGATACACCAAAAAGGAATTGGCCTTGATACCGAGACTCACCTCGAAATAGGTATACCCACGCACTGAGGTGTTTCCATTGTATCTACGAAAGAGTGAGATAATTTGTGCAAGTTTAGAAAACATGCAACCATCTCTCTACAAGGTGCACTTTCAAGAGATAACAGTTTTTGGCACGCTCGGTGGGACCACAAATCAGATCTGCATACAAGTTTCGATTGACAACAATGATTTACAGAAAATTAAAAATCACTTTAGGAAAAGCGTAGCTAATCCATTCTAAATATTTTATCATCTTTTGGCGACTCCGTAAAGCTGAATTCAGACCAGTATTGTAGCATGTTCCATGCCTAAAGTGACTACAAGATCATCAATAAGAGGGATTCCTTCTAATTTTGTTTCTTTACCTTTGAATTCTGCTAAAAGGGGAAGAGTTGGTAATACTTTGACTTATAATAGACCTAGTTTTGGTAACCCTCCTCCTAATATTTCTTCACCACATGTCAATTTTTCTATCAATATCCCGCTTTTCCAATGGCCAAACAACCACCTAGGAATTTTGTGCCCTTTACTAATGGCAGCCCATTAGTAATTCCATTTATCATGATATTCCCTATTAGCAGAGAACTGAATGTAGAAATGTCTGAATGAGTTTATTCACAATGAAGAGTGTATTAATACAGGAGAGAATTCAGTTAGCAGGTAACCACCTGTAACTGATAGGTCGGTTATATATAACTAAGATAAACTATGTATTAATTATGCCAACATTCCCCGCTTAATACATTATTTTTACAAATCTACCCCAAATTCATCATCTTGTTATGTTGCGACATGTCCTATCTGCTTCTTGCAACAAGGACTTTGTCTGGATTTTCTTGAATCTCTGTGACAAATGTGCTCTCATTTGTAGAAAAATAGATGAAGAAGTGAGCTCAAAAGCTCGTGTGGTGTGCCACAAATGTGCCTGAGGGAATTTAATCTCGCATTTGTCATCTGGATTGACACAACTCTTCTCTGTCTATATGTCAAACAAGACTCAGTCCATTATGTCCTCGAATTGCAAGTTTTGGAGACTGGAAAAGAGTAGATACCGATGCTCTTGTGGGCTTGACTTTGGCTCTCTCAAATGCGACACATCTCTATGGTTGCTTGTAATATTGCTAACATCTTTGGGCATGAATTTCATGCTTTCAGATTGTTGCATGGGATCATAGGCTGGTTGTTCACGTCCATCTTTGATAGAAAATTTTATGAATGAATGAAGGGGCTTAATCTCGTTTTGTTCCGATTTGATTCATGAAATCTGAAAACCAGATTAAATTGTAAAAACAAGGCGGAGCTTGCTGTGATTTTATTAATATAAAATGAAGCATTACAACCAAAAGAGAGAGCTACAATATTTATAGATATTGGACAGCTTCTATCTCTTCCACAATACATGGAACAAATCTCCTAAACAAAGCAAATATGTAGAAATAACATATTGCCCCTAAAAATATTCTACAGGAAATCATCCGAGAACAATATTCTAACTAAAGAACATCCTCCACAATCTAAGGGATGATAATAACACACTAACAACTAAACTAAATAAAGTAATGAAATAATTACTTTATTATAATTACACATTAATCCACATATGGTGAATTAAGTGTTAGATTATTTCTAACATTACCCCCTTAATTCATCATATTCTGAAGTGAACAGAGAGAAATACTCTGAATGCCTCAAATTTAGGATGTGCAAGAGATTTTGTGAAGATATCTACACGCGATGTTACATTGGGCAATCTTTGAAGTTTGAATATTGTTGTTACGAACTTGTTCACGAATGAAATGTACCTGCACCTCAATGTGTTTGGTGCATTCATGAAAAACTAGATTCCGAACAAGTTTTATTACTCCTTCATTGTCTACATGTAGGATTGTTGGATGATCATGTGGAATTCCCAATCCTTCAAGTATCCGTCTGAGCCAAATCACTTCACAGACAGCTCCTCTTGTGCATGATATTCTACTTCAGTGGAAGACCTTAAAACACAATTTTGTTTCTTGTTCCCCATGAAATAGGTTCGAGATCCCAACAAGAACACAAATCACGAAGTGGACTTCCTATCATTAACATTCCTGCATGATATGAATCGTATATCCTATCAAGAATAATTTATCATTCTTCTTGTATTCTAGGCCAAAGTCCATGGTTCCTCCGATGTATCTCAATACCCTCTTTACTTCTTTCCGTGACAAACCCTTGGTTCTTACATAAATCGAGGAAAATAACCGATTGCATAGCTAATATCGGCCAAGAATAAGTTAAGTAAATGAGACTCCCAATCAACAAATCAATAAAGAGTAACATTTACTTGTTCTGATGGATCTTTGTGAGACAATTGAAGCCTTGTCTCCATAGGTGTAGCCATTGGTATACTATCCATCATTCTGAATTTCTTGAGCATTGTCTTGGCATATTTTAGTTGAGTAACAAAGATGTGATTTTCCTTTTGCCATACTTCAAGTCCAAGACAATAATGAAGAAGCCCGAGATCTATCATGTCGAATGATCGATTTAGATCTTACTTAGTTGTTTCAATCATCTTCACCGAACTTCCAGTGATGACTAGATCATCGACATATACTACTATGATCACTGCTCGCCCTCCTTTATTTTTGAGATAGAGATTAGGATCATATGGACTTCTTTTGAATCCATGTTTGATGAGATGCTCATGAATCTTTATGTACCATGCCCAGGAGCTGTTTGAGACCATAAAATGACTTTATGAGTCTACATACCTTTCCTTCTTTACCTTGTATGAAAAAACCTTCCGGTTGAGTCACGTAGTCTTCTTCCCCGTAAATCCCCATTGATAAATGCACTTTTTACATCCATTTGATGAACTTTCCAACCAAATTGTGTAGCTAGAGAAAATATCATCGTGATTGTTTTGATCTTAGTTGTTGGTGTGAATGTTTCTTCATAATCAATGCCTTCTTTTTATACATAACCCTTAGCTACCAATCTTGCCTTGTATTTATCAATGCTTCCATTTGATTTGTACTTTGTTTTAAATATCCATTTACAACCTATTGCCTTCTTCCCTGGTGGAAGATCTGTAAGTTGCCATGTATTATTCTTAATCAAAGAGTTGAATTCTGAATTCATAGCATCTGACCAAGGTTTTGACTATTGGGCATCTTGAACTGTAGTGGGCTCACTTGATTCAATTACTGTACTCATTAAGGCTAAGTTTACCTCATTTTGAGTCATACTATGAGTTCTAGGTCTTGAAGTGGATGTGTTAGGATCACTATCCAACTTAGCATCTCAAATTAGATTAGTATACCACTTAGGCATACATTTAGCTATTCCTGTAGATGGAGGAGTTGAATTATCCTCATCATTGTTATCTTCATCAAGAACATCTTCTATTTTCTTAGTAGGATTGTTTTGTGAGTTTATGGAAGGAGCATCTGCTTCTTTATTTTCAAAAAACTCAACATCTCTACTTGTGAAATTTTTTCTTGTTTTTGGATCCATTAACTTGTATCCCAAGGATTCATCACTGTATCCCAAGAATATAAGTTGTTCTGATTTCATATCAAGTTTAGTTCTCTTTTTCTTAGGAATGTGCATACTTTCCTTGCATCCAAAAACTCTAAGGTGTTTAATAGATGGTTTGTTCCCTGACCAAGCTTCCTGTGGTGTTAGTCCATCAAGTGCAGAAGTGGGAACTCTATTCATCAGATAAACTATTGTTTTTACTGCTTCTGCCCAATATGTTTTAATCAAGCCTGAATCATCAATCATACACCGTACCATATCCATTATAGTTCTATTTCTTCTCTCAACTACACCATTTTTTTGTGGTGTATATGGAGGTGCCATTTGCTGACAAATTCCATGTGTTTCCAAAAAATCTTTGAACTCATTACTAGTGTATTCACCCCCTCGATCTGAGCAGAGTGTTTTTATTTTCTTACTAGTTACATTTTCACAAGTTACTTTGAATTTCTTGAAAGTTTCAAAGGCTTGGTCTTTGGTGCGAATGCAGTATACCCACATTTTCATGAGTAATCATCAACAAAGAGCATAAAATATTAAAACCCTTAATGACTAGGTCTCATAGGTTCGCATAGATCGGTATGCACCAGATCAAGTTTACCACGGGCCCTGAATGTACTACTTTTCTAAAAAGAAGCTCTATGTTGTTTTCCTGCCAAACAATTTGTGCACTTGTCTGTATTTTTCTTGAAATTTGGCAGTCCTCTTACCATATTATTTTTTCAAGTGTTTCAAGATAGCCAAAACTTACATGGCCAAATCTTCGATGCCACAATTATGCTGATGATGTATCCTTAGCTACAAGGGCTTGATTTTTGGTTTGAACAAAATCCAACTGAAACATAAAACCTACACCAGAAGCTCGTGTAACAATGTTGGAGTTTTTAGACTTATCTTTGATTAAACACATCTTCTTTCCATTTGTACAATCAAAATCCACTTTTAAGTTGTGCTCCAAAAGTTGACTTACTGAAAGTAGATTCTTTGTCAATCCAGGAACATATAGAACATCTCTTATTGTGCACTTTCTTGATCCAAGAGGTAAGGAGATGTTTCCAATTCCTTGTACTTTGTACGATGAATCATCACCCAACGAAACAAAGTCTTTGTTAGGTGTATTCTTTAACTCTAAGAACCAATCATTTCTCCCGGTCATATGTCTTGTTGCTCCTGAGTCAACATACCAAATTGCCTGTGGTGAATTGATTTCTTGAGTTGATTGTGCAGCAAATAGGAAGTCCTCATCTGGTGAGTTATCTTCTTCTTCAACAATGTTTTTGTGCTTTGCAGTGTTTTCTTTTTCTAGTTACTTTTCCTTTGTCCTTGTTGTTTGTTTTGATAACCCTCACTAGATTATTGAAAATCTAGCTTCTTTCCAATAGAAGAACCCTTCTGAAATGTGTTATACCAACAATCTTTTAAGTCATGTCCTTTTCTGCCACAAATTTGACACTGCTTTTGCTGAGTGTTCCCTTGATTATTCTGTTGAGAATGTTGCTTGTGTTGTTTACCATTTGTATGAATCTATTTCTTTCCCTTATGGAATGAAGAGAGCGCTTGTTCCTCATCTTCTACAGGTTTGTTCATGGACTCTTCCTATTGTAACATGTTCACTAATTCTTCAAAAATTGTAGTTGGACCCATAATGTTGAGATTTGTGACAAATATTTTGTATGAGGCTGGTAAAGCTCTCAATACAATAGGGACAAGAGATTCATTAGTGACCTCTACTTCCAAAGCTTGGAGAGATGATCTCAATATAGTAGCATGCTTTAGAAAACCTTCATGAGACTCATTAGAATTCATTTTGAGACAATGGAGTTGTGTTTGTAATTGTATAATTGCATTTTGTTCTTAGCTTCATATACGCTTGCTAGTCTATCCCATGCTTCTTTTGTAGTTGTCGCTTGACGAATATGAGGTTGAACATCATCGAGTTACACCAAACAAAATTATAATTTTTTTCCTTTTGATTAGCACGATCAAACACACGTTAAGCAATATCATTTTCTAGTCTTGTTATTGAGCCATAAACTACACCAATTATGTCATCAAATTCAAGTTGAGTTTTAATTTTTATTTTCCATGCGCATAATTATCTCCTCGTAGGAGTTGTGAATCGAGAAAAAGAATTTGGGTGCATTGTTAGCCATTTTTGTAGGAAAGAAAAGAGAGATAGAGAATCAAACACAAAACAAATCCCCCTCAAATCAAGTACACACCCCCAAAAAGAAATGATTTTTATTGAGTGTGGGCTCCTTTTTGGCCTTTTTCAATGATTTTTCTAAGCGATGTCAGCAGCTTTTACAAACATCTTGTAAATAAAAAAGAAAATTGCACCCCCCTTCTTGTTTACGAAAAATTAATATTTTCGCAATTTTTTTAAATTTTTGGGCACTTTGGCCTCTTTTCCCTTAAAAATTTAGTTTTGGGCTCTTTGGCCTCTTTGACTGGACCAAAGCATATAGCTAAAAAAAACAGACACTTTAAAAAAAAACGGCACCTCAATCCAAGGTACCAATTGAAAGTTATGACCGTTTTAAAATTATTTTTCTCGCGCCTTTCAAAAATGGATTTTTGTTTTTGTTCGATTTTTTCGCATCATCCAAACAAGGGAATTTTTTTAAAATGATTATTAACTTAGAAAATGTGGGTCTGACTTACGCATGCATGTAGCTTTGTTTCCTCCATCGTCAGCCTTGTTTCCTTCGCCGCCCTTTCACCTTAAAGGCTCTCTTACGCTCTGTTTTGCAAGGTCGCACAAGAATTGCTTGTAGATTGAAGATGCACAGCCAGATCAGTATCCAACTCATTTTTTTTTTCTTTTACAGGTGTGAAGCTGTCAGGTAAATCCATAGGTCTACAAGGTGAATTCACAGATATATGCAAATACCACAGTTGCATACAGGTTGCAGATCGGTGGTGGATGTTTCTTTTTTATTAAAAATGAAACCTACACACCAAACCTGAATGGTGGTGCCTCCAAAATTGGGGTTTCACTAAATTAAATCACACTAAACAGGATCTCTGAATTAGAGAGAAAGAAAAAAACAATTGTATATAGTTCATATGTAATGAACAATATTAAAAAAAATTTATACAATCACTTTGTTACCAATCTTGGAGGTGTTTCTATACTGTTGCTTTTTCTGCTTCTGGCATGTGGAGTAGGGCAGGGGCTTTGAAGAGGCTGGGGGCATCTATGGCTCCTCCTAGCTTAGGCTTCTAGTCCTCCTTCCTCAAAAATTCTAACACTTCCTCAACAATTATCTACAACCTTAACTCCCCTGCTCTGGTACCAAATGAAATCTGTAAACCAGATTAAATTACAAAAACAAGGCAGAGCTTGCTGTGATTTTATTAATATAAAATGAAGCATTACAACCAAAAGAGAGAGCTGTAATATTTATACATATTGGAAAACTTCTATCTCTTCTAAAATACATGGAACAAATCTCCTAAACAAAGCAAATATGCAGAAATAACATATTACCCTTAAAAATCTTCTACAAGAAATCATCCGAGAACAATATTCTAACTAAAGAAAATCCTCCACAATCTAAGGGATGATAACAACACACTAACAAATAAACTAAATTAATTAATTAAATAATTACTTTATTATAATTACACATTAATTCACATATGGTGAATTAAGTGTTAGATTGTTTCAACAATTCAAACAAATTCCACATGTCTCTTGATCTTTTGTACGATGCACTTGCTAATGTATTGCTTGGTCTGCGAACAACAATTGAGAAGATGTTGGGGGAAGGAGTCTACCAATGCACACCTCGGCTTTCGGTGGTCGATGCCACTCATATCAGTCTCCACATAAAGTGCTTATAAGTTGGTCAGTGGTCATTGCCACATGCTCTCTTCTCTTTTGCCTTTGCACCATTTCTCAACGAGACTACTTCTTCCTCCACGGTTGTCTTTGCGACTCTTCACTAACTCGCCAAAGCTCTATGTTTTTGGAATTTAATTTTGATGTAGACATTATTGTAAAGAGTGTTGAATATCCATCTTTTGGTCAATGAAAGGAAACATAAAATGGATTTTAGCTGTTATTGTAAAACCAGAGACGTTGCTCACCTTCAAAGTTTTGTAGACCTCTTTCTACATCAATAGAAATGAGTTGAAAGGTAAATCATAACCGTCATAACCATTCTATCCCTTCCTTGTGTGACTTCTCCTTATCCTTGCATCTTTGCCAGGAGCTCCACCTTTAGATAATCCTTTCTTGTTTGGCTCTTCTCCAGAACATCATGTTAATCCTATCACGCTAATCCTGTCATTGTCACGGTTCCACACTCTTTCTTGCACTTCCGTCAATGGTGGTTGTCTTGTTTGCTGGCACTGCAAACAAAAGAGAGAAAAATACAAAATCCAAATCGCTTCCACATCTCCTGAGATCTACAAAATGGTTGCTTTCTACAGTTTACATGCACATGTCACTATCACATGTCCAAAGATATGCAAAAATGGTTGCTACGGGTTTATTTCCAGCTAAAACACCAAAATGTGCCAAGATAGGTATATAATAGATTTCCACGTAGGAGAGGAAGCAACAGATTCCAAAAGATCTTCAACAATCCATGAAACTAATGAAAGAAAAACCTTTCTCACTCCCACTCTCCCATCTTAATGTTGCTCGATACCACCGTTAGCGAGAGAACCGAATGTAGAAATGTCTGAATGAGTTTATTCACAATGAAGTGTGTATTAATACAGGAGAGAATTTAGTTAGGAGGTAACCACCTATAACTAATAGGTCAGTTATATATAACTAAGATAAACTATGTATTAATTATGCCAACATTCCCAATGCTGCCATGAAAATCTTTCCATCGTTATCATTTCTTAACTCTTTTTGGATAATTTTACCACAACTCATATCACTCCTTTCCAAGGAAAATGTTGAAAACTCATTTGTACGTTTATTAACCTATTTTATATTCATGATATCCATCAAATCTTGTAAAAGAACTTCAAATTCATCTATGTAAATCTCATCAACATACATTTTTTCTTCACCAAGCTCATCATTCAACTCAACCTTGTTTGTTTCATTCTCTTTTTACTTCACATGTGTACTAAAAAAGTCATCCTATACAATTTCAAGGAAATCACCCAAAGAAAACTGAATGTCGAAAACAAACAAGTAAGTTTTGAATTGGATTTGTTTACCTTGCTTTCATTCCATGTTTTCTTCTCTTCTTCAACCACTTGTGTTTGTTTTTCCATCTCTCTTTTATCTATGATCAACTCTTTTGGAATGATTTCCTTCTATTCAACATGTGGATTGAACAAATCTTCAAAAAACTTCTAGTTCTTCTAACATGAAGTGTAACGCCATAAAAATGTAGATTTAAAAGAATGCTTAACTTATAAACTTCAAATTTATTTTCAAAAAAATACATATGCCATTTCATAGATTTTTTTTTAACAAAACATTTTCTTTTCCAATCCCATTAAAACATAAAAATAAGAAGGGATCCTTTAATACCATATTTCTTTCTTCAACATAGTTTAGTTTACAAATTTCCAAAATGGATTTTAAGACATTAAACACATTCAAGTCTAATAAATCAAGTCCTCTTTGCAAGGTTGAACAAAAGTTACATAACAAAGATCCATAAAACACAAGTTTTCCCAAATCACCAAAAAAATGATAAGTTTACAAGATGAGGCTATCCACAATCAGCCATATAACACATAGATACAAGGAGGTGTAATATTTACAATGATTTTTTTAGGATAAAAGAACAAGTCACCACTTCAACCAAACTTCATCCTTGAGTCTCCAACCTTAGGTGTTCTCCTAATAATTCTGCAACAAGAGACATGGCTTGTTTACCACCCAACCAATAGGCATCATCAAATTCCCTTCCATGGTTGGCAAACATGCTAGCCTCCCCAAGCCCATGGAAGAGAGGAACTAGCATCCACAATGTGCACAAGTATAATGGGGATAAAAACAACAAGAATACATAGAAACATTTAAACAATTAGACAAACTACACATGGTAAGACAACAACATGAGGAGAAACAAGGTCACCCTCACAAAAGGGGGAAGAGAAGAAGAAATAGGATGCCCAAACACAAGCATGTTTAATAACCCCCTTATTCCTCCTTTATGTCAAAGAAATCCTTCTTGAGAGGATTTTAAAACCCAAAAGGGTTTCCTCTCCAAGAATGGGGAAAGGTTCGAGCCATATGAACCTTTCTCCCACCTCAAACCATATGAGGGGGTAAGTAGGAACCTTCATGGCTTGACCAACAAGCCATGAGGTTTGAGAGGAATATCTCTCTCTCTTCCCCTATAGTCTCCAAAATCATCAAGCCATATGATGGTGGAGAGTAAAACAAAACAAAAACAAAAGCAACGAAACAAATGAACTACATTCTTCATACAACTTTACAACACATCATGTCACACACATTATTTTACTGGCCATTGCATAGCTAACAATATAAGCAACAACAAGGAAAGAAAAGGATTAAGAATCCTACCTCTATAATTATTTCCAAGACTCTAAGCTTTTCCCACTTTGTCCAAGTAATCCTCAAGCTCCAAAATTCTCGAGTCCAAGAAGAAAGAGGAAAAAGTCCCCTTCCTTCACCATGAGGAAGAATATCAAGAGGAACCCAAAAGTTTCCACACCAATAGGAAAGTGACAATTTTCACCCTCTTTCCTCCCACAAGTCAAAGATTCCAAAAACCAAATAAGTAAGAGTAAACTCATCTTTTAGCCCTTATAACCCAAAATACTAAAAATGAAAATAAAACAAAGTGGAGCAACTTTTAACAAAAACACGAAACCAACCACCTTACATGGATGTGACCAAAGGAAGGTAAAATGGGAGGGAAACTCCCTCCAAACCTTGGAAATAAGCCCCCTACCCATTAGGTAGGGTCCAAGGGCCCATTTTCATGCTAAGTGAACTCCCAAACTAAAAAGGGATCACTAAAAATGCCCAAAATAGCCCAATTTCAGGTTTGGCACACTTGGGCACAAGGGTAGAGGGTGTGGGGTCCACCCAAGGTTCACATGTGGCCCCAATCCCTTCTACCAACACACACACACTTACCCAAAACCATCACTTAAATTAAAATGAGATTATTAAACCCCTAAACTAGTTTACTTAAATAAAACACACCCTAAACATAATTAATTTTACAAGACATAATTAAATTACAATTGAGGGTTCACTCATGGTGTCTAATTAATACACCTACTTTAAGGCCTCAAAAATTTAGCATGGTTAGGACTCACCCCGTGGGCTGCTTGTGTATAACTACATAGCCACCACCAAACCCAAGCTCTCCTATAACCCGTCACCGCACACTCATTACCCACATTAACCACATCTATCTAATACAATAAATATCATCTACTCATCACAAAATTAATCAAACCTATAATATCCTAAAATCATTATACAATTGATAGTGCAACACATACAATTATACACATATTTCACCATGAATCATCCACAAATATAATTACAACGACATACACCTATGTTAGCATGAGTTACCATTACTAAATCAAAAAAACTATATCATTAATTAAATTGACTACAATAAATCAACATCTAACCAATAAATCTCACTATCATGTAACTCTATTAGTGTCATCAATATTATAAGGAACATATCAATATACTAATCTAGTCCAATTTGGTGCTACGCGCCCAAAATGCCATAATGTCCAAAATATATCGAGTCTCAAATCAAAACATTTATATGCATAAAGGAACCAACAAATAATCGGAGCTATAAAAATTTGGGCACTACATCCCCCTCTTCTAGAATTAGAATTTCCTCTTGGAATTCATTGAAAGAGATAGGGATATATAGCCCTCAGTGGTGTAGCATCCTCCCAGGTGGCTGATGTCTCGTCATACATATCCCATTGCACTCTAACCTGGTCCAAATCTTGACCCCAAAGGGCCAACCTCCGGTGCTCCAGTATGCGTACGGGCTCCAGTCTCCACTACCCTCCATCCTCTACCTGTAATGCCGACCAATCCAAAACATGAGAAACATATGGTACATATCTACGAAGTACAGAAACATGAAATACATTATGGGCCCGTGCAAGGCGTGGTGGCAAAGCTAGATGATAGGCAACTGGACCGATGACCTCAAGAATATCAAAAGGCCCCACAAAATGAGGTGATAACTTAGAACCCTTTCCATAGCGTATCGAGACTCTTAGGTGGGTGAACTCTCAAGAAGACTTTGTCACCAACTGAGAAGTGATGGTCAATCCTCTTGGTGTCTGCATATGCCTTCTGGAGTGCTCTAGCCTACTCAAGATGTTGTCTAATCAGAACAACCTGCTACTCTAAATCCTGAAGATAAATTGGTCCCAGAATAATCCTGTCATCTAGTCTATCCCAACTCAAAGGTATCCTGCAAGGTTGACCATACAAAGCATGATAGGGGCCATGCCAATAGAACTATGATAGTTGTAGGAAAACTCAACTAAATGTAAATAATCTTCCCACTTCTTCTTCTAGTCCATCACATACATCCTAAACATGTCCTCAAGAACCTGATTAACTCTCTCTCTCTCTATCCATCTGTCTCTGGATGATATGCTAAGCTGAAATTAATCTATGTACCCAAAGCATCCTGAAAAGAAGCCCATAAAACTGATGTGTAGATGGTATTTCTGTGATTGATGATCATCTTCGGATCCCATGTAATCTAACAATGTCCTCCATAAACACTTTGGCAATGGCCTATGCATTATAGGTGACCTTGGTTGGCGAGAAATGTGCAACCTTGGTCAACTTATCCATAGTGACCATAATGGCATCATGACGATAAGAGGACATAGGAAGTCCTACTATGAAATCCATGGAGATCACATCCCATTTCCACTTGGGAATATCATGAGGGTATAAGATTCCTGTGGGATGAGAATGCTCTGCCTTGACCCTTTGACACTCAAGGCAACGTGTAAAAATATGTTATGTCCCGACAAAGACCCGGCCAATAATATAACTCTCTCAAATTAGCATGCATCTTCTTCACTCTTTGATGTGTTGTGTATGGGGCTTGATGAGCCTTAGTAAGGATAAAACTATGCAGACCACCTGCCTTAGGCACATAAATGCACCTATGGAACCAAAGTAAACCATCTGACTCTAACAAGAATCTTGAATATCTACCCTCAAATGAACCCTGAGAATCCAACATCTATCTAGCTCCCTCATAAAACTTGTCCTCTGGAAAATGCTCAAGAATCTTTCCTCTCAAATCTGACTATAGTGTCAAAGAAGCAAGAAAATGTTGTCGCCTACAACAACAGCTATCATAGTTCCATTGGTATGGCTCCTTACTAGGCTCAGTATGGACGACCATGCAACTTATGACTTTGAGTTAGGACAGACTAGATGACATGATTATTCAGGACCGGTTTATGTATAGGATTTAGAGCAGCAAGTTTTTTCGATTAGATAATGACTTGAGTAGGGTAGAGCACACCGAAGGTGTATACGTGACACTAAGAGGATTGATCTTCACTTCTCGGTGGGTGACAAAGTCTTCTTGAGAGTTCATCCACATAAGAGCCCAATTCGCTTTGTGATAAAATTTTCCTTTCCTTTGATGTACTACAAGTCCATGTCATACTCACATAAAAACTCCATCCAACACTGTTGACGTGCATTGAGGTTTGGCTTTGAGAAGATACGCTACAAGCTTCAATGATTTGTCCTCAAAATGAAGGGTCTACCCAAAAGGAAATGTCACCAATGCACCAGAGTGTGAACCATTGCTACAAGCTCTAAGTTGTGAGTAGGATAGTTAAGCTCATAATCTTTGAGCTTACATGACTCAAAGGCAATAACTTGATGCTCCTACATAATAACTGCTCCCAAACCCTCTAGTGATGCATGGGTGCAAACCACAAAATCCTCTGTCGGGTCTAGAACTGCTAAGATAGGTGCCATGGTTAACCTTTCCTTAAGGAACTGGAAGGCCTATTCACACTTCTCTGAGTAGTTAAACTTCTTCCCTTTCCTCTGAAGGGAAGTAATAGGGTGAGCAATCCTAGAAAATTCCTGCACAAACCTGTGGTAATACCTTGCTAAACCCATGAAGCTCCTCACCTCAGTCACTGATGTGGGCGCTGGCTAATCCATGATATCCTGAATCTTAGAGGGATCTACAGAGATACCCTTTCTTTAAATAATATGTCCCAAGTACTGAATCTCTTTCTAAAAGAAGCTACACTTTTCCAAGTTCCCAAACAACTTCTACTCTCTCAAAACCTAAAGTACTTGTCTCAAATGTTCCTTGTGTTCCTCCTTAGAATGATAATATATCAAAATATCATCGAGGAAAACTATGACAAAGTGATCTAGGAAGGCCCTAAATACTCCATTCATGAGGCTCATGAAGACAGCTGGGGAATTGGTCAAACCAAAGGGGACAACAGTGAACTCATAATGCCCATAACATGTGCGGAAAGCTATCTTATGAATATCTCATCTCGATATGTGCAACCTCGATGATACCCGACTTGAGAATGAATTTGGAGAACACTCAGTAACTCCCGTATCTCGATCAAACAAGTCATCAATCCTGGGAGTGATTAACGCTTCTTTATTGTGACTTTTTTGGCTGTCTCAAGTCTATACAAAGCCTAAGAGAACCATCCTTCTTCTTCACAAATAGGACTAACACTCCCCAAGGAGATACACTAGGGCAAATGAGACCCTTCTCTAACAACTCCTCTAGCTGAATCTTGAGCTCATGAAGCTTTGAAGTCGTCATCCGATAGGGTGCCCTAGAAATTGGTGCAGAGCCAGGCACTAAGTCAATGGTGAAATCCACCTCTCTACTAGGTGGTAAACCTGGAAGCTCTCCTGGAAACACATCTACGTACTCCCTCAAAATTACGTGATCATCAAGGGGTGAATGCTCTAGAGTACTGTCCAAATGATCACTGATGGTGATAACAAACAACTAACAACCCTTACACATGCTCCACTTGAGTTTCTTCACTGAGATCATGCACAATGTGATAGGCCTCTGCATCCCTGAAATCACAACTGCACTCCCAAGATCATCCTGACACTCAATGACCTTATTTCTATAATTTACCTTAGTCTGATGGGCCTTAAACCAATCCATACCCAACACTACCTAATAGGATCCTAGAGGAATAACTCAGAGGTCAAGTGTAGTGGAGAAGAATCCTAAATCAAGTACACAACTCTCCACATAAGATTCCACGGAGAGTTTAGCCCCAGAGGCCAACTCAACCTACCAACTGTCTGGTTGCCTAGTTACCACTAGCCCACACTAGTCTACTATAGAAGGAGATAGAAAAGAATCTGAAGCACCTGAATCAAAAAGTACTGAGATAGAAATACCCCTGATAGTACTTGTCATCTCAATGACTGTGGCCTGATGCTCATCTTTTCGGTTGTCAACCGCTACATATACATGATGGGCATGTCCCATGTCACCCACCGTCTACTTGGATCTAGGAGCTCTCTACATATCTCGTAGTAGTGGGCTTGTTCAAACACATACGCACATAATGGTCTCTGAGTACCAAAAATAGAACATCCTCCCGTGTACCCCTATGAGATGGGATCCCTCTTGTGCTCGGCATACCGAACTGTCAGTCCAACCCTAAGAGACTCGCTGCGAGTGGGCTAGCTATGAGTGATGAGTACCCGACCTCATGTCCCTAGATCCACCAAAACAACCTCTAGATCTGCCTCGTTAAAAGATCTGAGTGTATCTACCCCTCTAATGCTAGTGTCCCTGATGCTATCTCTACTACGGTGGCTGTGATGGAGCTCTTGGTACTACTGGAGGAGACTAGAATCCTCCTCTAGGGGTTAGTATGGCACCCCATGTCCTCGACTCAAAATCCCGAATTGTATCCTAGAACTTGCTCTTGTTCTTATCTCGGTGTTCATGTTCCTTGGTCCTATTCTCATCAGCCAAGTAGGCCTTCTCTACGACCTTCAAGCATGGGAGGAGATAACATCCTAATTACTCCTGCTATATCTACATTCAGGCCCTGAAAAAACCTATTTACCTACAATTTCTCATCTTACAGGTAGTCTACATACTACAAGAGATCCAAGAACTGCTCTCATCTTTGTGCTACTATGCGAGATCCGTGTCGTAAGTCGTGAAACTCATCGATCCTCTTCGCACAAAATGATCTCGACATATACCAGCCCTAAACTGCTCCTCGAACAACTTCCCGGTCATGTATCTTGAGTCGATGGATCTTCCTCTCCTCATTCCTCCACCAAACCCCTACTACGTCTCAGAGGAGGTGTATGGTGAACCTAGCTTTGACATTTCTCTCATGATAGTGCAAGCCAAAGTAGCTATCCAGCTAATGAGCCGGACTCGCCCCAAAGCCATCTGTCGAACCAAGTATAAGTAGGTGGTGAAGGTGAACGAGGTCTCGAATCACACTTTGCTTGTGCCTTGATCCCGGCGCCGTGGTTTAATAGGTGAAAGGGGTCACCTATCTCTAAATGGTCCCTCAAGCTATGTGAATGGTTGTAATAGAATAAGGCCATCCTCTCACCAAGGATGGAAGGGTTGCGTGGCCTCTCTCGTCTCGGCATATCATGCTCAGGTGGCTCTGAATGTGCATCCTCGCCAATCATCTCCTCGTCTCCCAACTGAATGTCCTCCTCTCTCGGCCTCCCGTGGTGGTGGAAGGCGTTGCTTTGCACAATGCCTATCACCGTTGCGGGGCCTCTAATATCTGAGGTCTAAATTCAGGTGCTGGTGGCTCCCGCGTAGGTGCACTACGTCCCAAGCCTCTAGTCGATCGTCCCCTCTTGGGTGCCATCCTGAACCTGAGGAAAAAATAAATTAAATTAAATAAAAATGGTTTTTAAACTTTTAAAGAGTTGCGAAAGCATCAATTAATTAATTTTTTAAAAGCAAACGATAATTACAAATGTTTTGTTTAACCCTTTCCCGTTAATAACTAATTTATATTAATTATTAATTTACCCGAAATCGAATAAACACTAGCCTAATGATAATTTAATTATTTTACTCTAACAAGCTCCCTAGGGTCATAAGTAAAAGTTTACACCCCTTGTAAATAATTATTTCTCCCCCTTTTATTAATTTTTCTACACACCCCTTTTAATTTAATTTGTTTTCCCCTTTTTAATTTATTTTACCCACACACCCCTCTTAAATTATTTTCCAATCCCATTAAAATGTCATGTCTTAAAGAAAAGTAGGATTGAAGGAGAGCCCTAGAATCACATCCAATCTTGGCCCTTGATTTCAAATTTACCCTAAATTTTGACCTAATCATCCTTATGTTTTCCTTACCTTGCTTTCTCCTCTTCTCATTTTTTTCTTTTGTTTCCTCTTGTGTAGGTGGAGGAGCTATGGAAGTTGGTTTTATCCTCTCTTTTTTTTTTTTGTTTGTGAAAAACCAAAACACAAATCTAATATGGAGATGTAAATATGTTTCATTTCGGGTGTGGCCACATTTTTGTTTTTTTATTTCCTTAGGAGGGAGGTAGCGGTAAGGAGGAAGAGACAACGCAGGGGAAACAGGTTGGGTGTGTGGGGGAGAGGGTCTACACAGGCGTAGGCGTGGGAAGGGGGAAAAGTAGGGAAGAGGAGGGGGAAGGGTCTCAGGGAGAAGCCGCAGCGACAGTGGGGAGGGAGATGCAGCGTGCGGGGTTGGGGAGGATAGGAGGGGCAACGTAGAGGGGGGGGTAGCAGATGCGGACACAATGGGGAGTAGCGTGGGGAGAGGGGACAGGGTCAGCTTTTGTTGGTGCGCGGGGAGTTGGGGAGGGGTTCGACCCTCCCCAACCCAATTTTTTTTTTTTTTTTTTTTCATAAATTTAATACGTTTTAAAACTAAAATTTTATTATATATATATATTTCATTTTTATTTTTAAATATATATATATATATATATATATATATTCAAATCTATACATTATATAGTATAAAATATATATACTATGTAATGTATATATCATATAATATATATAATATTTCCTTGTTTAACACTAAAACATGTTTTTTTATAATAAAATTTTAGGAAAGATATTGTCATAAGTTAGAGAAAATATAATAATCTGATTTCATTTCTTTGTTTAATACTATCAAACTTACAAAACAAAATCGTTATAAAAACGATAATATAACCATTTAAAAAAATCCTAAAACTCCATGAACACTAACTTTCCTTTAAATGAAATAACTACATAGTATCTCAAATTTTTGCAACACCTAACTAAAGAAATATTACCGATTTTCATGCAAGGAAGGTTACAATAAGGACATGTCCATGTTTTTTTTTATTAAATGCAAGACTAAATAATTTACTAGTTACCCAAGAGTCCGCATGTTTGAACCTCACTCTGATACCAAATGTAATGCCATAAAAATGTAGATTTAAAAGAATGCTTAACTTATAAAGTTCAGATTTATTTTCAAAAACATACATATGCCATTTCATATATTTATTTTTTTAACAAAACATTGTCTTGTCCAAACCCATTAAAACATAAAGTAAGAAGGGATCCTTTAATACCAGATTTCTTTCTTCAACATAGTTTAGTTTATAAATATCCCAAAATGGCTTTTAAGACATTCAACACATCCAAGTCCAATAAATCAAGTCCTCTTTGCAAGGTTGAACACAAGCTATATAACAAAGATCCATAAAACAAAAGTTCTCCCAACTCACCAAAAAAATGATAAGTTTACAAGATGAGGCCATCCGCAATCAGCCATATAACACATAGATATAAGGAGGTGTAATATTTACAATGATTTTTTTTTAGGATAAAAGAACAAGTCACCACTTCAACAAAACTTCATCCTTGAGTCTCCAACCTTAAGTGTTCTCCTAAGAATGCTGCAACAAGAGACATGGCTTGTTTACCACCCAACCAATAGGCATCATCAAATGCCCTTCCATGGTTGACAAACATGCTAGCCTCCCCGAAGCCCATGGAAGAGAGGAACTAGCATCCACAATGTGCACAAGTATAATGGGGATAAACACAACAAGAATACATAGAAACATTTAAACACTTAGACAAACTACACGTGGTAACACAACAACATGAGGAGAAACAAGGTCACCCTCACAAAAAGGGGAAGAGAAGAAATAGGAAGCCCAAAACAAAGGTGTCCAACCATAGCATACACCAACAAAAGCATGTTTAATAACCCCTTATTCCTCCTAAACATTTATCCTCCTTATTCCTCCTTTATGTCAAAGAAATCCTTCTTGGTAGGATTTTCAAACTCAAAAGGGTTTCCTTTCAAGAATGGGGAAAGTTTCAAGCCATATGAACCTTTCTCCCACCTTAAACCATATGAGGGGGTGAGTAGGAACCTTCATGGCTTGACCAACAAGCCATGAGGTTTGAGAGGGAGATCCCTCTCTCTTCCCCTACATTCTCCAAAAACCATCAAGCCATATGATGGTGGAGAGTAAAACAAAAAAAAAAAAACAACAAAAGCAACAAAACAAACAAACTACATTCTTCATACAACTTTATAACACATCATTTCACACACATTATTTTATTGCCCATTGCAAAGCTAACAATATAAGAAACAACAAGGAAATAAAATGATTAAGAATCCTACCTCTACAATGCTTTCTAAGACTCTAAGCTTTTCCCACTTTGTCCAAGCAATCCTCAAGCTCCAAAAATTCTCCAAGTCCAAAAAAATGAGGAAAAAGTCCCCTTCCTTCACCATGAGGAAGAATATCAAGAGGAACCCAAAAGTTTCCTCACCAACAGGAAAGTGAAAAGTGTCACCCCTCTCCTCCCACAAGTCAAATATTCCAAAAACCAAATAAGTAAGAGTAAACTCACCTTTTAGCCCTTATCACACAAAATACTAAAAATGAAAATAAAACAAAGTGGAGCAACTTTTAACAAAAATACACAAACTAACCACCTTACATGGATGTGACCAAAGGAAGGAAAAATGGGAGGGAAACTCTTTCCAAACCTTGAAATAAGCCCCCTACCTATTAGGTAGGGTCCAAGGGCCCATTTTCGTGCTAAGTGAACTCCCAAACTAAAAATAGCTCAATTTCGGGTTTGGCACACTTGGGCACAAGTGTAGAGGGTGTGGGGTCCACCCAACATCCACATGTGGCCACAATCCTTTCTACCAACACACACACACACTTACCCAAAACCATCACTTAACTTAAAATGAGATTATTAAACCCCTAAATTATTTTACTTAAATAAAACACACCTTAAACATAATTAATTTTACAAGACATAATTACATTAAAATTGAGGGTTCACTCATGGTGCCCAATTAATACACCTTCTCTAAGGCCTCAAACATTTAGCATGGTTAGGATTCAGCCCATAGGCTGCTTGTGCACAATTGCATAGCTGCCCTTAAACCAACACTCTCCTATAACTTGTCACCTACACATTCTTTCGCACACATTAACCGCATCTATCCAATACAATAAACATCATCTACTCATCACAAAATTAATCAAACCTATAATATCCTAACATCATTATACAATTGATAGTGCAACGCATAAGTTACTCATTTCTCTTTCATCATCATATATAGGTCCCTCATCTCTGATTTCTTTATCAAAAATAGGATCTCCAACTTTATTTTCTTATTTTTCTTTTCTACCCTCAAATAGTAATCCTTCACTTTGCATATAACCTTGTTACATTTATTCACTATCATGATGACCTGCTTATGTACCTCTGTTTTTTTCATCAACTTCGACTAACTCATCCATTTCTTCAAGCATTTCTCCTTCCTCAAGGTAACAATAAACTAATTCTTCATCACTTAACTCTTCTTCATCCTCTTCTTCATTTTCCCATTCATATTTTTCTTCTAAGGTGGCCTCTTCATCTTCACATTCTTCATCCATAAGCTTCCTCTAACTCCTCTTCAAAAAGACTGATTATTTTCACAAATCTTTTCCTTATTCTTCAAAGCTCTTCCTTAGGGATCAATTCTTGTCCCATATTTGGTTTATTTTCCTCATTCCTTATACTCTTGTATGCAAGAATTTGTTAGCTATGAAAATAAAATTAGAACTAACACCTAGTAGTCCTAAAACAAAGCTAAATCAAAATCTATGCATCATCATGCTTAGAGCTTAAACACGAATAATCTACTAACATATTCGCATTAGAATATGAATAAACATTCAAACTAACATGCTAATCTATTAATCTCTATCTCTATTTAATGTTAATCAAATGAAATGAACCTATTTAGATCCTTAGCAATCAAAGGGTTGATTGTATGTTTGAATCCAAAGGTTTTCAATAATGGAGTCTTGTCAATCAAGGGATACAAAACCATTTGAAATATCTCCATATGAATTCAAACTTGGAAGAATGAATGCAAGAAATGAAAATAGCTAGCTCCTCCAATGAAGAATTCTCTACGATGATAAAATGGCTACAACTAGGCTCTATGCTCATTTAGGTGTAAGAAGAAAGGTAGGAGGGCTCCTTATATAGCCCAATGGATAAAAGAATCTATACATCCCTTTACATGTGGAATAATAGGGAGGTTGGGTTAGTTATGGATAAGAGAAATTTAGAAAGGGTTGAGTCAACCTTAGGAGAGTTAATTTTGTCCTTTAGTGACTCATGGGGTTTGAGGGGATTTATTAATTAACCAAAATGATTAATTAATAGGTGTGCAAGATTATAGAAGCTTTTTATAGGAATAGTTAGTATGATTTATGTTATGAGAGGATTTTAATAAAATAAATGATGATTTATTGATTAAATAGAAAAGAGAATTAATTAATTAATCTAGATAGAAAGGGGAGCTTAATTAATTAGAAATAATTAATTAATTTTAATAGAAAGGGGAGCTTAATTAATTATAATTAATTAATTAATCTAGATAGAAAGGGGAGTTGATTAATGGAAGATCATTAATTGGCATCATTGTTGGATAGAATATTTAATTAACTAGCATAATCTAATTAATTAACAACAATAGTAGAGAAAATGTGTGATATTGACGATATATCGTTAATTTGCAGGAAAGAGTATAATTAGCACAATTCAAGTATTCAAATTGTTCGAGCTAAATTATAGGTGTCTACACATCTCATCCATATATTTCAACAACTTCATCATATATTTCAATTGGTCTTGTTTCAATACCAATGACCATCTTGTCTCTCTCTATCTTTCTCTTATTTGATTTCTTTCACCAAACAAGTCTCTTGCACCTTACTAGTTTCCAAGTCTCTTTCATCCTAAAATATTTATTTTTGATCTATCAATGAGCTCCTCCTTCCATTTTGATATTCCTTGCTGCTTAGAGTCACCAAGAGTCTCTTTCTTCTTCCTCTTAAAATTTTCCAATGATGATCTTATTTCCTCTTATTCCTTGTTCCCCTCTTAAACTTTCTTAATTTCTTACAGCCACCTGTCAACACTTCACAAGAACTTTCACAATTTTTTGTTAGAATTAAAAAAATTCATCTTATAAATATCTCACCAAGCTCTAATACCAAATGATGCAGAGCTCTAAATGTAACCAATGCACTCAACAATATATTATCAACATTAGTAACTCCAAAACATCCCTTCTACACTGAAAGCAACTCAATTTGTCAAGCTTTAATATACTACAAACACAAAATCTAAGTATTGATGACCTCATATAACACTAATCTATAAAATTACTATGTTATCCGGACCATTCAAATGTTATAAGAACATTTTCTATGATGTAGAATAAAAAAATTACCAAACCTTGTTGTCTCTTCCACAAACTGTATTCTTAGCATACTGCACATTAGCCTAGATGGCTCAATATCTAGAAAATTTGTACTTTGAGCCTTAAGTGACACAACAATTCAATGTACCTTGCTATTATACACTTATACAATGTCTATTAAACCTTTAGTGAGATAAAATAAAGAGTCAAATGGATTTTCCTTTACCAAATAGTCATACACTAGCTTCTCAACGGTATTTGCTCAAAATAAACAATTTGTGGTCTTTTATCCTTCGTTTGGCCTATACTATCATGATTAATTTATTTTTATACCTTATGCAACATGAAAGTCAACCCTCAAGTTAATAAAGAAAACATTAAATATCAATATTTCATATCCTACAAAACTATCTTCGCATGCTTTTTAGGGACTTGCTCATTCTAAATTCACATTCAAAAACATTTGTAAGTACTAAAAAAATGAAACCATTTTCATGTACCCTTTATACTCCCTATATTGTGTGAAGTTTTTTGATCCAAAACCCAAGGCATAACCTCTTTCTTCTCTAACCTTTATTTTCAAAGCATAATATTTTTTTATAGAAGTATTTCAATCAAACAAAGGTATTTTCCCATACTTGTTATCATTTTACAAGTGCCTAAAAATTTTCATGTATCAATTACAAGCTTAAGCCACTTTTCTTGAAAAATTTGTTCTCCTAATTAGGCCTAGTACTGTAGCATCTGCTAACCTCCAATTGACATAATTAACAAAGGATTGAACACCTTTCAAAATTCCACACTTTCATAATATGAATTTATTAATTAGTAAGAGGGTTTCTACAAATTTTCAATCCACAATTCCAAGTTTAAGGGTTTTAAAGTTTATTGTTATATCAAACCCTAACTATAACCTTGTCTCATCCTAAGGGGCTTCAAAAGCTAATAAAATGCATTGTAATGGTTTTTGAAACCTAATATTCATCCTTAAGTCTATATCCACTTGCTCTTACTTCTTGTTATTACAGTGGACCAAATACTATGATCAATCTCACAATTTCATTAATAAGCTTACATGTTTCACCATAAGGAAGAGTTATTTACATAAGTAAAATGACCTAAGTATTGAAACAAAGTGTAAAGGTACTTAATTATCCTTGAAAAGGTGTATGAATCATCTTATAAAAACTTGATAACTCTTTAAAGACTTCACTATAAATATATCAAGGTTAATACACCAAAAATCCATACAAAATCATAATCACACAGTGAGTACGATCCTTTGGATGGATTTTCCAACTATCACAAGTATTTCAAATTCAAATTCTTACAACAAAATTCTTGAACTATATTCCAAAAAACTCCATAAGTGCTCATAAGGAAAGATCACTCATTTATTAAGAACACAAGCCAAAAGACTTATAATCTCTACATGTAGAAGACCATATCATATTACAAAAAAAAAAATTCTTCATCAAACTGTAATTCTTTTACATTTTTTTTTGTTCTCCTTATTTTTCTTCCACATAACCCTCATGTGAATTAATACCTATTCCTCTACTATTTGAGCATTAACCCCTTTACATCTTATTACTAAAACCCTAACTAACTTTTTGTTGGTCTAGATGCCCATACATAGAAAAAAGACGCATTTTTACAACTTCTTGAACATTTATTTACTCAAACTATATCCTAGGACTTATATACAACATGTTTAAACATCTACACACATTTCCATCCATTAAAACCTCCTTTGAACTGTTTAACAAATCATAACTCTTATTTTACAAGCTTAGAAATTTGAATTTGAAAATGGAGGGAAAGTACAAGATAAAAATAATTAGAATTCTAAGAGCACTTAAAGTCTCATCATACCACCCAAGACATTATAACAACTTCCTCAACATCTTCAAGATGAAATTTTGTAGCAAATGAGTACTCTAGGTGATTATCTTGTATCATTATGATAAGAAAACATTTGAGCCCATGTGTATTATGTAAAATGCGTCACTAAAGACAATAGTGTGTGGTGTATGTGTATCGGTTTGAGGGCATAAATAAGATAAACCTCAACTCTAAGTTTTTGTTGCAGTGCATAGATGACCAAATGGATTATTTAACTTGTGTAATTTTATTTAAAAATGATTTAAAGAGCAGATATGATCATATCATAATCCATAAAGTGGATTAGTTGAATAAAAATTCAAAATGAAAGGAGGGATGTATTACTTATTGGTCATGTTGTTTGGTCTAACTATTACCCCAAAAACCTTCATAATTTTGATGAATGAGGTGATTAAGACATTCCTATGTGAGTTTGACATTGTGTAAGTAGACAATAGATTCGTGTTGAGTAAGACCAAGGAAGAACACATAATAAATCTCAATAAAGGGTTACATATGTTGTAGAAGGATACATTATTAATCAACATGAAGAAGCGTAGATTCGTGAGAGAAGACCTAGTCATATCTTATAAAGACTTGAAAATGGACCTTGATAAGGCTTTTGCAATCATATCTACCTATAGAATTTTGTATAATTTCCATGGGTTACCTTTATAATGAAGATTTTAAAACCTCACCATGACTGTGTAGCCATTACCTATAGGATCATTTCTTTAGAAGGAAGTAGTATATTTCCATGGGTTTAAATTTCAACAAAGATTATACATGAAGATTAATTTAAAACCTCAAATGATTTTGTGTAGTGATCAAAATCATATACTATGTTAGTGGTGTTGTAAATCATAAGGAATTTTAACATTAATAATGAAGAAAGTTTTTTGAAAAGTATAAATTCTAGGAGTTGAATAGGAGGATGATAAATTAATCATTTTATTACATTCATAATAATGATTTATAATAGTAACTGATTAAATTTCAAAACACAAACGAATTAAGGTTTTTTGTAAGGTTCTAAGTGGAGAACATTAATTTGCCTATTTACGATAATGAAGGAATTTCAAAGATCATACATATGCATTGAGAAAGAAGGGTAGGAAATTAGAAATTGCTTACTTAAAGTGAAATTAATCAAGCAAAAAAACTTACAAAATCTATCACCAATAAATCTATGTTATTGTGAATGTGTAAATAAGTGGAGGCAAATATCTATTACCCAACGAGTTTGTGTTTTAAACACAATATTAAGGTGCTAAAATTCATTAACAATCCATGAAATATGAGCTAATGCCACATGAAATGGGTAATGTTTTGGAAAATATACACCTTTATGCTAAATAATAGAAGTTTAGATCCAAAATAATTATGGATGTCAAACACGAAACCTAATTATATTTAGTTTAGTTTAAGATTATACTAATTAGATGTTTAGATAACAACTAAAGTTCACCCGAAAAGTATTGAATTATTAAAAATAACTTCTTTCCTCTCAACATTATTTACTACAATCATACCAACCACTAATGATTTATAATAGTAAACGATTTTCTAAATAATATAAGAACTTGAAAACACAAATGATGATGTATGAGATCTCTAACGCATATCCTCTCTTTGGTGACACTTGTTAACCCATATAATGTTATTTTTAATTTTGGAAGATTCTAGAAAAAAACACACTAAAAGGGAGGATGAACTAAAAAATTGTTTGTTCGAAGCAATTAAACTCAATGCTTAATCATCATTATGTCAGAAATATGCTCCCATACTGAATAAGCCTTTTCCTTTATTTCATTATGTCACTTGAAAATGAACTGGGGTAGGGACATACAAAACATCAAAGATCATACCATATGGTAATACACCTCTTGTGACTGTCTTAGACCTTCTATGATGAAATATCCCTTTTCAAGGCTGACCATGGAAATTAGGAAATTAAAAATCTAAAATATCCCAAATATGTCAAATCTTGTTTTCAAAAGAAAATTCAAACTAAAATGTACACTCAGATTAGGTAAGTGAATAAAATTTTAATCCTTCACCTTTCCTAATAGTATGAAAAGATCACAATTTAACCAAAATAACATCCAACAATTCATCCACACTTTCTATAAACCTTTTTGAGATATTTAAAACTATTTTCAACTCCAAAATATATGCCTATATTCAGCTTTTAAAAATTAAATAAAACCACCATAAGTTCGGCTCCAAAATAATTATTTTAAGAAAAAAAATTCACTTTATGGAAAGTGTAAAACCTTAACTAACTTTCTCAATAATAAATAGAACCTAATGATTATGGCTTTAGAAATTAACCCTGAGGATGAAAAATATGAACTCAATTCAGATTTTTGTTCCGTAGATGACACTAAACCCTTCACCAATGAAAGTCACTCCACAATGGAGAGGCTCAACAAAACATATAAAATTTTGATCAAGTCTTCTTTCCTCTCAAATATGAAATACATCTTCAAGCCAACAATGTATGAGGGTTTTCATCCCTCAACCAACCACTAAAAGGGGTTTTGTCATTCTAGAAAGATTCCACACACTTGGATTAACCCCGAGAGTGGAAGAACACTAAGCTACAAATCCCAAAACCTTAAACTCAAGAGAAAAAATGCACCAATCTATGATGATGTAGATGATTTATCCAACGTTCCTTTATATCTTTTGCTTCCTGGTGTACCAATGTTTGATCCCAAATCCTTGAAAAAATGTTATGTTTTTTTAATCTTTAATTTTCTTCATTAAAGCTCCAAATCTAGCCAGCCTACTAAAAGAAAAAAACACACTAAAAGGGAAATAAATATAATTATAAAATAGATGCAGATGAAGCTCCATGTTTTTCTCCTTTATACTTCATTTCCATGCAAATGGAAATGGAAATAAGTGCAAAATAAGGTCTTTAAATGGGAAAAGAGGGACATTACAAAATAGGGAAATCCTCATGTTTTTCCAACCAAATCTTTTCATTCAATCCTCAAAAAGCTATACCTTTTTACTCCTTTCCAAAAATTGCTTGTTCCGAAGCAATTGTAAACTCATATGCTTAATCATCATTATGTCATGGTGAAGGAACATGTTTTAGTGCTCCCATAATCATGACCTTGTTCCTGTGAGATGAAGGAGCTTCAACCCAAACAAAATCACTAATTCCTTTATTTCCCATCTCTTTTCTTATCATCTTCTCATAATTTTTATTCAAATGAATGATTCCAAAAACTTCAATAGTGTTTTCCAAAAAAAAATTGTAATCATGCATTTTTCTTTCAAAAATTAGAATGTTCATGTCTTAAAATAACACATCATAATCTTATTTTGTTCCTCATTTCAGTTAAAATCTTATTCCCTCAACATTCCATGACATAATACTCTTCAAAAATGGAAACACACTATTGTTCATGGCTGTTAATGGCAGCCCCAAATCTGATTTTCACAAACTCATCCCTATGACTATGGCATAAGAATTACAAAACTGAAATCTTATGAAGAAAGGAAGATCCATGAGTAAATTAGGGACTGAAATTTTATTTACATATGTTGAAAATTTAATAACAATTGGATTACAATTAAACCAATCAGTTATCTTGGCCTTGAAATTGAGAAAATCATCTTTCTTAACATTCCCAAGAATTCTGATGTCATCATTTTATTAGAGATTTTGACTCAAATGGGACTTCCAAGCTCGATGTGAATTTTTAGGGTAAGTTCCTCTAAAATTTGGAACTCTTGATACACACATACATTTTATGATTTAGCTGAAATGAAAAAAAGGAAGTCAAAAAAATTCATACCTCCTCATTGGGCCAATAAAAATTAAAATTAGAATCATAATTCTCCCCTTTGGTAGTCACGCGAATAGTTGCAAAGTCAAAACTACTTCCTTTTCCCCATACTTTCTTTGGTTATATAATGGAACCATGGGTTATCAATTCATAGAGAAAAAAAAATAATTCCTATCAATCTTATTTTGTCTTAAACATGTCATGCTAGTATTCTGTTTCATTAAATTCCTTTCATTCCATTCAATTTTTACATTAAACATTAAATATGCACAAAACAAAAAAGAAAAATTGAAATCTTTACCTTCCCCTTTTATGAAATAGCCCGGATGGTCATCTCATGAGGAATCATGAACAATCAACACTATTATGTTCTTCACCCTTTGATTTGGATGCCAAATATGCTCTAATCTTATGGATACTGATCCCATCCATAGTTTTGTACCTTTTATCCATGATTTATTCCTCTAAAATAACATTACAAATTGATACTCTTGTAATGTAGCCTTCTTTTCTTTGTTTGATAAGCTTATCTCTATGTTTTGATAATCAAAACTGATTCCTCCCAATGAATGCAACCATTGCACTCCAAGCATAATGTTCATATCAAACATGTTAATTAAATAAAAATCAGCACATACCTTATATTGTTCTAATGTGACATGGAGTTGGAAATACTTATTTGTAGATGGAATAGAGTAACCCTTTACTAAATTCACTATGTATCTCTTGTAATCTTCAACCTTCAATCCAAATTTTACCACCAAGCACTCATTAGTGGAATCATGAGTGACTTAAGCATTAATATGAAATGGGGCTTTTTTTCCTTGGAGGGTATAGTCCTTAACAACTTTGTTAGAATTCATAAATGTTTCAAAATAATCTTATATCAAAGTGCATGGAGTAAGAGTTGTAAATACTTTCTCTTTCTTGCAATTTTAGGGATTGATGTGAACCACATACCCTTGCAAGAAAATATCTAAACACCATATGTCATCATCACCAAAACATGAGATGTGATCCTTAAAACCAAAATTTCCATAATGACACAAGTATGGAAGCAATATAAGAGGAGATAAAATTTTATTTAAAATGTACATTGGGCTTCCATAAAAACCACTTCATTGCTTCAAAGATACAAAGTGTGTCCTTTGAAAAGAGTTTTCTCCCAATATTTTTCTTCATTAGCATAGTTATGATCATGAAAGCATGGAAATGATAAATAATGATGAAATAGACTCTTGTCATGATCGAATGAAACATCACATGTCTTACCATTTGTTGTTGTTCTGAAATTTTCAGTGATCTGAAAGTGTTTTAGTCATCCAAAAACATACCCTCTTCAACCACATGACCCTCAACAAGGTTACTAAAAATTATTGTTCCATAGATACTATGCAAATCTGATTTTCCATCACCTGTATCATCATGAAGACTTCCTATTTTTCTTGACATGCTTCAGAGCATCAAATTTTCCCCAATGTCATCCCTTTTAACAATTTTCTCATGACCATAAATCTGAAATAGCATGTTATGAAGTAAAATATCTGAATCATGTTCATACCTCTAGTTTTCTTTTAATAATTGTACTCCACTCTTCATCTTCTCTTCACCATATTACAAATAAGATTTCTCTTCTTTATCTTCCTGTAACATGCCTTTATTAGAAATCATAGAATCATCATGAAAAATCAAAGGGTTTATACCTTCTAACTTGTGCTTCATGATATCCCCTTCCTCTCTAGGCTCATGCACCAAACCTTAATCCTTGGGCTCCTTATTGATTGTATTTTCAAAGAGAATAACAAGCTTATTGTCATCATGTTTCTTGGGAGAATTATTTCTTATTAACACTTTCTCTTCCCCTTCTTGCTCCATAACCCTTGTTTCATCTTTGGATTCATCACATGTCAAAATATTTTCACTATTAACCACAAAATGAGAAATATTTTCCTCATGATGTTGACTCTTTTCATGGGTGTAAGTGTCATAGCCTTAGGTCCTTTGATCACCAACCCTTCTTCCTCAATGAATCCATCTTCATCAAATTGTGTGATTTCTTCATGTTTATCCAACATAATCATGCTCCTTTCCTCTTGGGTTGAGATATCCTTGTAATGACCCTTGTTCAT